>ML677405.1:501857-521287 GCA_007922305.1 Dermatemys mawii | reverse complement strand
GCTAGGGATGGAGTGTGGGGGGATGTGTGTACATTCTAGGGGAGGGGGCAGCTCTGGTGGTGGTGGTATTCTTTCCCTGAGGGCTGAAGGGTAGTGGAGTGGGAAGGGGAGAGGGGTGATCTCCCTGGTGTGGCCATCTTGGTATGTCTCTTTCCCTGGTGCCCCTCCCCAACATATTCACATCTCCAGAACTGCAGATCCCCTCAGCCGCCCTGTGGCCACTCATTCCCATCCCCTGGAGCCGCCCAGCCCCACAGGCAGCTGCATGGCTTGGCCCCCAGATGGGCCATGCCCCTTGGCTCCTGAGGCACTGTGACCTTCCCTGGGCTGGAAGGGAGCTGACAGGCCCCTTCCTGCCTCAGGCTCCCCACTCTGGGGGAGAGCAGGGGCACGGGATTGTGCAGGGCAGCATGTGCTGAGTTGTGTTGAAAGCTCCTTCTCTGTGTTAAGCATCCGGCAGCCTCACAGGAGGTTGGGACACTTCCTGGCAGGGCCTCCAAAGAAACAAGATCAGTCTGGAGGGAGCAGCAGGAGAACCAGGCGTAACACTGGGGATTAGCACCCACACTGGGAGCTTGGAGCCCACCTCTGCGCCAGGACAGAGACCCAGGTGAGAGTGGGGAGGGAAGGGGGTGTGTGGGGGGGAGGGGTCAATGGAGAGGGCAGCGAATGGGATGAGGGGTTTGGGGGCTGCGCCCCCCAAAAAGAGGGGGCGTGGGCGGGGGCCCCCCCGGGGGAAGGATCCTCTGGGACAGGATCTGTCCCTCATCCCCCCTGGCCAAAGGAGTGTCTCATCCTGGAACCCCTAAATCTGTGCCCTTATCACGGTCCCCTCTGCTATCAACTTGTCTCCTAGCTAGAGACCAGCCTGTTCGCCCTCCCTTGGGACATTTTCCCCAGGGACCAGGCAGATACTGCTGGGGGTGCCTCTCTCAAGAGGGGGTTGCATGGGCTGGGGAGGGGGAGATTGACACGTTGGCACTACCCCATTACTCCCTTCACAGGCTTGTTTGCGGGAGTCCACAAGGGGATTGTTCCGTGTTGCATGTCCGGAGGCCACCATGTCGGAGCTGGAATCCCCGCTGCACAGCTTCCTCGGGGTGCAGCCCAGAGCCTTTGGGGTGAGGCCTTTCCCGGAGAGACAGAGCTGGGGCTTCCTTCCCATGTCTCCTTCCCTCTTCCCACAGCTGGGGCAGGGCCCCCAGACCTGGCTCTGTGGGCAATGGGGACCCAGCTCTTTTGCCACCCCCTTGGGGGTACCTGGGGGATATGGGGATCCAGCAGTGCCACTACCTGCTCTGGTTATGAGGAGGGGTCAATCTTCTACACGGCCTGCTCCTTTGCTGCCAGAACTCCAGTCCCCACTCAAAGAGTCTTGAGTGCTCTGGGTCTTGGGGCTCTGCACTGGCCCATAGGGCTACTTGGGATCCCTTCTGAAAAGGCTTGAAACTCAGAAGAGTCGGGGCAAGCAAATGTCCATGTGGTTTATCAGCACTTTGCCCCCACCCTGGCCCTGATACCTGGCTTGACAAGGCTGGCATCCCTGCATGTTGGTATCTGACTGGCGTCCTTAGTGACTGTGGTGCTCCCGGCCCCCTTGCCAATGGCTGCAGTGTCTCTCGTTGCCAGGCGGTGCTAGTGGTGGTGGGGCTGCTGCAGGTGGCCTTCGGCACCCTCTTCGTTATCGACAACTGCGCCTACACGGACAGTGTCGGAATCCACTTCTTCCCAGGAATCCTGGTAAGAAAATGAGTTGTCTCAGTTACCCCTGCTGGCCCATCCACACCCACCTCTGCCAGTGCCCTTCAACTCTGACCTGTAGCCCCCCTGCCCTGGGCTCCCCACATGCACATCTCTGGTGACCCTCAATCCTAGCCCTGCCCCCCACTGCAGTGCCAGCCCTGCTTTGCTAGAGCTGAGTAGCCATGTCGCCTGCAAAGCTCTGACTGTTACTCCCTGTGCTCTGACTCTTTCCTTACAGTTATTCTTGGCTGGCGTCATTGCCATTGCTGTTGACAGAGCACCTAGCATGGCCCTGGTGAGTGACCAATCCTGTATCTCTCGTTCTCCTCCCCCATTCCCTTGGGCACCATGTTGATCCATAGCAGCATTGCCCATAGTTCCTCTGCCTTCCAGGTGAAGGCCTGTCTGGTGATCCAGATCACTGCTGCAACTGTTGTCATTGTGATCAACTTCTTCTACTTGAGGGACCTGATCTCCTATCTCAGTTTTGCCTGTGACCTCCAGGACCAAGTCCAGAATTGCCGTGTGCATGATCAGATCCTGGTGGGTCCCCTGATCCATGTTTAGCCCTGCCTTGTTTTGGGAGGCCGCTGACTGTTTTCTGGGGGAGGTATATGATCCTAGGGGATTCAGTCTCCATCTTTTATGGCTGGGCTTCCACTCCACCCGCTCCGTTGCTATAGATCTGAAGGCCAAAGTGGATGATTGTGATCCTCTAGTCTGACCTCCCACATAGCATGGGCCAGAGAATGTCATATCTTAAGTTCTTCTCTCACCCCATTGCTGTAGTAGCTGAACACTTTACATGCTTTAATGTATGGATCCTGGGAGGCAGGGCTATGCTGTTTACCCCCATCTTACAGATGGGAAAGGCTAACACTCATCATGCCTAAATACTCATGAGGATCTGAGCCTAAGTGACTTGCCGTAGATCACACAGGACATGGATGGTAGAGCCAGGGATAGTTGGACCACCCTTCCTCTTCCAATAATTGGACTTTACCCAATAATTTCTGCCCAGCTGAATCCAATACCTTGTGGGTTGAATTGCAGCATCTATCTTAGAGATCCAGTATCAATTTAAGGACTCCAAGAAGTGGCGATTGCAGTCCACGGGAAGCCGGTCCAGTGTCCCAAGATAGGAGCTCCCCACCACTAAAGCCACTGGCTAACTAGAGAATTGTGGGGGTTTTGTTTTCAAAATCCTGCTCAATTCTCCTTTCTCCCACCCCAGTTTGTGTTGGAAAATCTGTAGGGATAGTCCCTCAATTCCCCTCCGACATGAATAGGATGGTTGGCATTTGGGTTGGAGGTTACGAGAAATCAAGTTGACTTTTATTTGTCGGATTCTGCATTTTCAAACAATTCTAGTGACTCTAGGCAATGAGCCTCTGAAGCTGCATGTCTAAACTGGTGCAACCTGGGACATAGGGGAATTGAACTGAAGAAACCTCGTGGTTAAGGCACCGATCTGGAAGCCAGAGGACTTCTGGGTTGAGTTCCTCAATCTGCCATAAACGTTCTGTAAGACCTTGGACAAGTCACTTCATCTCTCATTGCCTCAGTTCCCCATCTATAAAATGGAGATAAGTCCTTCCGGTCTCCCAGCTTTTTTCTATCTTGACTATTTAGACTGTAAGATCGCTGGGACACAGATAATCTTACAATCTACTCTTAGGGCAATGGGATCCTAAGCTTATAGGTCCTACTGTAATGTTAAATCATAGTCTGGTAAAATGCCCAGTACACATTAGGTGCTGCATAACTAATAAATGAATGATGACTATTAAATATTCACACAGTGTAGAATTCCTGTGGTGTACATTTCTATAGTCCCTGGCATCATTTACAAGGGGGCTGGATGTAGCTTTTAAGAAGATATTGCAGCAGTATAAGGGACCATGCCCCACACAACACTGCCTGTGGGGATGGATGAAGTTGTGTAGCTCTAGTTTCTATGTTGGTTTCCAGGGAATTGTCTGTAACTCCACCCCTGGTCTGTTCTTTAGGTCTACTGCACAGGCATGCGGGGTATTGCACTAGTCACAGCGACTCTGGGGTTGTGCCTCACTGTTTCTCTGGCAGCGTTTGGATGCAAAGCTGTCTGTTACCAGAACTCTGAAGATGATGTGGTAATTAAACAGCAGCTGAACAGAGGAGAAGGGGGAGAGACAGAGAGAATAGGAAAACAGGGATCTTTATTTTAACAAAAGAGCTGTAACTACAGCCACACACAGCTCTAGTGCCAGCTTTCTCTCTTGTTGACTGCAGGCTATGCCTTGCTTGGAACTTTATTCAGCGCAGACACCTAGTGGCTGAATAATATACGACACATAAATTATATCATTACACAGATGGTGGGCGAGAATGGAGAGAGGCCTGGGGCACGGGTGCCAACTTTTGCTGGTGCCGGTGGACGCTCCCTCCCCCCCCCCCCCCGCACCTCATCCCCATGGTTTCTGTGCCCTGGCCCTGTCTCCTCCCTAATCATGCTGCGTTTGCCCCCTACTCTTCTCCCAAGCGCTGCTCCGCTTCTCCCTCCCTCCCTCCTAGGTTTGCTCTGCCAAACAGCTGATTTGAGCTGCAAGCCGGGGAGGGAGAAGAAGCAGGGCGTGGTGGCGCGCTCAGGAGAGGAGGTGGAGGTGAGCGGGGGCAGGGTGGGGAGTGGCCAGTGAGTGCTCTGCACCCATCAATTTTTCCCTGTGGCTGCTCCAGCCCCAGAGCACCTACGGAGTCGGTTCCCATGGGCTGGGGTGAAGTTCCCAGGTATGGTGCCTTTTTATAGCAGAGCAATCAGGATAGGTTGGGAAGAAGGAGGATGGCGGCCTGAGGGCGGGGTTTCATCACTGCTGTACGTGTGAATGACTCAGCATGTTCTGTTTCATTTCTTTTCTAGCCCATTGTTGCCCTGGGCCCTCATGAGGTAAAAGCAGATCCTGAGTGAGAGGGGCCCTCTTCATGCCACCAGCCTGAGTGACATCACCAGACAGCTCCCCCAGTGGAGATGCCAGTGATTCCCCCGCCCCAAGCAAATGCTGCTTCGTTTGTGAGCAATAACCCATGGCAAGGGGAGGGGCCAAGTACCCAAGCCGTGCAGGATGCTGTGCCATGGGGCAAAGCCAGGCAGACCTCCTCCCTAATAAAGTGGCAGATTCTCCACCAACCCCTGCCCCAGTGACTATTCCCACTGGCTTCTCCACCCAACTAGCAAATGGCCTGGATTCTCCCTTGATCAATAAATGGCCTCTATTTCCCCACCTGGGTACAATTAAAAACTGTACCCAGCTAGGCAAAAATACAGGCCGCTGACCAAATAGATCGGAGCACATCCATGCCCCTTGACCACTCGGCTCCAAAGGAGTGAGAAAGGATGGGGTTATCCACCAGAACACAACCACTGGGCCATTTGCAGGGTAGCGAGCTACCCCTACACTGACTTCAAAAGGAGTCTGCATCCATTTACATCCGGACTGAATTTGACCTGTCGTCCCTGCATCGCAATATGGTGTGGTATTCCCCATATGAGACCTGTTCATATAGGGCAGCACCATCAAAAGTGGGGGTATGCAGGGATCATCGGAGTGGTGGTACTTGGTGAGTATGTTTTCAGTGACAGACATCAACTTGACCTGGGTTATTGCTGATCTAAAATGTCTCTTGCTTTCATTTTTAAATCAAATTAAACATTTCGTTAATCCCCCAAGTTCCTTCGATTTCTGGTGTATCAGGAAAATGATCTTCCATACATGTAGTGCCTCCCATCCTGATGGATGTCACAGTCCTGACTTCAGAATGGTTCTATATACTAGAGCTGAGTAAACATTGGAATTTCCATCCCGTAGGAAGTTCTGCCATGTTGATGCTTGTTTCCATCCAAATCAAGACAAAACATTAATTCTTCATTGAACACAAAGTTCTGAATTTTTAATTTAGAAATGTCTAAACATTCCTTTTGCCATTTGCTATTGAAATGTTTTGAGATACTTCAGTGTTTACAGCATCTGCCTTAGATGTTGTAGTGCCTCATGGGCGTTATAGTTTGGATGCATGATGCCCTCATTCTTCTTTACAGGCTTTGTTCCCTTGCTGAACTACATTTCCCATGATGCATCATGCAGTTTGGTGAGAGAGGATGCTGAGTGGCATCATGAGAGATGTAGTCTGCCCAAGGTACCTGTCCCATGGAGGAGCATAGGAGAATGAAGCACTGCAGTGCCAAAGGCAGATCTAGTATAATGTCAAACTGTCTCAAAACAAAACTTTGCTTCAGTTCAACTACCTGAAATGTGTTGATTAGGTTGAAATTGTCCAGAATTTAAATCTTTCATTTTGATTTTTCTTGACAGAACTGAAGAAAAATTTCTGGTAATCCCCCCCTGAAAATTCCTAACCAGCTGTAATGTACACATTTTCAAAATGGAAAACCAAAGGCACTGGCGAAGGATAGAATCCTGTCATTGTGGTTGCCCCTGTCACAGAACCCATACATTTTGCCATTGATATGGACCCTGTGGCTGTGCATTAGCAGGTTGTTAGGTATGGGACTAAATCAAAGTGAACTAAGAGGACTAGATCAAAGCAAACTAACCAATGTTAATGAGTGGAAGCTGTATTTTTTGTTGCATGAGCACAGCATGAAATACCTTTTATTTTATTTATTTATTTTTTTTAAAAAAAAGACTGAGCTGTGACTGATAAAATCTTGTCATGGTAAAATTATGCATCTGTGCCAATGGCATATTACAGAGGTTGAGTGTTGCATTCAGTCAGGAAGTGCCAGAGTTTTAGGTCTTAAGTACACTTGCAAGTTAGAGTGTATTAAATCAGCCCCGGGGGTCCTAATTCAGAGCACCTGGAATCTGCAGCTGGAGCGCTCCTGGTAATCCACCTGCATGAGAAACATAGTGCTTGCTGTGCCCTGGCTGGAGCACCAGGATGTCAGTGTGGACGACGTATTGCATTACAGGGCTGTGATTAGCCTAGCACAATACACTGCTCTCTGGGCATTGCAAGAGCTGCTGATGTGGCACTGGGCTTCCAGCTGACAGTGTGAACACACAGCAGCGCTTTCCCTGCTGCGGTCTCTGAGGGCTGCTTTAACTCCCTGTGCTCTACATCTGCAAGTGTTGCCATGCCCTTCGACTGCGACCTCTGCGGGCATGCGTTGTCCCTTCATCGGTACCTGTCTGCCCTCCAGCCCTACTGAGTCCTGGCCCTGAGTCAGCTATGGGGCAGCTACCCTAATAGATTCTGACTTCTCATTAAAGAAATCTATCATCTTTCTTTATACGTACGAAGCTGCAGTCAGCAAGACAGGAAGTGATATGGACAGACAGCAGTATGCTGCAAGTGGCATGCAGCCAACATGGTTACTGTGGACGCTATGATGATCAGGATCCATCTCAAACTCTTTGCAAAGCAAATGGGCATGAGTAACATTGTTACCCTGCCCCTTGTGGTGAAAGGATGAAAACACCTGTCATTGCTTTCCCTGTATCAGTGGGAGGCTGTATAGGGCCCTGCTTAGTACCCAGTGTATGTTGGGGCAGTTCTGAGGCCCCTCAACTTATGCTTTGCTTCCATGGCCCTAGGGAGCTGAGACTGTCTGACAGGTGGTGCACTCTGACTACGTGCCTGCCTCTCCCCTGATCTTCCCCTATCGCAGGACCTGGGAGCTCATCTGGTGTAGATCCTTCACACAGCTCTGTACCATGGGGAGGCAGGCTGTCACCAAGGCGAGAGCAGCTGCTGTGTTTGGGGAAGGGGAGGTCTGGCTACAAAACCAACTCCCACAGGGGCTCACTCCAAAACCACCACCTCAGAAAAGTGTTTCCAGCTGTGAAGGGATAAATACTCCATCCTGGCTTTGAAAGGGTTAATTGGCATGAGGCCAATCAACTCATCTGGCCATCCCTGCAGGCCTAATTAAAGAAGGAGCCCAGTTGCAGAAGAAGCTGCAAAGTGGTGACTATAAAGAAAGGAAGGACAGATTAGGAGGAGGCTGTTTGGGGCAGAGGGAAAGAAGGCTACAGTCCCTCTCTGGGGATGGGGGACTAGGGAGAGCGGGAGGGTCAAGTGGGAAGCCCAGGGGGAGAGCGAGTTAGCACTGGGATCCTTCTCTGAGTAGAGGAGTCTGGTAGGAGGCTAGCAGAGGCAGGCTGTGGTGGTGAGCCCTGATAACTGGGCAAGCTTTGAACTCCCAGGGAGAGAACCCTGGTGCGTTTCAACAGAGGAAGGGACACCAGGTCAGCAGGAGGGTCAGATGCAGGTTTACATTTGTATTTCAGTTTAGGAGTTTGGTGCGGGAGGGTGCTGAGAGAAGGATGAACTTCAAGAGTTGGGGGGAGAGGAAGAGGCCTGGAAAAAGGGCTACTATAGGAAGGCAGGTAGCAGCAAGGAGGCTGATGGAGCAGAGGCGGGGGTCGGGGAGAGTGTTATAGGAAGAAGGTTGTGTGACATCTATTGACCTTAGAGGGTAAGGACTTTTGAGAGCTCTGCCATAAGGACCTTGGGGCCCACAGAAAACACAAGGATTGGGAATATTATTTGTTGGACTTTCTGTTACCCAAAAAGTGGTGGAACTAAGATGTGACCCGATGGAGCTCTGAAGTTGTTGACCAAAGTGGGACTGGAACAACTATGGACATGAGGTGCTAGAATCAAAACAGCTATTACACTGTGCCTTCCCATGAGGGGGGTGCACCTGCTGTGAGTCAAGTCTTCTACACTGACATAAGAATGATGCTTGTCCAACAATCAAAGCCTCCCTCCCCCAAGCAAAGTTTGGACTCTGTCAAGGGAGAAGTACCAAACTATTTCTCTATTGCAACTGATTTTACGTGGATAGTAACCAGATACCGGGGTGATGAGTGGTAGCATAAAACTTGATTCTCTACAGCAGATCTATCATAATGGAATCCTCCTGGAGAATTAGTAGCACTGAATGACATCATGGTGAGAAAACATGAGGGTTTTTTGCAGGGGGAATAGAACTGGCCAAAAAAAGGAATTGGGGTAGTGGTAAAATGCAGATCTCCTAGCCCAGGGAGAGGCCTGTGACAGCTGGGCACAAAGCCTTGTCAGTCAAGGGGATCTGGCTTTGGAACTCATCCAGAAGAGACCAAGCTCAGCCAGACTCTGACTCTTTGGGAAATGTTGCAAAACATTCCTCATTGGGAAGCCGTTCCACCATAGAATCATAGAATATCAGGGTGGGAAGGGACCTCGGGAGGTCATCTAGTCTAACCCGCTGCTCAAAGCAGGACCAATCCCCAACTAAGTGATTCCAGCCAGGGCTTTGTCAAGCCTGACCTTAAAAACCTCTAAGGAAGCAGATTCCACCACCTCCCTAGGTAACCCATTCCAGTGCTTCACTACCCGCCTAGTGAAAAAGTTTTTCCTAATATCCAACCTCAACCATGCCCACTGCAACTTGAGACCATTACTCCTTGTTCTGTCATCTGGTACCACTGAGAACAGTCTAGATCCATCCTCTTTGGAACCCCCTTTCAGGTAGTTGAAAGCAGCTATCAAATCTCCCCTCAGTCTTCTTTTCTGTAGACTAAACAGTCCCAGTTTCTTCAACCTCTCCTCATAAGTTATGTGCTCCAGCCCCTTAATAATTTTTGTTACCCTCCATTGAACTCCTTCCAATTTTTCCACATCCTTCTTGTAGTATGGGTCCCAAAAACTGGACACGGTACTCCAGATGAGGCCTCACCAATGCTGACTCAAGGGGAATGATCATGTCCCTCGATCTGCTGGCAATGCAGCTACTTATACAGCCCAAAATGCTGGTAGCCTTGGTAACAAGGGCACACTGTTGACTCATATCCAGCTTCTCGTCCACTGTAACCCTTAGGTGCTTTTCTGCAGAACTGCTGCCTAGCCACTTGGTCCATAGTCTGCAGTAGTGCATGTGATTCTTCCATCCTAAGTGCAGGATGTCCTTGTTCAACCCCATCAGATTTTTTTTGGCCCAATACTTTAATTTGTCTAGGTCCCTCTGTATCCTATCTCTACCCTCTAACGTATCTACCACTCCTCCCAGTTTAGTGTCATCTGCAATCTTGCTGAGGGTGCAGTCCACGCCATCCTCCAGATCATTGATAAAGATATTGAATAAAACTGGCCCCAGGACCGACCCTTGGGGCACGCCGCTTGACACTTCCTGCCAATTTGACATGGAGCCATTGATCACTACAATCACTAGCCCTACAATCTAGACAGCTTTCTATTTACCTTATAGTTCATTCATCCAGCCCCTACTTCTTTAACTTGTTGGCAGGAATACTGTGGGAGACCGTATCAAAAGCTTTGCTGAAGTCAAAGAATAACATGTGCACTGCTTTCCCCTCAGCCACAGAGCCAGTTATCTCATCATAGAAGGCAATTAGGTTAGTCAGGCATGACTTGCCCTTGGTGAATCCATGCTGACTGTTCCTGATCACTTTCCTCTCCTCTAAGTGCTTCAAAATTGACTCCTTGTGGACCTGCTCCATGATTTTTCCAGGGACTGAGGTGAGGCCTGTTGTTTTCCAAATCCTCCTCCTTTCCATTTTTAAAGATGGGCACTACAGTAGCACTACATCCAGGACCTCCCCAATCACCATGAGTTTTCAAAGATAATGGTCAATGGCTCTGCAATCACATCCGCCAACTCCTTTTGCACCTCAAATGTAGCACATCTGGCCCCATGGACTTGTGCTCATCTAGCTTTTCTAAACAGTCCTGAACCACTTCTTTCTCTACAGAGGGCTGGTCACTTCCTCCCCATGCTGTGCTGCCCAGTGCAGTAGTCTGGGAGCTGACCTTGTTCATGAAGACAGGTTACAAAAAACCCCAAAACATTGAGTACATTACCTTGAGTGATAGTTTGAGTCATGGTCCCAGCACAAATGCTCCCTTCTCTTTCCAGCCCCACCTCCTGCACAATAAAACCTGGTCCCAAGCAGAGTTTTTGACCCTAAAAATAGAGAAGTGCCAGTGATCCCAGGAAATCTGCTAGGGACTTTATTTTGTATTTCATGTGGATGGGTGGCAGGATAAACTCCTTAAATAGATTTATTCAAGGGGATAATAGAATAATATATACATAACAACCAGTAAGATGTACCCATGCCATACTAAGCGTCTTAGACCCCTGTGATATCAGAGATAACTGAAGCAATCATCTCTCTTATTCTACAGATAATTTGCACACATCAATTTCATTGGTTGCATAGATTGTAGCTTATGTGGCCCAGCTACCACAGTTCTTCAAAATCATCCATACAACAACACAACTAGCACAAACAATAACCTCAAACACATATAGCCTCTCACTGTAGCACACCTCCATTATTCATCACCCGCACAAATCTGCACAAATCTTCTAGTACAACACAACCTGCACACACATCAACCCAACCAGGACACACTATAAACTTGAATGGCATAGCTGAGGGTCATCTCTGAGCAATAAGAGGCACTGATGAAAGAATGGGAGTTGATAGGGAGGGTTGGTTATAATCACACAATTAGCCCACAAAGGGAGCCGAGCAGGTATGAGCTACACTTGTAGCCAAGACAAGCAAGAGGAGAGAGAAGGGTGGTGAAGGAGCATTTTGCAGGGGTATGGAGAAATGTTTACACCTATTGTGAAATGAACTGAGAACAGGAATAAACTGTGAGCCAGGGACCAGACTCAGAGTTACCAGGTTTCAGAGGTTCTCAATGAACCTTAGCACAAGAAGAGAGTTATCAGTGAAAGCCAAATGTTGTGTGTTATGGAACCTGGTGATGGCCCACTGTAGCCATGTGATGGCCTCTTACTGATCCTGGTGATGATAAAGAACTCAGTAGGCTCTGTGCCAGCTCAGTTCGGCCAGTGGACCTCACATGGCAGGAGTGAGATTAAAGCCTAACCCATCAGTGGGAGTATGTAGCAGGCACGTGTGGTTTTGGGAAGTGGGAGTTACACCCCCTATAAAATCTGTGGCTAGAAAGGGCTTTCCAGTGAATAATCTATTGGGAAGAGGGGTTCCATTGACTGTACCAAAATGTGGGGTGGGGGGAATTCACTTTGGATTGAACCACAACAAAAAGAATTTCAACATTTTTGGCAAACCACAAAGTCAGGAACAATATCATTTAGAGTTGAATGGAAAGTTTCGTATAACCAGTGTTGTTTCATCTTTGAGTTATTATTTTTAAGGATTTCTTAATTTCTTTAAAAGGAGACCAGTTAAGCTTTAAATAAAAGGTTTGTTGAATCAACAAGTTTGGTTTTGAAAATGTCAAGTTGAAACTCTTCAGTTTTTGTTCAAAAATTTTTAGGGTTTTCTTCCCCTCTCCTCTGATTGGGAGAATTCAACACAAATTTGCAAAATGTTTCAGTTGATCTGAATCTGCATTTTTCACCAGAAAAAGTGAGATCCAAATATTTCACCCAATTCTCCTTTCCAGGAGCAGGAAAGCTGCCCCTGTGTTGAGTCTAAGGCTGGAGGAAGTCTGCTGAAGGCGGAATGGGCCAGATGGAGATGGTGGATGGGTCACTCCCATGACTGCTGTGGTGGGAAGGACTGATGTGCTAAGTATCTACAGTTCCTTACGCAAGGATCGGGGTGGGGACACAGACCAATCCCAGTGTTGAAAGTCCTTTGTTTGCGGTAAGCATCCGGCAGCCCTGTGGGAGGTTGGGTCATTTCCTGTAAGGGGTGTCCTGGCAGTGATGTAACAAGGAGGATCAGGTCGGTCTAGCAGGGGAGTGCAGGAGAAACAAGCGCAGAGCTGGAGACTAGCACTCATGCCGAGAGCCCACCGCTGTGCTGGGATAGAGCAACACAGGTGAGTGTCGGGGGGCGATGCAGGTCTCAGGCAGGGCTGGGTGGGTGAGGAGACAATGATGAGAGAAGTGGATGGGATGAGGTGAGAGGTTTGGAGCTGGATCACTTGAGGGAGAGGTGGCTGGCCTGAGTGGGGTGAAGGACTCTCTGGGGCAGGACAGGACCCGTATCCAGAATCCATGTCCTTATCCTCTGCTTCCCACTTGCTTCCTAGTGTAACCCTTCTGCCCATCAGAGTTGGCAGCAACAAGGGCCGGGTTCAGTATCCAGGGGTTCCATTCCAATAGCACAATACAAAACCGGCTCAAGCCCCCACTCAGTGACCTGGGACAACCATATACCACCCCTCTGGGCGTCTGTAAGAGACAACACTTCCCCTCTCGCAAGTACAGAGTCTGAGTGTACCAAAGCCTTTTAATAACAGGGAGAAACAATGTGGCATTGTATTGGGGAAACACCACAAACAAGGTTAATAAACCAAACCATGAACCAGAAGCCCTCCTCCCAGCAAATAGGCCGTGGCCTTCCCTTTGGCTCTTGAGTTCCACAACCCCCAAAAGTCACTCAATAGTCCCAAAGTCCAGCAGCCCAGGAGTCTCTGTTCTGGGTCAGTGCAGAGTTCAAAAGTCAATTGGCAGAGTCTTACCTCCCAGCCTGGGTGGAAATGGAGGATAGGGCACGGGGCACCTTACGTGGTCCGAGGCCGACTGCGCCGCCTCTCTGTGGGGTTCCACTGCAGCCCTCACCGCAATCCGCTCTGCTCTGCTTGCCGACACTCGAACTGCTCTGCAGCGCCAGTCACTCCGCTAGCCGTCCTGCTAGCCGACACACGGACAGCTCTGCGGTGCCAGTCACTCCGTCAGCAGCACAAACAGCTCCGTTAGTCGACACATGGACTGCTCTGCTGTGCCAGCCACTCCACCAGTCGCACAAACTGCACCCAGGAACTGCTCTGCTAGCTGCACAAATTGCTTGGTGCCACCAACATGCCTTTAGGCCTGCCCCTACTTAACACAGTACTCAGTGATTTCAGGGGGGAGGGGGGTGTGTGTGCACGTGTGTGACAGCACTTTGGCACAGGTACACCAGTAGACTCAAAGTGAATCCAGCTGAGAACACTAAAGCAAGACTCCTAAGGAAATCAAAATTAGCTATAACATTCTACAGTGGAAAGAAAGATAGCACAATAGGCAGCAGCTTAGCCAAGTCCTTCACCAAAGAGCATAAGGACCCACCCATACCCTCTCTCAATCTCAGAGCATTCTGAAACGCATGGCCCTTACCCAGTGAGTGCTACCTAGATGATGGCGAGTCCCTCCATCATAACAAGGGCCAAGTACGTGTCCATAGTCCTTCATTCACCAAATCAGGGAAACATCACTTTATATTTTCTGCCCCAATAATATAGAAACTAGGGCTCTCACATCAGCCGAAGTGGCCATGTGGGCTGCTGTGGGCTCAGGCTAGGTGCAGTGGGTGTGTCTATGCAAATTGGTCGGCCCCAAAGTTATTTTCCAAAACTCACTGCAATTCCCATAGTTCGCCACCAGATGTCAGAATGTATCTCATTCCTGACACTGCTTACGCTAGCTAAAGACTAGGCCTGTTCCTCCTCCTCTGAGGCTTCCCTCACAGGGACCAGGCTGATCCTGACAGGGGTGCCTCTCTAGAGAGGGGCTGCACAGACTAGGGACAGAGAGACTGAAAGAGAGAACATGGATGAATTCAAAGGGGAAAATACAGAGGGATAGAGAGGGTGGAAGAGTGAGAGAGAAGAGGCAAGAGAGACAGGCTCTTAATGGGATCAGGACATGGAACTCCTTTAGCAGGACATGGGAGTGATGCTGTCCCAAAATGGATTGCGCGGCGGTGGTATAAGATCTCCAGATGCTCTCAGGTTTCTAGCTGGGTTTTCATAGACTCCTAGATTTAAAGGCCAGAATGGACTGTTAGATCATCTGATCTGACCTCCTGTGTGGCATAGGCCAGAGAATGTCACTCAGTTACACCCGCATGGAGCTCAGTAACTTGTGTTTGGCTGAAGCCTCTTCCAGAACAGCCTCCAGGTTGGATCTGAAGCCATCAAAAGATGGAGGATCCGCCATTTCCCTTGGCATCTTGTTCCAATGGTTAATCACCCACACTGTTAAAAATGTGTCCCTTTTATCCTCTCTGTATGACCAATAAACATGAATAACATCTGGTACTACAGATCTATTGTCTGGCCCTCTTTGCCAATAGTTTGCAGAACATCATTTGCAGGAACTGCTTGAAATTCCTTCAACTTCTGTCTGGCAATAGGCTTCCTCCGCACTTACTCCATCATGCAACGTGTAAACTCTGGATAAAGTGTCAGCAGTTACTAATTCTTTCCCTGGTCGGTATTCAACTTCCAGTCGATATTTCTGGAGTATTAGCAACCACCTTTGAATCCTTGGTGGAGTACTACGAAAAGGTTTTCTTAATATGGCCTCAAGACACTTGAGGTTCTATGTGCTGTCAGTAGCTACCAGTGTGGTGCTCTGCTCTTGTCTGATACCAGTCGGCTGCGTGCGTGTTCCCTCTATGTGCTGCCCCAGCTCTGCGCAGATAGCTGACCCAGCAGACCCTGAAAGAACCCCCAAAGGCCACAGACTCTAGTAAGGGACGAAGGCACCCAGCCAGGTTTATTGTCAAATGAAATACAGTCTCTAGCTCACTGGATTAGATATCGATGGGTCTGATAGTACATATGTGCCCCCAGACAATGGACCAGCTCAGTCAGTGGCGGGACTCTCCACTGCCCCCTTGTCCAGACTTCGATGTGTCCCCCGGCTCCTACTTTTATACAGTGCAGCACTGATTACTCATCTCTACTGTCACACTGAGGTACAGCTCCTTGCTCATTACTACTTTTCTCCTGGCACATTTACCCAACAGGTGTTTTTAGCAGCCCTCTTGCCAATTTCTGCAAGCAGGGCGTGCCTCTGGCTCACGCCCAGCTTTGCTTAGCCATGCCTGGAGGTACTTTGGTTCAGGCTTCAGGCCTCATGCTAGGCCTCTGATACAAGAGTTTATTTCAGGGCCTCATCTTACTACAGCATATCATACATCCACAGCGCATTCACGGGCTAAACTCACTTGCACAGAGTCAGACACAATACCACACACACTGTGGTCTCCATTGAGCGAGTCACACACTTCTCCACATTTGGAGGATTGTGCTGCTAATCCATCGTGTTTTCCATCAGTCTCATGCTGGTCTGTATTTTCCCCATCTGTCTGACTTCTAGTGAAAACGGTGTTCCAGTCTCATATGGGATATTTCTCGGCAGTGGACAGTATGCCTCAAACTTACTCTTTAAGCCCTGTATATTTTTTTATCTGCTGCATCATCAAACAGGAAAGTGTTGAATATTTCTCTCATTTCTTCACCTGCAACATGAAGAATTAATGCCGTTTGCAGCCACTAACCTTTTTTGTCTGTGCCTCTCCCTCCCCACATCTTTGCTCCCATTTTCTCCAGTTTTCGGCTGCGTTTCCTTCAAATGCAAACTTTCCTGGAGGCTTTCACTGGTCCAGTGTTTTCCAGATTCATTCTCCTCTAGTCTTACTTTCAGTTTTGTTCTGACACCATGTAACAGCTGTTGCCATTTTGCTATTATAACATCAGAAAAGATACCAGAGACTTATGAAGTAACAGCAAACACTTTCCTGAGCTCGTGGCTGAGAAATGTAGATAAGTGTTGCTGGCTCGGCTCCAAGTACAAGCTGGTAAGGCTCCCTACATAATGAGTTCCCCCATACGTATGGGTAATTGGTTACTCCTAAGTCCCTGCTAGCATTACATGGCCTGTTAGGCTGTTGAGCTGCTATGAGCAAGTCAGGCTCTTGTGGATATGGACGGGCTGCAGAACCTTTCTCCCAGAGACGTGTGTTTGCTGTAAGATCCTTTAATGCGCTGCCAGGAACGGCTGTTGTGAGCTGAACGATGATCTATTGCACACAATGGCGCCTCCTGAACAGTACAATGCAGTTTAGCATTCCAGTGCACCCCAGTCCCTTTGCATCCACAGGGTTTGTTCCCACTCCAGAGCCTGTGAGGAGTTCGGTCTATATCAAGACGCTGGGTTCTGTCATGTCAGAAGCGGGACCCTTGATGCAGCGGTTTCTCCAGGGGCAGCCCAGAGTCTTGGGGGTAAGCAGCGTGGAGGGCTAGAGAGTCTCTCTCTCTCTCTTTTATACACACACACACACACACACACACACACAGCTCTCTCTCTCTCTCTCTCTCTCTCTCTCTCACACACACACACACACACACACACACACACACACACACACACACACACACACACACAGAATCTCACTGCTCATCCCCTTGTTGCTCCGGTCCCATCTCACAGCTCATCCCCTTGTTGCTCCAGCCTCACCCCCTCCCAGCCCAGCACAGCACTTGGGGGCTTTGGGATCCTCTTGCTAGCCAGTGACTGGGCATGGCGCCCGGCTCTGCCCCTTGCTGGCTGTCGTGCCCCCACACAGAGCCGTATGCTGATAGCAGGTTTGTTTCCCGTTTGCAGGCCCTCTTGCTGTTGGTGGGGCTGCTGCAGGTGGCCTTTGGTGTCCTCTTGGCCATTTCCCCCTGTGTCTATAGGGATGAGCTGCATGTCCACTTTTACTCAGCAGTGCTGGTGAGTGACCGACCCATTTCCTGGGCCTCCGTGCTCAGCTCTGTCGGTGCCTCTTAGTCCCAACCCCTAGCCCTCTGCTATCTCACCCCTGGGGTCCCTCCTTACCCCCAGCCCTGCTGATGTCCCCCAATCCCAACCCACAGCCTTCTTACTATACCAGCTGTGGGTTTCCCCTTCACCCCCAGTTCTGCTAATACCTCTTAACCCTAACTTGCAGCCCCCTGCTCTCCCAGTCCCTCCCCACCCCAGCCCCAGCTCTGCCGATGCCCCTGATTACTCTCTCTCGTTTTCTTCCTCTCCAGTTGGTCCTGGCCGGCATCATCACTCTGGCTGCAGACAGGGCCCACAGCCTGGCCCTGGTGAGTAACCCTTGATAAAGCCTGGCCCAGGGCTGCCTCAGGGCTCGATCACATTCCTCCTCATTCCTCTCCTCAGACAAGCAACCCTCCTAAGGGGGACTGACCCCCCCTGGGCCATTTGGGGCTGAGGCCTGAGGTAGCTGTGCCTTGCGCTGGGGAATTTGTTAGAGGGCGAGGTGGGGAGAAGGGGAGGAAGCCACTGGTGAGGGATGGAGCTGAGGTGAACTCCATTGGTAGTGGTGCTCTGTGGGGTACCCAAGGCCCGAGCTGCATTAAGGGGACATGGAGCCAGGGGAGAGAGTCAGGACAGGGAGCAGCCCTGGGGAAGAAAGGGGTGATTCTGGCTCAGTCCTAGTTGGGAGGGAAGCTCAAGTCAGGACAGGAGGTTGAGTCCATAGGTCAGTGTGAGATGGATCCAGAGAGGGGCTGTGCTAGGAGGTGATCTTGTGAAGGGCAGCTCCCCTCTGTACACTGGAAGGACTCTAGGGGAGCCAGCTGGGGTTTAGGGCTACAGCCATTATCTATCCAGGAACACTGGCAGACTCCCATTACTACTCTCCAGACCCTGGTGCTTGCTAGCAGCGACAACCTTGTCCCTTCATCTTCCAGGTAAAAGCTTGCCTGGTCATCTACATCATCTGCACGGTGGTGGTGGGCGTGATCAATTTATTCTACCTGGTGGACTTGGTGTATGATCCCCGTAATCGGTACATCCAGTGTCCTTCCAGCAACAGGTTGCACTGCAGGCGGCTGTACCAGGTCTCGGTGGGTGCCTCCTCCATGGAGAGCTCTAGAAGAGCAATGCTGGGGCAGCCAGTGGGCTGAGATCGGGGGTAGGTGTGGGGGAGCCGGGATGCGAGTTGGATGAAGGGATATATCTCCTCAGGAACTCAGGCCTGGGCTTCGTCTCTCTGTCCCGCCAGAAACTATCTTCTGGAATTCCTCCTCCTGTCGATGGCTTCCTCTTGGCTCATGAACTGGACAGGACGTGAGAATAGACTGGGGATGGGCAAACTTTTTGGCCCAAGGGCCACATTGGGGTTCAAAATTTTGCGAAAGGCTGGGTAGGGAAGGCTGTGCCTCCCCAAACAGCCTGGCTCTGCCCCCATCGGCCTCCCACCCACTTCCCGCCCCCTCAGAGCCACGGACCCAACCAGCCCCCCTGCTCCTTGTCCCCTGCTTGCCTCCTCCAGAAACCTCCCCACCCTAACTGCCCCCCCAGGACCCCACACCTTATCTAAGCCCACCTGCTACTTGTCCCCTGATCATCCCTTCCAGAGACCCCCCACTCTAACTGCCCCCCCAGGGCCCCACCCCATATCTAAGCCCCCCTGCTCTTTGTTCCCTTACTGCCTCCGCCCGAAACCCACCTACCCTAACCACCACTCCCAGGGACCCACGCCCTATCTAAACTCCCTGCACTTTGTTCCCTGACTGCCCCCTCCCAAGACCCCTCACATGCTCTAACCACCACCCAAGCCCCCCCTCCTTGCTTACATTGCTCAGCGGGGCGTGGGGCCCCGCGGCTTGCTGCTTGGGAGCGCGGGGCCCAGCGGCTACCTGCAGCTCGGCCCGGCAGCCGGGGCCAGGAGCACGGCTCCCCACAGCTCAGTCCGGCGGCCAGGACGGCAGGACCCTGCATAAAAATGGCTGGCAGGCCACATGTGGCCCGCGGGCCATAGTTTGCCCACCCCGGAATAGACTGCTGAGCACACTCCTTCACACTATCACCAGGGGATGGACAATGGGAACAAACGGGGCTGTCCGGTCATTACTTCCTCTGATCCATGCTGAGTCCGGGGGCTTGTCTGTGATTCCCAGTCTCCTGCTCT
>ML677405.1:351196-501847 GCA_007922305.1 Dermatemys mawii | reverse complement strand
CCATGCTGAGTCCGGGGGCTTGTCTGTGATTCCCAGTCTCCTGCTCTCTTTCCCAGCACTATTGCACGGGCATGAGGGCCATCATCCTGATCTTAACCTCGCTGGGGTTCTTCGTTTCCATTGCCCTGGCAGCCTTCGGGTGCAAAGCGGTGTGTCGCCGGAACTCTCCCGAGGATGTGGTAACTACCCCGCTGCTCCTGGGAGATGTGGGGAGGGGTGGAGTTAATACAGAGATCTAGGGAGAAAGGGGTGGAAGGAAACTAGGGATGGATCCTGGGGTGATAAGCAGAGAAGGTGAGAGTGTGGGAGACAGGCAGAGGGTGGCTGAGTAGTGAAGAAAGGGGAGCAAACGGGTGAGACTGAGAGGCAGATGGGAGCAGATGTTCCATGGGGTGTCTATGAAATGTTTTCATCCTGGGCCTGGACAAGGGCAGGGAGATAATAAAGCAATAAACAGACAAGCCAGGGAGCAGCTGCCCGTGTCTGGGGGATGATTGGCTGGGGCTGCCCCTCTTGAGCCATCACCGCTCACCCCATGATTTTGTGTTTGCTCCCAGCCGGTCGCCACCCTGATGAATCCGCCCGCTTCCCATGAGGCCGCCGCAGAGCCCAAGCCTGTGGCGTCAGAGGGACCCACGGCGTGAGTGTCCCCTGGTGGAGAGACCGACAGCCCCCCTCCGCGAGCAGCTACCCTGTGCCCCTCAGCGAGAGGCATTTCTGTTTCGCTCTCTCTGCCTTCCCTCCATCAGCCCCCCGTGTGGAAAAGCCCCTTCTAACTGCTGTTATGTGTTGTTCATAGAATCATAGAATATCAAGGTTGAAAGAGAACTCAGGGTATCTAGTCCAACCCCCTGCTCAAAGCAGGACCAATCCCCAACTAAATCATCCCAGTCAGGGCTTTGTCAAGCCTGACCTTAAAAACCTCTAAGGAAGGAGATTCCACCACCTGCCTAGGTGACCCATTCCAGTGCTTCACCACCCTCCTAGGGAAACAGTGTTTCCTAATATCCAACCTAAACCTCCCCCACTGCAACTTGACTCCATTACTCCTTGTTCTGTCATCTGCCACCACTGAGAACAGCCTAGCTCCATCCCCTTCAGGTAGTTGAAGGCTGCTATCAAATCATAGACTCAGACCCATTATGATCATCTAGTCCAGGGGTGGGCAAACTCCAGCCCAGCAGCCCACGAGCTCCGGCTGGGGGAGTGGGGCCATTGGCCCTGCTCTGCCAGGCGAGAGCGCAGCAAGCTGCCTGCCTCGCTCTCCCAGAGCCCCAGGCCGAGTGCAGCAAGCAGCTGGCCCCTCCCCTGCCTTCCCCTCCTCCCCCAGAGCCATGCTGCCGAGCGCACAGTGCTCTGGGGGCTGGGACTGCGTGCTCCCACGGGGCAGCATGTCTGGCTTCACGTGGAGCCAAACACACTGCTAGGAGCCTCATGATAAGAGGGCTGGGTCAGGAGGTTGGATAAGGGGCAGGGGCAGTCAGGGAACAGGGATCAGGGTGGGTTGGATGGGGTGGGGTCCCTGGGGGGTGGTTAGGGGCAGGGAGGCCCTGGAGGGGGCATCCAGGGAGCTGGGGGGGTTGGATGGGGTGTCAGAGTCCCAGGGTCTGTCAAGGGGCAGGGGTGTGCATAGGGGTCAAGACACTCAGGGGAGCAAGGGGGGTTGGGTGGGAGGGGTCCTGGGGGGGCAGTTAGGGTGTGTGGGGGTCTCTGGAGGGGGTGGTCAGGGGACAAGAAGCAGGGGGGGTTGGATGGGTTGGGAGTTCTGAGGGGGCAGTCAGGGGACGGGAAGTGGATGGAGGCCGGATAGGGGGTGGGGCCAGGCAGTTTGGGAGAGAAAAGTGTTCCCTACTGGGCCCTCTGTACAATTTTGAACCCCGATGTGGCCCTCGGGCCAAAAAGTTTGCCCACCCCTGATCTAGTCTGACCTCCTGCACAACGCAGGCCACAGACTCTCACCCACCCACTCCTGCAATAAACCTGTCACTTATGTCTGAGCTATTGAAGTCCTCAAATCATGATTTAAAGACTTCAAGGTGCAGAGAATCCTCCAGCAAGTGACCCATGCCCCATGCTGCAAAGGCGAAAAACCCCCAGGGCCTTTGCCAATCTGCCCTGGAGGAAAATTCCTTCCCAACTCCAAATATGGCAATCAACTGAACCCTGAGCATGTGGGCAGGATTCACCAGCCAGACACACAGGAAAGAATTCTCTGTAGAACTCAGATCCCATCCCATCACAGGCCATTGGGCCTATTTACCACTAATAGTCAAAGATCAATTAATTGCCAAAATCATGTTATCTCCCTCACTCTTCACTTCTGCAAACTAAATAACCCCAGTTCCCTCACCCTCTCCTTGTAAGTCATGTGCCCCAGCCCCCTACTCATTTTTGTTGCCCTCTGCTGGGCTTGCTCCAATTTGTCCACATCTCTTCTGTAGTGGGGGGACCAAAACTGGACACAATACACCAGGTGTGGCCTCACCAGTGCGGAATAGAGGGGAATAATCACTTCCCTCGATCTGCTGGCAATGCTTCTATTAATACAGCCTAATATGCCATTGACCTTCCTGGCAACAAGGGCACACTGCTGACTCAAATTCAGCTTCTCGTCCACTGTAACCCCTAGGTCCTTTTCTGAAGAACTGCTGCCTAGCCATTCAGTCCCTAGTCTGTAGCAGTGCATGGGATTCTTCCATCCTAAGTGCAGGACTCTGCACTTGTCCTTGTTGAACCTCATCAAATTTCTTTTGGCCCAATCCTCCAATTTGTCTAGGTCCCTCTGTATCCTATCCCTACCCTCCAGCTTATCTATCTCTACCCCCAGCTTAGTGTCATCTGTGAACTTGCTGAGGGTGCAGTCCACGCCATCTGCCAGATCATTGATAAAGATATTGAACAAAACTGGCCCCAGGACCGACCCATGGGGCACTCCGCTTGATACCAGCTGCCAGCTAGACATGGAGCCATTGATCACTTCCTGTTGGGCCCGACGATCTAGACAGTTTTCTATCCACCTTATAGTCCATTTATCCAGCCCCTACTTCTTTAACTTGCTGGCAAGAATACTGTGGGAGACCATATCGAAAGCTTTGCTAAAGTCATGATATATCACATCCACTGCTTTCCCCATATCCACAGATCCAGTTATCTCATCATAGAGGGCAATCAGGTTAGCCAGGCATGACTTGCCCTTGGTGAATCTATGCTGACTGTTCCTGATCACATGCCCCTTGCTGGGCTGCTGCACCATTGCGCCATGGCGCAAGTGCCCCCCAAAATCTATTAATGCAAGCCAAGGGCCTGTCCTGGATGGGGAGAGGATGGCATAGAGCCCTCTGATGGGACCTGCAACTAGCCAACAGGAAGTGGGCTAAAGAGAGGCCCAGAGCCTGGTACAGGTTATGGATTCCCTCAACCAAGCTCTGAACCCAGTTTCATTCATTATGTGTAATTGTTATCTGAAGGCATCTTCCTGAAACCTGGAACTCTCTGAGTCATGGAGCCATAGTTTTTAAGGCTAGAAGGCACCATTAAATCATCTGCTCTGACCTTCTGTATAACACAGATCACCACGTCACTCAGTTACCCCTGCAGTGAGCCTGATAACTTGCGTTCAGCTGAAGCCTCTTCTATAAAGGCATCAGTCCTGATCTGAAGCCTTCAAGCGATGGAGAGTCCATCACTTCCCTTGGCAGTCTGTTAATCACCTGCACCATTAGAAATGTGTGCCTAATTTCTAACTTAATTTGTCTGGCTTCAGCTTGCAGCCATCGGTTCTCGTCAAGCCTTTCTCTGCTCGATTACAGAGCCCTGGTATTTGATCTTCCACAAGATGTCTACCGGGGGCATCTCCTCCTGCTTTAATGGGTGGGTCTATCAGCGAAGCTGCAGGCACGGATCATGGCAGGCAGTATTGCTCCAAAGGAGTGGCTTTGCGGCTGATTGAGGTGTGCTGTTGTTCCCCGCAGGATCGTTTCTTAACTTGTAGAACACCCCCTCTTCAAAAAATAAACAATCCAGTGTCACCTGGCTCATGGTTTGGTTGGTTTGTTCGCCTCTGTGATGAGGTTTACAGACCCCACAGGAGTCAGGAAAGGATTAATGGGAGCCCAGAACGCCCTGCCCTGTGACACCTGAGCAGGTGTCAGGCTTTGGGGGAAGAGCTAAATGGAGAGAACCCACCTCCGTTGCTGCCTGGGTAGGAGCGCAGTTCTGGAGCACTCACTGAGAGAGAGAAGGCTGGTAGAGGCCAGGAAGAGGGGGAGGCTGCTGCCTATTGCAGCCTCCCTGTGGGAAGGGAAGAGTGTTTGTTTCTTTGTGTTCAGTTTGGACTTTGGTTGCCCTGGAAGCGGCGGACATTGATGTGACCTAGCTAGTGGGCTGTGTCACCTCTGCCTGGAAGGGGTTGGAGGCTGAGTGGATCAGCTGAAGGCCTAGAAGAAAACAGAGGCGGAGCCACTGTGGTGCTGGTGGTCTATGCTGTGAGGGCGTGCAGCTACAGTCTCCTGAAATCTCTCACTGCTGAGTGAAAACATGGCATGTTAGCCCATCAGCTCCAGTCACCTGCCCTGCCGGTATCCCTGCTGTTAGGGGATACTCCCAGGACACGTATCTTTCTCCTATTGGGGAGAGATGCTGCCTTACAGGGACAGTAGGAAAAAAGGCAGAGGAGTCTCAGACTCCCACCTATAAGAAGGAACCAGGTAGAGTTGGTGGAATTACTAACATGAGTAGAGATGGGTGAAAGGTTTTGGCCAAAATTTTTTATCCGCAACCTTCTTTTCCTGGTGAAAAATGGAGATTCACCAAAAAACAACAGGTGAATTCATGTCCAGTTTACCAAATTGTTTGGAAATTGTTGGAAATAAACCTAAAAAAATTCCACCCACCCCTAAACATTTTGTTTACACATTTTCAAAACTAATCTTCGGGGGAGGGGTTAAAATAGCTTTTTGTTTCAAAATTTCCTTTAACAGATTTAAAATGGGCAGGATTAAAAACCAAACATTTTATTTTGTCAAAACATGGGTGTTTTTTTTAACTTTTGACTTGCCAAAAATTTCATTTTCCGTTCAACCCAACCAAACTTTTTTAGACATTCCCCCACCCCCAGGAATTGGCAGTGAACTGAAAAACACGTTATTTTAACAGCTTTGTTTGTGGGTAAATTATGACGTGGACTGAGTCATTCTCCATGGTGGGGAGCGTGTCTGATTTTTTTTCCTCACAAGTTTGTTCTTTGCAACAATATGCAAAGAGATTTCAGTTTATGGAGTTGTTCACTTTGCACTGTTTACTAGTTGTGCTGTGTGACTAGTCACCTCAGTCAGGTGGTATTGCTGCTGCTCCTTGACTGGCTGGGTAAAACCTTTGAAGCAGAATAACCAGTGACAGAGCAGTAACTTATCTCAGGAATGAATTCTAATTTGGTTTAAATCAATGAAGCTATCAGGACTTGCAGTTGCTTTCCTGAATAAAATGATGGCCTCCAAATACTTATGTGCAATGAAGAACATGACTGCAGCAGTGTCTTTGCTCTCTGCATAACACTAAGAATAGCAGGAATCAGCATGGGCGCAGCTGAGTTCCAGATAACTATGTTTACTAACACACAAGGCCTAGCTATATATATATATCTATATGGTCTGTTGAATTCTGGTGGCTTCTCCCACATCGAGGCTCACAAGATGACTCCAACCTAGTTAAAGGGATGTTATCCCATTCCTATACACTACAAACCCATAAACCATGGCAGAGCAGGCTTGCTGTGTTTATCTGCAAACCATATATTTCATAAACTTCCAGGATTGTCATTTGGAAGCCTGTTGAGTCAGTGTGAAGTGATGGAAGTGGCCACAAGCATGGCCGAGAGCTTTTTTGATCGGAATATTACCAGCTTGATTCATCACTGGGATTCACCAGCTGTTACTGTCCAATTTTTTAAGTTCTCAGTCAGTAAATTACAACTCTTTCAGCTTGTGTTATATACTTAATTTAGTGATAAAGAGTCAAGAAGTTTCCAAGAACAATACTTAGAGACAGATCCTCAGCAGTGGTATAACTCTGTTGACTTTAGATCAGTGCTCTATGACAAGTGATACCACTGTGGTGTCGTATAAGACAAACTGGTGGGGGAGAGGAAGCAATAGATGAGTAATGAATGCCCACCAGCAAGGTGAAGGTTTGAGAGCTGCGTGATTACATCACATTGCAATCAACTGCGTTCTGTAGGGCTAGATCAGAAAAGAACAATGTTTGAAAAACCGCACTTCTTCTATACGTTTGGGAAGAAAACTTTATGATTGAATTTCCCGAGCTATATAATCAATCAACTTATGTGTGGTTATATTATATCATGCAAAGTCAGAGCAAGAAGAGGCAAAAATGGAGCATATAGACCTAAGAAAAGTCGAGGGGTGAGAGGGCAAGGCAAACCACAGTCTGGAGGGGGCAACTGCCCTCCTTGCCCTGTAGGAAATGACACCTCTTGACACCACATGAGGATTTGCCCCTTAGTGAAAGCTGACGTGCAGTAGATTGAGAGAAGGAGTGAGGACCCAGCTGGAACATTGTTTCATAACTGACGTAATGTACCGTCAATTCTTTGAATTCGCTTTGTTGTTGTCAAGGCTGCGTGTTTCTGTTTCAATGTAGCGGAAACCACCGCAGCCAGCTGCAAAGCTCAGGTTTTTTCAATTTGCGAAGCATATTAAGAGCAGGAAAACCATCACTCGAGCTGATTTCTCACAGCAAGGCCCAGGGGAGGTCAGTACAGCCCCCGTGTCTCCACTAGACATACGGACTTTTACAAGGTTCAAGGCCCATTCGTCAAATAGCCCAGATAGAGAGACATCTCCCCAGGGGAGGGATTAAGTTATCTGGGTCTATGGTAAGCCACTGCAGGGAGTGTACCACAGCCAGACTTAGAGCTATAAAGCACAGCTACTGAAGCCATCGACTCCAATGGAGTAGCACTGATTTACACCAGCAGGGGATCTGGCCCATAGACAATTAGCCCCAGATCCGTTCAAATCCATGGGTGCTAGGGGCTTAAAACCTTTGAGGATCTGAGCCTTTGAGGCCAGATTTTCAAAGTGCTTAGCCTGCCCCGTGAGCTCTCTTTTATCAGTGGGAGCTGTGGGGGGCACTCAGTATGTCTGATTCATACCCTGCCTGGAATTTATTCATCTGTCCATGTCTAGCCCTTGGCTAGGGTGCTATGGTGGGGTTGGCTCAGGGTTGCGGGCGGTAATATGGTCACAGGTTTCTGAGTGAGACCTAACCTGTTTTAAAGCAAAGCCTCTTTATAAGAGCAGGCGACCATTATCATGGATGCAGCTTCTATAAAAAGCTCCGTGGAACCGCTAGGCCATGTGGAGCTACTTTTCCCTTTAGCTCAGTGCGTGACTGTGATTTCCATCGGTGGCATTTATCTTTAGTGGGACCATGGCTATTAGGAGAATCACGGCTCGACAATCCACCCCAACAGGTCAGACATCAGCCAAAGGGGAGTGCTGCTCCCTGGGTCCAGACTCCAGAGGACTGGCTTGTGAGGGATGGACCAGCCAGCGGTGAAACTGTTTAGAAATGTTCTTGGGCATCTACATAGAAACTGGACATGCAGCTCCCACACGCCAACCTAGACACCAGTTAATTGAGGTTGGTCCTGCTTTGAGCAGGGGGTTGGACTAGATGACTTCTTGAGGTCCCGTCTAACCTTAATAATCTATGATTCTATGATTATATGATTCTTTTACCAGGTGACAGGGAACTTCCAGTGGCTGGGGAAGGTTACCCCTCCATGATGGCCACTCAGAACAGCCACTGTGAAATCCAGTGGCGATAGATACAGGGAATACCAAAACGCCTCACTGAACACAGCAACTACACTCATACCACGGGATGCTGGTGACTTCCTCATCCAGGTCACGTAACCCTCACCCAACTCACTGCTGCCCGGGGCAACTGGTTGATGGGCAAGGACCAACTCAGCCAATCGTGACTCTTGGACAGCTTTCTCTGGAGCCACCAGTGGCTGGCTGAAAGCCGGTTGAGTGTACAGCAATCTGACCCCTCCAGCCTGTCAGAGTGTGGGCAGCAGCATTCTCGCCACACCCCGATCAACAGCTGCTGCGCTAAAGAAGCCTTTGCTGGCCGTGTCACCGGAGTGGCTGGATGGAGATGGCTCCAACGAAATGGGAAGCAGCAATAGATAAACTCAGGGTACCTGCCTGCAAGGGGTGTGTGTGTGTGTATGTGTGTGTGTGTGTGTGTGTGTGTGTGTGTGTCACAAACACACGGGACAATTTCTCTGCTGATGCCAATGGGTGACACTCCAGAGAAGTCAATAGGGTTCTTTTCTCTTCCCCATTTACACTCGTAGAAAATCTGCCCCATGGATTTCTTTTAAACACTGATACCCAGATCCTCAATGGCATCTAACTCCCACTGACATCAATAAGTGTCGGGCATCTGAACACATTTGATGATCTGGGCCAAAGAGTCCTGTCCCATTGAAGTCAAAGACAAAACTCCCATTCAGCTGTAATGGGACCAGACGCGCTCCCCAAGAACAGCCCTTGGGGCAGAGAGATGCTCTGATCTTTGATTGTTTGGCACTAAAATAATCATTTCACCACATCTAGTTCCTTTACTTTTGCTCTGGCAGGAAATGAATGTTTCGTTTCTGACCATATTCTGAAACCATGTGACCATGCAGCGCAAGTGGAGCACCCAATTGGTTACAAGAAGCTAAAAGGAGAGGCAAGAAGCTTGAAAGAAAGGCAGACAAATCCTATGTTTCCTTTTGGAGAGGTCTTCCCTCTCTATTTCTGCTGCCTGTGATAAAGTTGGGTCCCAGCCCCGTGCTCCTGTTTGTCTTCACTCAGACAAGGAATAGGAAGTGGCTTTTTGAATCTCCATTTGGATCTTGACCAGGTCTTCATTGCAACGTGACAAAGGAGGCATTGGCGGTCGAAGGGACAGGTATATTGTTAATTTCAGGTACTAGCAAATGTGCATCAATAATTTCACAGTCTCTTACCTGCAAGAAGCTTTAATGAAAGTTTGCTAGCTCAGGAATGTTAAGAGACCAAGAGATTCTTCTCCAGGCTCTGAGGAATGGATGAAATAACTTGTTGTGACTCTCAGGGTGAATGCTGGTGTGGTTCTGAAATTAACATGTTACCACAAATGGTTCAAATTTCACCCTAGCTTACTTCATATGCAATGTCTCTGGAATTAATGAGGTTGAAGGGCATGTGATTTATGGCACATTTGGGGTCAGATTATGATCCCAGTGGCATAGCTTTAAATGTGGAGTGACTCTGTTTAACTTACCACTGATTTACTCCAGCTAAAATGAGATCAGAATCCAGTCCAATGCTGCTTAGTACAGTTCACTGCATTGATGGTATAAGTGCTGTAGAAATACCTAGGTAAGTACAGGGTTATTACATGGAATTCCATGTATGATCTATGAGAGATGGGATTGCTCAGTGATTAGCACGTTCGACTGGGACTTAGGACACCTAGGTTCATTTTCCTGCTTTTCTACAGACTTCTTGTGTGATGCTGAACAAGTCCCTGAACATCACGGCAAGCTCTGGTTCCCTGTCTGTAAAATGGGGACAAGAGCACTGCCCTGCCTCACAGGTGTTGGGAAGCTAAAGATCTTAGGCAGATATTGCCTTCTGCCACTTGGTGATTGGAGAGGAGTTACCATCGTACCAAGAACAAACTCTCATGCATTCTTGAGCACAGAGGGTTTGCACTCAAGGGTAGAAGTCCCGCTGATTATAGCAGGAGCAGGATGGAGCCATGAACATGCTTGTTACATTGGCAAGTTACACTCTGTGGAGTTGGACTCGGCTGTCCACGTTACGCCTCTTTGCACCATCTGTGCTTATCCAGGGAGAAAAGCTCTCTACCCCCAAACAATGCACACCCTGAAAATAGAGATGCTTCCCTTTCCAAGCAGTGACTGCTTCCCTTTCCAAAGCACAAGTGGGGAGGGAGGCAGAGATGAATGTGGGGGTTTATAGAAGGGGCAGGCTCTGAAGCTCTGGGGGAATGGGAGGTGTGGAGCGGCAGCAGGATTGCTTTTCTGTTTGCTGTATAAAATCATTCCCCCGACTCCTTTTCTTCTGTGGATCCTGATGAATTTCCCCCTCCCCGTGATGTGCGGCAGGAGATCTTACTGTCCGTGTCCTGCCTGGCTTCTTCAGGCACTCAGATACTGAAGTTGCTCTGGGAAGCAGAGGGACCCCTATGGCGTATGCTTCCCCATGGGAACTCAATCAACAGAAGACACCACAAGTCAGATGACTGCTACCTATGCCCCTTACCCACATGAGCTAGCTCCATTTAATGGAGGAGGGCAGATGTATGAAACTGATGGCAGGACAAGAGTGATTTTGGTCCCTTCCCCCTTTATTCTGTAATCTCAGCTTTTTAAAATACTTCATAGACTCTCCTGACCAGAGAGAACAGTACATTCTACTGAGGCTGATAAGTACAAAGAAATACCATTAGTTACTTCCTCTCTGCTTGTGTTGAATGCTGCTCAGGAAGGAAAACATCTCTACTCTGAGTGCGCTGCAGTGATGCTGTGGTCAAAAGCAGCAAGCTCCAGATGATGCAAAGATATCAGAAGGGGCTTGTGAAAGGAGCGAGAAAGCATTTGTGAAATGAATGCGGTCCAGTTGCACAGACTGCAAATGAGCTCGACAGACACAGAGGAGAGAGGATCTTGTGCATGCAGATAAAAACCAAAGACCTGATTCTCCTCTTTTGCACTCACTTTACACTGACTTCAGCTGGGAACTGGGCTTATTTAGTCTGCAGAAGAGAAGAGTGAGGGGAGATTTGATAGCAGCCTTCAACTGGGCTGTTCTCAGTGGTGGCAGATGACAGAACAAGGAGCAATGGTCTCAAGTTCCAGTGAGGGGAGGTCTAGGTTGGATATTACGAAAAACTATTTCCCTAGGAGGATGGTGAAGCACTGGAATGGGTTACCTAGGGAGGTGGTAGAATCTCCTTCCTTAGAGGTTTTTAAGGCCTGGCTTGACCAAGCCCTGGCAGGGATGATGGTATTGGTCCTGCTTTGAGCAGGGGGTTGGACTAGATACCTCCTGAGGTCCCTTCCAACCCTGATATTCTATGATTCTATGAGAAGTGAGCCTTAGGCTGGTATAAATTGGCATAGGGCCACTGACTTCCCTTGAGCTACTCTGGTTGACATCTCTCAGACTTCAGTGCCTTTTGGTCTAATTGATCATTGTGTTGCCTTGTGTTGTCATTTACATCATTACAAAATGAGTGTGCACAGCAGAATGGCACTGTTTTACACTGTTTGCTGGGGTGTGAATGGCAATTCAAAGGGCAGCGTTGTGGGAAGTTAGGCTCAGATCCACAAAGATATTTAGGCTCCTAACTTCCATCAAGGATGGCCAGGGCTCAGCTGCACCTGGGCCAGATTTAGCCCATCTCCCCAGGTGAAGGCAACAAGTTCTCGGGTCACATGATGGTATCATGCGATTCAGATGCAAGCCTATTGGGACACAGAGGCCAGGTTGAGGAGGAGACTCAAAGAAGTGGAAGGGAGAGTCTTTTGCTTTCAAGGCCTGGGAAGTGACAGAGACCTGCAGGGGACCATAGGGGAGCAGGGAAGAGATTATCTAGGCCACTCCAGAAGGAAATGCCAGGCTGGAGCTATCTGTGTATGGGGCAGGAGCAAAACTCCTCAGAGGGAATTAGGAGCCAAGGAGAGATGCAATGGACTGTTGAGCCTGATTTCAAATTAAGCTGTATATTTGTGGAGTGACCAGGACAGGGAGCGTAATTCAAATGCTCCAGTTGTGGTGGTTTGACTGAAGAGTGGGGAAACTGAGGCAATGGAAGGTTCCACCAGTGGATGAGGTCCTACAAACATCTTTAGACACACACCTGCTTCACATACACTCCTTTCTATATCCACTCGTGATTGGGTGCTAGGCATCAGATCCTCTTTTGATGTCAGTGACTTCAGCTGCGGCTCTGGCTCTGGATGTGCAAGGAAGACTGAAGATCAGTTTTGAAAAGCCTTAACCTAAAAGACAGAGCAAGAAAAAAACCCAGCTGCAGACATATAAAGCCAACTGGTTCAACAGGATCTCTTCCCAATTCAACCAGCCATCTTTCAGTCATTTAGTACAAACGTGCTCCTTGGCTAGCCACTGAGTGTTAGGGCCAGGTTCTGCTCTCTGTTACCACCAGCTGAAATCCAGTGTAGGAGGGGGTCATTGGCTACACCAACAACCACCCTTAAGAAAGTGAGTCTGGATTTACACTGGTGCAGTCGAGATCAGAATCTGCCCCAGATGGATTTCCCATTTAGTGTGAGCTGAAAAAAAGCCCTAAAACTGAATTGGCAGCTATAAAGGGGGCCTTACACAGTGGTAACTCTGTGGTTCCCCCACAGAAAGGTGGGGCATGGGAAAGATATGGAGACATGCCCTTCCTGTGTGTTACAGAACACTCCCTGTGCCCCAGCTTGCAAGAGGATTAGGACATGGGATCCATGTTGCTGGGGATGAACAGCTTACGCCAAGTCAACATGATGTAATTGTGATTCCAATAGTGATCTGGTTGCTCATAAATTAACCTCTCTTGATCTCTCTCCCTAGATAAGCTGTGTCTCTGCTGTGTTTTTCCCCAGCAGCTGTTCGTATGCCATGGCCTGTCCTGGGACTGCAGCCAACAATGTGACCCTGCTCATCCCCCCATACAACCCTGATGACACTCAGAAGAAATTCCTAAGAGAGAACGAGGCGCTAGGGGTAAATCTGCCATCTTCTTAAACCTGCATGCATGGGAGATGGGGCACCCACTTCACAGTGGAGGAATGTCTGCTGGTCCCCTAAAGGGCTGCCAAACCTCATGTGAACCACCATCCCTTGGGCCAAAAGGGGGGGGGCACGATATGGCCTCGAGGAGGGGGGGAAATTGAGGTTGATCTTCACCAATGCAGAGGCTAATGCTATGCACCCACAGCTTGCCTGGGGAACAGACAGCTCAAACTAGTCAAGAACATTGCATAAAGTGGTGGGATTTTTATGATGAGGTTTCCAAACACCTCTTGGACAACTCATTCTGTAATGCTTCTAATCCCCCTGGGAGTGTGGGAATAATGCTCAATTTCTGAATCAGTGAGGTCCTGGGAAAGCCACTTCGCTGCTGTCGTGCCTCAGTTTCCCCCTCTCTTAATAATATAATACTCACACTTTAATATCAGTACTGTTAGCCTTTGGCATGAGCAGTTAGCCAATATTCAGGGCATTGCAGAGTTGTTTCCAAGAGGGTGAGAAATTGATGCTAAGCTGGGTATATTCTTTGGTGTGATCTTGTTTTACAAAGAATGTCTGCAAAGTCCTTTTTCCCTGAACCCAGTAGAACCAAACAGTAGCAAGCAGCTTCCTGACTCAGAAATCCCCAATGTCTGCCTCTCCAGTAAGCTCTGTGCCCAAACACTGTCTCTGTTTCCTCTCACGGTCACACTTGCAACTGCTTCTCCTGGCTTTTCTCTGCCTCGAGCACAGGGAGCTGCAACCAGTCTCCTAGCCCTTGTGCTTGCAACCAACCCACGTGGCTGAGTTCTAACCTGCCATGCACCTATTGCCTTGGGCAATAGCCTCTTTTGTTTTCTGCTCTCTTTACTACATAAACGGGCTTGAGTGCACCTTCTGTTGAGCCCAAAGGAATGTGCTTGGCCCATCCATAAGCTGTAATGAGATTTGTGATTGTGTTTGTGTCTCATTAATTAGCATGTAATGCTTTGGGCACCTTCGGAAGGGGGTCTGTACTTATCATTGGGAGAACTTACTGACTGTACTGACCTTGTTCTCTGCCTGCAGGCCATACAGATCATCATCGCCTTAATACACCTTGGCCTTGGGAGCATCTTGTTCTTCTCCTCAAAAGAATCTATCCCCCTGTGCATGGCTTCCTGGTACCCGTTCTGGGGAGCAGCGCTTGTAAGTGGAATACATGGAATTATTATTGCCGAAACGCAGAGGTGTCTAGATGGATGCTGGCTCTGGAGATAGGAATGATGTGTAGTTATGGATTGATGACTGGAGAAACGTGGTATTGAGAAAAGCAGTGGAGGGGTGGGTAAATATGATCTCCATAAATACTGCCATGCAGATTCAGCGCATCTCTATCGCATCACTTGGGCAGAGCAACGGGAACAGACTCTTTTCCTGCTGGGAATACCCCTGACATGGGGGAATCCCCCGCAGGCAGACAACTAGCAGAGCAGACTTCTACCCCTCCTGCCCCACATCCCTCAGTGCAGAGGCAGGACAGGTTTAAGGAGGGATGGGCAGGGGTATTCTGCGAACACCCAGTTGATATATGGTCCCTGAGGACCCCAGCTGCTATAAACTGCTGGATCAGTGACGTATCCCTGACAGCCCCCTGTAACTTATGCCCCTAGTGTAAGCCAGGGGCAGCAGAGACACAAAGCTTTAAAGGCAAGGGAATGTGGCCTGTCTCTTAATCATATTTTAATGCCCACACCTTGTGGTCTTACTGATAGAGGCAGGCTGCCTTCAAGAGATAAGGGAACCCTTTACTGGCACTGTCTTCATCCCCCTCAGCCAAAAACCAAACCTCAGCAGCGCTAGCAGACACTCAGCATTCAGTAGGTTGAGTGTGGCTGAGAGGGAAATGCGAGAAGGAGACCTCCAGCATAACTCTGCCCACGTTCCCAAGCTGTGGGTAGACTGTCAAGTGCTGTGTCCGCTCTGTGGGCCAGCCACAGCCTCCAGGGTTGCAAAGCCACAGAGCTACAAGCGAGGCCAGAAAGTACCTCGTATCAAGGCCGGTAGCTCCTCTGAAACCATAGCTGCTACTCCTTCTGACTGAGTGGGAGCCTGCAGCGTAGACTCATGGTTTCCTGTCCAGATTTCTAAACACAGAGCATCTGGCACCGCCATCTTCCTCGAGGGCAGTCCCTGACTTCAGTCCTATCAGAAACAATGGGAAGTTGTGCATTAGGGTTGCCAACTTTCTACTCACACAAAACCGAACACTCTTGCCCCACCTTTCCCCTTCTCCGAGGCCCCGCCCCTTCTCCGAAGCCCTCCCCCCCCATCCCATCCCTCTTCCTTCTGTCATTTGCTCTCCCCACCCTCACTCACTTCCTCATTTTTACTGGTCTGGGGCAGAGGGCTGGGGTGCAGGGTGTGAGGGTTCCAGCTAGGAGTGCGGGTTCTGGTACAGGCCTGGGGATGAGGGGTTTGGAGTGCAGGAGGGGGCTCTGGGCTGGGGGACTCAGAGTAAGGGAGGGGGCTCTGGGCTGTGACAGGGGGTAGGGGTGCGGGAGCGTGTCAAGGGTGCAGACTCCGGGCAGTGCTTACCTCAGGCAGCGCCTGGAAGTGGCAGCATGTCCCCCTCTGGCTCCTGTGCAGAGGTGAGGCCTGGCGCTTTGTGCGCTGCCCTGTCCACAGGCACTGCCCCCACAGCTCCTATTGGCTGCAGTTCCTGGCTAGTGGGAGCTGCAGAGCTGGCACTTGAGGTGGTGGCAGTGTGCGGAGGAGCCCCCTGGCTACTCCCATGCGTAGGAGCCAGAGCAGGAATATGCAGCTGCTTCCAGGAGCTGCACAGAGCCATGGCAGGCAGGCCTGCCTTAGCCCCACTGCTCCGTCAACTGGACTTTTAACAGCTCGGTCAGCGGTGCTGACTGGAACCACCAGGGGCCCTTTTTAACCAGGCATTCCGGTCGAAAACTGGACACTTAGCAACCCTAGTGTTCATAGAAGCAGCAGCATCTTTATGTTGCAAGGCTTTAGTGGAATAGCAGTCATTTTCCTTGAGGGTAATCTGCGGCTTCTGTTCCAATGGAAACAATGGGATGTGGCAGCCATCTTTAGTAGAGGCACACACCAGTGGCCATGTTTATTGAGGGCAAGAGTAGCTTCAATCCCATTATGAATCATGGAAAATGGCAGTCATTTTGAGTAAGGGAAAATTGCAGCCACAATGGCAAAGATAGGACACAATGATCCTTCATAACTTTGCATAACTGCAACCTAACTTCTTCAAATGTACACGATCACTAATTTGCAGCGAGTTTTAGCAATATGGGAAGTATCAGGAATAAAAAATCAGTCACTTGTTAGCAAACACGGTCGAAAAGAAGGTGAGATGCTTGGGGGGGGGATGAGGTTTAAAGGCCCCATTTTTAATTATTTTCCCCTAAGAAACTAAATAGCAGATTTTAGTTGAATATGTTCAGCAAATTCAGACTTTACTTCACCTCTGCAATGTGGAGAATGATATGTAACCAACTCTGCTAGGGCTAGTAGTGGGATTTGAACCAGAAAACACTGAAAGCGTCTATTGCTTATGTTAAAGAACTAAGTTCTATAGCTAGAAGCTGTGCACGTCTAAAACTTTTTCTATGAACCAGCCACTAGAAAGTGACAAAGACTCAGTGTATGTTACAGACACACTATATTGGACATCAAGGACAAAGCAGTAGAATCGATGCTTTAAGTGAAAAACTGACTTCAACCTTAATTATAGATACTCTGGATAGATGCATTCTCGTATTTACCTGTGGGCTGAATAGATCATAAATTGACATCCTTCTATCAAAGGGGGGGTGGGGGACAGAGAGAGAGAACAGTGACACAGATGTTTCATAAGATGTTCCTATTTTTGTTTTGATTTGACCCAGCCATATGTCTTGCCATGGGCCACTGGTTGCTTTCTGATCACTGGCACCTAGTGGGGCTACTGGCTGCACCCTGATCTCTTGAATCAACAAACCAAGTTGTTTTATTTTAACTTTCTTTCTGTAGGTGATGTTACATGTTAGTCCCCACCCAGGGCACTCTAATCAGGTTAATTTGTCACAGGAAGATGTAGTCAATGAGATGGGACAGATGAGAAAGCTACGAACGGGTGTGAGAGGGATGGGTATATATGCTTGGGCTTGGTGGATGTAGATGGATGGGGTGAGTGGATGGAATGTTCAGACCAAGGACGAGTCAGGGGGAGGAGCTCTTTATCTAAAGTAACCCTCACTTTAATTAATGATCATTTTCTCTTGTCTTTATAGTTCATCATTTCTGGGTCCCTCTCAGCTGCAGCTGCTACTGCAACGAATATCACAGAGGGTCTGGTGAGCGATGCAGTTTTCTGTTATTGGGAGATACTTACAGGTTGATACGAAGGAGAGAAATCAGAGCTCTTGTCTGTCAAGAACGCCCTCCGGGATATGGCATGGGGAGGAACATGCGATGGTGAAACTCAGAATTGAACGAATTCACCTCTCACTCAAGGAGAGATGGGTTGCTGCAGAAGTATGCCTGGGTTTGCTTGAAACACGATTCCATATAATGAGTGACCTAGGGAGATGGTGGAATCTCCATCCTTAGAGGTCTTAAAGGCCCAGCTTGACAAAGCCCTGGCTGGGATGATTTAGTTGGGGTTGGTCCTGCTTTGAGCAGGGGGTTAAATTAGATACCTCCTGAGGTCCCTTCCAACCCTGATATTCTATGATTCTATAAAAATATGCATTAAATGTGGCATCATGCATGCAAAAGCTAGAAATTGCCAAAGTTAAGGTTGCCCACGCAACTTTAACTGTGCCGCCCCCTTGTGCATCTACATTATTACAGCAGTTTGTTTTCTCTCCATGATCGAGCCTGATTTCAGAGTGTGGGTTGGATGGGGCTCAGTGAATGAGCCAGCTCTGCTCAATATTTTTCTTTATGCTTAACTCTTCCATGAGTGGACCTCCTGCCTCGTTCACTGAACATCATCCAAACTGCTTGGTTAATATGGCAGGGTGTGACAGGATGGACCATCCCTCAGAGAGCTGGGAATGAGAGAGCCATAGGACTCAAGGCTGGAAAGGCAAGGGTTAATGGACAGAGATCAGTCTCCCAGGGCTCCTTAGCCTCCTAGAGGTCCAGTCCGCAGCAGTTATGAGACGACAGCTTTCTGGTCTGAGGGCAGTGATCCATCTGATCCTTGGAGAAAAAGGTTCTGTTTGTTTCCATTTGGGACTTGGACAGGAGTCAGTGAACTAAGATGAAGGCTGTTTCCTCCTGAAGCAGAGCAGGTTGTGTTGTTTTGGTTTGGATCTTCACCCCACACCAGGTGTCAAGACCCAGCCATCTAGGTGAAAACCGGGAATTCTAACCAGTAGGCCACGTGGACCCAAACTTAGGTCTGGGTCTGGGAAAAAGCTTCTGGACTGATATTTAAAATAACTCCCTCAAAACTGTTATTTAGGAACATAGGAGATAGGACTGGAAGAGAACTCCTGGGTAATCGAGTCCAGGCACCTGACATGGTAGGAAACCCCATCATAGAATCCAACGCATAAATATACCAACCTCCATCTTAAAACTAGTTGTGTTGTTAGCCCCCACTCCTGCTTTTACGAGACTGTTCCACACCCTTGCTCCCTGGATGAACTGAAACAAACAAACCAAAAAAAAATTCAGAAAAAATCAGAAAAAATGTTTTGACATTTTTGAAATGGTTTGAACTGACTTTTCAAACCAAATTATCCTCAAATTTTATTTTTAAATTTTCAAAAAATGTTGAAATGTTTGCCATTGTAATGAAATGGTACATTTGGCTCAAAATGAATTTTTTTTTGATTTGCTGAAAATTTTTTATTTCATTTTGATGCCAAAAGAATATTTTTGAAAATTGCTTGTGAACCAAAAAATCCATGATTTGCACAACTCTAATCCTATGATACTACATAAAATTGCCCATTAAGAAGACAGAATCCAGGAGTGATTAGAACACTTAACTTCGCCATTTCCTGACTTCTCCATCCTTCATTTAGCAATTTAATAATTTATTTCTGATGGCCAAGGTAAGATGTCACTTTTTCACTCTCTTAGTACTTAAAAAAATTGCTGAATTGTTTTTGTTCACATTTTCCCCAAAACTTCACTCATGGGCTTAAAACAAATATGGAAAATTGCAGCCCAGAAAGTGAATCATAGACTCTCAGGGTTGGAAGGGATCTCAGGAAGTCATCTAGTCCAACCCCCTGCTCAAAGCAGGACCAATCCCCAACTAAATCATCCCAGCCAGGGCTTTGTCAAGCCTGTCCTTAAAAACCTCTAAGGAAGGAGATTCTACCACCTCCCTAGGTAACCCATTTCAGTGCATCATCACCCTCCTAGTGAAATAGTGTTTCCTAATATCCAACCTAAACCTTCCCCACTGCAACTTGAGACCATTATTCCTTGTTCTGTGAAAAGTTTGACAAAGTTCTAAGTAACTGAAAAAGCCCTTTCACTCTCAAGCAACCATAACTATAGAGTGTTGCTAATCAGTCTGTCTATTAAAAGGGAGTGCTTCTCTGCCATATGTGTATTTTATTTTTCTCTTAATCCGTGCGTGAAGGGATGAAGTCAGAGGGAACGGGGCAAAAGAAGGCTTGAATGTGTAAGCCTCAGGCTGTCCTCCCAAGGCTTTCCGCCTGAGCAGGGTGCGGAGCTGATGAGACCCAGCAAGCTCCCAGGAAAGAAAACACTCTCACACGCTTACTTTGTATAAAAGGTCAAATCCACATTCCAAGCTGGATGGGAGTGACACTTTATTGAGTGTGAGTCAAGCGTTATATAGGCTTGAGCAAACAAAGAAAAACACAGTGCGCATGTGTGATTTTCTCACCAGCAACTACAAAGGACTCTTTACTTGCTAACTTTGAAGGTTAGAGATGCAGTTACAGCTGCAGTTAGCTACTTTCTAAACTCTCCTTAGCTACTTTCTAAACTCTCTTAATCTTGCTAGATAGGAATTACATCTCAAGGCTGAGAAAATCTTGGCAGCAAAGACACTTGTTGATTTAGCAGGCAGCCGGCCAGCTTCTCAAGGCTCTCAAATGTTGCAAATATGGGTTGCTGTGCTTATGTATGTACATGGCTCAGAACTCAGTGGCCATGTGTCTGGGTATTGCTATGACTGTCCTAACCTATGCCCTCTTCATGTCTCTTTCAGGAGGCGGGCAGCAATATGTTGAATGCCATCAGCTTCCTTGCCTCATTAGCTGGAGGAATAATGTTGGGAATTGATTTGCTTAATATTTGCATTCTAAACAAGTATAAAGTTTCCATCCCAATTTTGGATAAATTCCACTTAGTTAGATTCCTTCTCCCTCTTCACTGTGAAGAAAACCTCATCCCTTGGGACTACTGTCAGAGCATTGGTTCTTACAAGACGGTAAGTGCTGAGTTTCCACAAGGTGCTATGAATTCTGTGTCTTCTGAGCTGCTTGGAACTGGTGATGGCTCAGCATCTAAGGAGAGTCAACGCTTGGGTTTGGAGCAGAGGTGGGCAAACTACGGACCCTCTCCTCCGGCCCCCAGGGAGGCTGCCCCTGGCACCTCCCCCGGAGCCGCGCCACCAGGCAGCATGCTGGGTGCTGGGGCTGCGTGCCCGTCCCCCCCACTGCTGCCCTAGAGCTGTGCCGCATGGGCAGACTCCGGGCGCCGGGGCTGCGAACTGCCCCCTCCCCCATAGCTGCGCCGTGCGGGCAGCGCTCTGGGTGCCAGGCTGCACGCTCCCACCCCTCCCCCTGGGGCCGTGCTGTGTTGGCAACGCTCTGGGAGGCCACGGCTGCACGCTCCCCTCCATCCCCTGGAGCCACACGGAGCAGCTAGGAGCGTCATGGTAAGGGAGCCTGGGCTGGGGATGGGGGGTTTGATAAGGGGCGGGTGCAGTCAGGGATAGGGAGTAGGGTGAGTTAGATAGGGGGTTGGGTTCCAGAGTGGTGGTTGGGGGGGGCTCTGGGGCAGGGGTAGTCAGGGAGCAGGGTGGGTTGGATAGAGGGTGAGGTTCTGGCATGGTGGTTAGGGGGCGGGAGGGTGAATAGATGTAGGGGCAGCCAGGGAACAGTGAGCAAGGGAGTTGGGTAGGGGGTGAGGTCCTGGGGGTATTTAGGGGTGAGGAGTCTCTGGAAGGGGCAGTCAGGGGACAAGGTCGGGGGGGGTTGGATGGGTTGGGGATTCTGAGGGGTCAGTCAGGGGGTGGGAAGTGGTAGGGTGCCAGATAGGGAGCAGGGTCTTCACTAACCGGCCCTCCATATAATTTTCCAAAGCCGATGTGGCCCTCGGCCCAAAAAGTTTGCCCACCCCTGGTTTGGAGAGTTATCCACATTCATTGGAATCTCCTTGACCTTTAATATTAGTCTGGGAGGTGTTTAAAGACAACAGGCACTGCCTGGAACTTAATAGTATGAGGAACATTGTTAGAAAATAATCGTAGTAAATGCTCATCAAACTCTCTGAAACATTAGAGAAGGTTCAAGTCTTGTTTTATGCAAACTGGTAGGGTTTTGGTTTTCGTCTCCCCATTCAGGCCCTTGTGTTACGTTCTCTCTGTGGGCTAAATTCTGCTCTTGGTTATATTGGTGTAACTCCCCTGAAGCCCAACTGCATTGACTTCAATGGAATTAGCTCTGGATTTACACTGGTGTAGCTGACTCCAGATTTTGGCCCTATTAGTCCATAGAGAATAGTGCCACTAATTGTATCTATCTCTTCTTGGCGGTATGGCATAGGGGATCTTGGCCTTGATGCTGATCTTCTCTGTAATCCAGAACATCGTTTCAAAAGCTGCTATCTCCTCCGACTCGGTGAGGAAATAAAATATTAAGTCAGTGCCTGTATCAGGATGGGGTTCTGTGTCTGGGCTGAGGGAGTGGATGGAGAAGGAAGATGGTGGCAAGGAGACCCACTAGGTAATGACTGAGTCTTTTCTTCCAGGAGAAGTCACAGGATCATAAGGCAGAGCAAGTGTTTCCCTTGCTGTCACTCTCACAACCACAGTGCAGCGATGGAACCAGTCCTCCATGGCAGTAGTCTATCAGCAGCATCTAACAAACTCCAAGCAGCTTTCGTGGGTAAAGAGCATATATGCATGGTGCCTGAATCTCTCCCTCCCATTGCAGATAAGACACCCTTCTCTCTCTTACTGAGTCTGGTCCAGGGATCGCATGTGTTTTCACAGTACACACACATTTGAAACATTTCCCCCAGCCCCAATTTTTTTTCACCCATCACTCTGCCAGATTCAGCCCGAATTCACCATCAGTTTCAGTCAACCTCCAACTGCTTTTCTTTGGGAAATTAACCATACACCGGAAATAACTCGCCAAAGACTTACTGAAGTCTTATTGGTTCCAGTGGAACAATTCACCACTTGTGTAAGGGAGCCACAATCTGGATCTGAGAAAGCCAGATCTTTAATCATCCCTTCCTCGTTCCTTTGGATTGTGAACTCTTTTTCAAAGGAACCCAAGAGAGTTAAGTACCAACTGCCTGCAGCTCATATGAAAACCCCAACCTTCATATCAAGGTTTTAAGGCATGCTTTTGCATCAGGGACTCAAAGCCTGCAGCTTTGCTTATTGCTTAAAATTTGTACAGCTTCTATAGTCGTAGACTGTCCAGGTGCAAGGGGAAAAATGTGCTCCATAGAGAACTGGTTTAGGGCTGGTTTCATGATTCCAATATAAACACACTAGCTCTGTGTCTAATGATGCCGGCTGGCACATGGAATCATAGCACCCAGTCTTGTGAGCTGTTGGGCACTTTGAAGGACTGGGCCTTTAAGGATGAGCACATAATGATCACGATTGACATGTTATTTGTCTAATAAAAAACTTGAAGAGCAGTGTTGTTGTTGTTGTTGTTTTCCCTGGGGCATGTGAATGGCGTTTAAGAAAGCTAGAATCAGCATCACAGCTGTACGGGAAAGCATTCTGTCCTTCATCATCGTAGGCGCTGGCTTTCTAATGTGCCGGGAGTGCTCAACCCCTGGCTCTGCCCCAGGCCCTGCCCCCACTCCACCTCTTCCCCCAAAGTCCCAGCTTTTCCTGCTCTGTTCCACCCCTTCCCTAAGTGCACCACACACTCACTTCCCCCCTACCCCAGCACCTCCTGTACGCTGCAGAACAGCTGATCACCATGGGTGGAATGTGCTGGGAGGGAGGGGGAGGCACTGATCATCGGGATCTGCTGTGGGGGCGGAGGCGCTGGGGGGAGTAGCGGGAGCTGATAGGGGGACTGCCGGTGGGTGCCTCAGCATCCACCATTTTTTTTCCCACACACCCACGGAGTTGGTGCCTATGTTCATCAGCACTGGTAAGTCAAGACTGGGTAGCCTGAGCCGAAAGTTGCCCAGTTAAGCCAGTTGCAAGACAAGAATGACCACATAAGGCTGTACGTGCAATGTTAGCTCGGACCTCTGTGGGTTTGTCTATACTGCAATGTAAGCTCAGAGACGGGGATCTGAGTCAACTGGCCTGTGTTAGGGAACATGGGGCTTGAGCGTCTACATTGTATTGTAACCCTACATTACCTGTACTTGAGTCTAGGTCTCTGGTGTCCACACAGCAGTGTGCAGACCTGACTCAGAGTAATCATATGAGGAGTCCTTAGCATGCTCCAGCCCACTTCTGAAATGGTGCTCTAGCCCCAGGACTGTGGTGCACTGTGGGAAAATATTACTTCCTGACCTGCATCTTTTCAGGACACAACTCGCTTTGCAAAGGGCTTCATCAGTTCACTCTCCATTGCAAATGGAGGCAGCTCTCTCATAGTGTGCTTGCGGAGCGGAGGTCAGAGAGGAATGGGTTAATGCTGACCTGAGATCTGCCCTTGAACAAGTGGGGGTGGCTTCCATTTTCAGTAGAGTAGATTGTAGAGTGTGAGATAGAGAGGACTAAGGAAGTGGTCCCATGGAATTGTGGGATACTCCCAGCCAACTCCTGGGGCCTGACTTAAGCAAGGCTATAGCTACACTGCAAAGCAACAGGGCTTAGACCTTGGGTCCTGGCTTAACTCAAGCTCAGGCTTGGTCTACATTAGGAGGAGGAGTTGACCTAAGATACGCAACTTCAGCTATGTGAATAAGATAGCTGAAGTCGGCGCATCTTAGGCCTACTTACCTACTGCCCTCACAGCAGCAGCAGTCGGCAGTAGGCTTCCCCGTTGACTCCAGCTTGCACCTTTTGGCGAGCTGGAGTTCTGGAGTCAAAGGGAGTGCCTTTGGTGATCGATTTATCATGTCTTGATGAGACACGATAAATCAATCACCAATAGATCGATCACTACCCGCCGAACTGGCGGGTAGTGAAGACATACCCTACCCTCCAGCCCTGCAGGGTCCTGGACCCAGGGTTCAAGTCAGGGGCATGCACAAGGGTGGGGCAAGCCCAGGCCCCAAATAATCACTGGGGGCACAGAACTCCTTCAGCCCTAGGGTCCCGGTGCTGTTGAGAGCAAGCTCCTGCCACAGCCAGGACGGGGGCAGAAAGGAAGCAGAAAGGAAAGCAAGCTCCTGCTGTGGGGGAAAGAATGGGGGACTCAGAATGTGCCCCAGCCCTCCCCCAAAGGGGTCAAAGTTAAATTTCTGTGCACACCCCTGGCCCAAGCCCTGGGTTAGCACCATTGCAGTGTAGACGCTAAGGGGGTTAAGCTTGAGCCCAGGCTCCAGCATGGGCTTTCGTCACATATCGACATCCCCTCAGAGCCTGTGTTGTTACCTGAGTCTGTGCTTTGAGGATCAGATGCTGTTATAGGTGGAACACTAGTGCTACCTCTAGTTTAGTTGCCTAACTGTTCCCATTTTTCTAATCCCCTGTTTTCAGTCATAACTTTCCCAAACTTTTATCTTTCAGGCTATTTTGGCCCAAAGGTAAATGTTATTGTGAAGATTTAGCAAAAATAGTTTGGCTATTCTGTGGAGAAAAAATATTTCCTTTGTTTTCTTTTGCCAGCCTCTCCATCTTTCCATTTTTCTGCTTCCATTCTTCTTCCGCTGGCTGCCGTTCCCTTCCCTCCCTTCTATTTGTTTCTCCCCTTTCCAAAGGGGAAGGAAACAAAGAACCCATTTGCAAAGCAGGAACCTATTTGAATCCTGGGATGTTGGGTGGAGTCCATCAGAAAAACAAAATGCCCAGCCTTCCAGATGGAGGAGGGGCCAGAGAACCGAGAATTTAAGTGATTAAGGGGACACAAATGGAAAAGCAGGAATGGGAATGCAGGTCACAGGATCACAATGAAGGATCCAGAGCGCGGCACCAAGCATATAACCCTGGGCAACCCCCACTGCCCTGGGAAGGAATCAGTAGATACCATCCAGAGGAACTCTGCCCTAATGCATGCACAAATGGGGACCAGAGAAAGTCCCACAGTCATTGAGAATCCCTCTGCTTGTAAACAAATTTCTCTTCATCCTCCTCGTCACTTGAAGATCCTACACTGTCCATATGGAATTATCAATGTTTGCCAACAGGATAGTCATGGACGTTCCTCCAGATTTCAACAGCCAGGTCGGCCCGTGTTCTCTGCAACACGGAGAAGCTTTATGGGAAGGGATCAGTGTTACTACTGGTGAGTCTGTTCCCCCTCCCATCCCCAGACACGAGCCCTTGTGCACGAGCTATTTCGCAGGAGAAGGGCCTGCCCTGGCAAAATCTGTAGGGAGGCTCTTGCATCACTCGTGACGCTCTCAAGTTAATTGAGGTACAACACAGAAGAGGCTCAAAAGCGAGGAACCTTTGAATAATGATGGCATTCTGCAGGGAAGGGAAGCCGAGTGGCCTTTACAGCTTTGAGAGGGATGCCCTGTGGGGGAGGCTAAGGAAGGGAATTGAAACCAAAACCAGATAAGCATTTTGCCTGATGGGCAGGCCCCCAGGTCGTGCATTATTACAGGCATTGGGCACCACTGAGAATGTTAGAACTTGTTACATGGGTGGGAGGAGGGGTGACAGAGCGTTGGCTGTATCAGCCTGGTGGCTGAGGGGGCTGCAGCATGAAGAAGTTAACTGGAAGCAATTAGCCAGCATCTGTTGGGGAGATTGCTGACACCTGGCAGTAATTGCTGGGGTAATGAGACAATTGGCTATATTACTGGGAGTAACAGGACACATTGGATCTCAGGGTGGGTTGGAAGAGGAGAGAAGGCTGCAGGTAAGTCTCCTCCAGCTGTGTACCTGTGTCAGGTTCTGTTTTGCTTGGGAACTGAAGAATAAATGTACATGTGGCGAAAGGGAACCACCCTGTGTATATATGACTGAGAGACTATGAAAACAGGTGAGGCAGGGCTGCTCACTGGGTAGCTGAAGAAGCACCTTGTAATGGAGGTTTCTAAGCTCCACAGGAGATGCAGGACTCGGTCCTGGATATAAACAGATTCTAAGGCTGGAAGGGACCATTGTGATTATCTAGTCTGACCTCCTGCACAATCCAGGCCAGAGATTCCCCTGGATTAATTCCTGCTGGAACTAGCACACGTCTTTGAGAAAAACATCTGAGCTTATTTTAGAAATCAACAATCTGTCTCTTCATTGATTATTACCTTGTTCTCCTCCTGTAGATGATCCAGATGTAAGCAGGGGGAATGATCCCATTACTAGGGGAACGTTCCTGGTTGATACACTACCTTGATGGATTTCGCTAGCAGAAGGATCTGAGGCCTCCCTCCATTTCCCTCTACTTGGGTGCCTGCCTGACTTTGAAGATTCCTCTTTCAGTCTCCACTATGGCAGGGTCTTCGCAACCCCGACAAGGCTGGGCTCAGGATTCCCAGGGGTCTTGACCCCCCCAATCTTGTCGTGTTCACGTAGGCCAGGGGCTAAGGCAGTGGTGGCCAACCTATGACTCCGGAGCCACATGCGGCTCTTCAGAAGTTAATATGTGGCTCCTTGTATAGGCATTGACTCTGGGGCAGGCGCTATAGGGGCCAACTTTCCAGTGTTCTGGGAGATGCTCACTGTTCAACCCCTGGCTCTGCCACAGGCCCTGCCCCCACTCCACCCCTTCCTGCCCCCACTCCTGAGCCTGCCATGCCCTCACTCCTCCCCACTCCCCATCAGAGCCTCCTGCATGCCACAAAACAGCTGATCAGGCAGTGCAGGGAGGTGTTGATTGGCAGGCCTGCCAGTGGGCGGGAGGTGCTGGGAGCAGGGGGGAGGGCAATTGATGTATTGGGCAATGCACATTGGTAAATTTTGGCTCCTTCTCAGGCTCAGCTTGGCCACCCCTGGGCTAAGGTGTTGCCACTGTAGGGTGCTCTGAACACTATTACTTTTAACAACCAAACTTCATTTTCTCTAATGAGATTACATTAGTTTGACAGGATCTTCTTCCCATAAACCCATACTGACTTTCATTAATTATATTACCCTCCTTTAATTCTTTATAAATCAAGTCCTCTATCATTTTCTTCCCTGGGACTGATACCAGGCTGATTGGCCTATAATTATTTGAGTCAACCTGTTTACACTTTTTTTTAAAAAATTGTCACAACACTAGCTTTCTTCCAGTCTTCTGGAACTTCCTCTGTGATTCAAGACCTACTGAAAATCCATATTAACTGTCCACGGAGCTCCTCAGTCAGCTCTTTTAAAACTCTTGGATGCAAGTTATCTGGAGCTGCTGATTTTAAAGTGTCTAACTTTAGTAGTTGCTGTTTAACCCCCGCCAGAGATACTAGTGGGATGGAAGCGTATGATGAGACTAACATCTGTTTAGTCCCAAATAAGACCAGAAATATTTGTTCCACACTTCTGTTGCTCCTGTTCTCTGCCTGTGGCATGCAATAGTTTAGTGTCCAGAGGGCTGTGATAGTTTAGCCTAGTTGTTGGAGTTGGTGTGTGGGTGCTGAGTGGTATTATTGGCCTCTGATATACAGGAGATCAGACTAGATGATATGGTAGTCTTTTCTGGCCTTAAAATCTAAGACTCTGACATAGATGGATATTTTACAGTATTTGGAGCATTAGTGGTGGTAATACAGCTAAGGTTGCCTAAGCATTTCCAGTAGAACATCTTGTTTTCAGTATCTCTGATCAGGCTGAAAGATGAAAGCTTTGGAGTGAAGTTTTCAAGCCCTGATCCATGTCCAGAGAGTCAAAATTTGAACAAAACTGGCTTCTCTGGAGAGAGAAAACTAAACCCAAACAAACATCATTCATTATCCATTCTCTTTCATGAACCTCTTTTTGGAGCGTTTCAGCGTTGAGGTGGGAGGGAGAGGGAGCTGACATCTGTCAGCGAAACAGTTCAGATTCTGATGCAAACAGGCTTTGATTTAGCTGAATCATACAGATTTGAAAAGTATAATTCATGCAGATGTGGAAGTTGTTTCTAGGGCTGCTTGGCAACCCTTTCTCAGAGCCCTAAGGGAGGGGGCTGCACTATATATATAGACTTTGCTAATTTAGGATTGCAGCAAAAAACGGGGAGCCCTGCTTTCATTTAATGTGCTCTTTAGGAGCCACTGCCAATCAGTGAAAGAGGCAAGGGCTTCTCATGGCCTGACTCATGCACCCAAACAAAGCAGCAGTGTGGTTTAGTGGTTAGATCACTGATTCGGCCCGCAGGAGAAAATGAGGCTAATGATATTAATCTCCTTTATAAAGGGCTTTGAAACCCAGGGGTAAAAAGAACTAGGTGCTGGTGGTATAAGCTAAATTCTATACTCGCAAGCACACCATGATTCAGACTGTTGTATTATTTACTCCAGGTCTCCCTTCTGGGTGAGTGGACACAGTGCATCATGGGAGATGTAGTCCAAGTGGGCAGCCTGGCCCATGGAGGAGAAAAGGGATATAAGGAAACTGAAGTACAACTCCTAGGAAGTACCACAGCGGTAGATTTTAATCAAAATATTTCAGTTTTGGGTTTTTTAATTTCTAATCAAAAATTGAAATTTGCTTTTCTGGAAAACACTTTTAGTAAACAGTTTAGTTTAATCAAACCCCCAATTTTCCATCAACAAACAGTTAAATTTTCAACCAGCCCTGCTCAGAAGCCTCTCTTAATGCATGTCGGCATTCCGAGGAGAGGCTGAGGGGACTGGGATTGTTTAGTCTGCAGAAGAGAAGACTGAGGGGGGATTTGATAGCTGCTTTCAACTACCTGAAAGGGGATTCCAAAAAGGATGGATCTAGACCAGTGGTTCCCAAACTTTAACAACCCATGAATCCCTTTCACTAAAATGTCAAGTCTTGTTAACTCCCTCCTAAAAATGAATATTTCCAGGGATTTTCTCTCTTACCTCAGCATAAATTCTAAAAGCAGTGACCTTGAAAATATCAAATGTTTTTGTGACATGCTTATTACACACTATTAATTATTATTTATCATTACAGTAATTTTGTTACATTATGAAAACTGCAACATTCTTCTAAGATCTCACTTTTTTGTAGCTTGTATCAGTTTTGATTAAGCCTGTTTTAAAACAAGGCTCCTATCAGAGGCGTCAGTAGAAAAAAAGGGTGCAAGAACACTGACAGAAAAGAGTCTGGAATCTGGGGGTACTGCCAGAAATGGGGAGGCCCACAGGGGCCACTGGAAAAAAGGGGAGGGACTTGCAGAGGGAGTCACGCTGATGCGGGGGCGACACGTGACCCTCGTTCTCCCCCGCCCTCCCCGTATTGGTGCTCCTGGCTCCTATGTTTTATCAAGGAGTATCAGATGTGAAACAGCATGAAGGTATTTAAGAAGCCAACTTAGAGTTTCTCCTACACAAGCATTCAGGTCTTGAGCAGTCCAGGCAAACGACACACGTTACAACAAAGCTTAAACTTGTTCTTCATAATAATTTAAAAACAACACTGGCAGCCTATTTAAATTTTAAAACAGCAGAATTTATCCACCTCCCTTTCTATTTCATAAGAGGAGTCTTGAAATTTAAATCTCCTCAGTATGATAGAGGTGCTTGCTTTGACCTACTTAGCTCTTGGAAGTCCCCAAGGTTCCGGGTTGCTGGCCCCGTGTTGCCTGGGATCCCTATGGACAGCTCTGCCCACCATTAGGGAACCCCATTTGAGAACCACTGATCTAGACTGTTCTCAGTGGTAGCAGATGACAGAACAAGGAGTAATGGTCTCAAGTTGCAGTGGGGAAGGTTTAGGTTGAATATTAGGAAAAACTTTTTCATGAGGATGTTGGTGAAGCACTAGAATGGGTTACCTAGGGAGGTGGTGGAATCTCCTTCCTTAGAGGTTTTTAAGGTCAGGCTTGACAAAGCCCTGGCTGGGATGATTTAGTTGGAGTTGGTCCTGCTTTGAGCAGGGGGTTGGACTAGCTGACCTCCTGAGGTCCCTTCTGACCCTGATATTCTATGAGAAATACTCTGCACCAGTCCTGATCTTAGCCTCTGGCATAAGGGGCAGAATGGGTTGCATGACCAGAGTACGCTGTATTCTGGCTAGTCTCTGCTTCTCAAAATCCCCAGGGGTCCCATGGAAAACAAAGGCTAAGTATAAGCAGCCCTGAGGCAGCTCTGACCTTCAACAAGAGCCAGGTAGGCCTAGGCACAGCTCCAGAATGTAGGAGCCTCCTCCCAGTTGGTTCCTGCCCCCAGTGCAGAGCGAGAGTAATTGAAAGCTCTGTATCACGTTCCCCTAGAGTCTGCTGAGATTTGTGTATCCAGGCATTAGTCCTACCTCTACACACAATACCTCCTACAGGCACCACCCGCCAGTATCCATGAGATGAATCCCAGGTTTACAGAGCAGGGGTCCCTTTCTATCAGAACAAGAGCAGCATCCAGGATCCAGCTAGGCTGTGACAGGCAGGGTCTCTGCTTCTTTCCCCAAACTTCTCTCTCCCTGGGGAACATTTTGAGCAGAGCAGAATAAGGCCCAATCCTGGGCCACATTCAGGCCCCTAAGCTCTGCTGGCACAAGCAGCTCTAAACCCTGCAGATCCAGCTCTGCTAAGATTTTCCCATACTGTGATGGGTGTTCACACCCCACACAGGAATGGAAGGGGTTAGTGGAAGCCTTGTGGGCCTGTCCCATCCCATCCCAGAAAAGAGCAGTGGAGGTGAGTCCTACTAGCAGCCTAGAGAGGCTGTGCAGAAAGCAGCCAATGGGACAAAAACGGCACAGAGCAGCCAATCAGGGCCCAGTGGGCTAGTATAAAAGCAGCTGAAGGGCAAAATAGGAGACACTGCTGTGGTGAGTGGACACCATCACACCCATCTAGAGAAATAATTAGATATGCAATAGCCACTGCTATGCCTCCCAGCTGCTGGCATAGGGGGGCATGTCCCAAGGAAGAGTGATCAGTCGGGCCTCATGTCTGTATCCTGAAATCCACAGCTGCCAAAATATCCCCTTAGACCTGGAGCAGCCTGCGCAGGGACTGTCCAATAAGAAAGTGACCTCAGGATGGGGGTAAAGGCACTTTTTCGTGTGCACGCACATGCTCCTTCTCAGTCACAGCTGAGGATCTGGCTTTATATCTCTGAAACACACAAGAAGAGCAAATGCTTTAAATCACCTGGCCCCTTTTGAGTTTCTTGTCAGCTGCAACAAAGGGGGATCCAGAAGTGCTGAAGAGTCCAAAAGGGAGGAATCGATCCTTGATTTACTTGTCGTTTTTACATTTACAGAAACTTTCCCCATAGAATAAACTCTCCATCTGTTGCAGCTCCCTGTACCCACTCACCCACTCATCACAGGTTAGTGAACTCCACCACAGCCAAGACCGCACCAGAGTTTCGATATCATCCATTCCTTGCAAACCTTTCTAAAATCCACCTTCTACACCAGATTGACTTGAAATGGCATGCCAGTTCAGGAGCCAGGATAGAGATTGTGGCACAAATTTGAGGTCATTTGATCTTGGGGTTCCTGAGATATAGCCTCCCTCCCCAATCCAACACACTTTTCACATTTCAGCTTTCCTACAAAGCGTTTTGGCACAGACTTAGGAGAAGTATTATCCATGAGCAGTTTCCACATGAAATGTCCACCACTGGGATTAGAGCTGGGTGGATAACCAATTTTTTCAGTTCCCTGGTACTTCCATACTGGGAGAAAAATAATTGGATTGAGCCAAAAATGAAATGTTTGGCAAATCAAGAAGTTACAAAAAATTGTCTGGAGTCAAATAAAATGTTTCATTTTGATTTGGGGTATTTTAAAATTTTAAAAAAAGGAAATTTGGGAAAAAAAGACCCTTTAAAGCAAAAAACAAACAAACTAAAAAAAGCACCCCTAAGTGTTTCACTGACACTTTTGAAATATCTTGAGTTCTTCAGAATATCTTTAGGGTTGGGAGGTGGTTTGTTTTTGCCAAACCCCAGCAAAACCAGCACGAATTCATAAAGCATTTCAGAGTCTCCATTTCTGACCTAAAAAAGTTTCAGACAAAAAAGTCACCAGGCCTTCCTTAGATTTCCCTGTTCAGATCTAGTGCCTGGTGCCAAGAAGAAGTTCCAGAACCAAATTAATAAGATGTTGTTAGACTCTTATTTCTGGTTTTCTGGACCTATGGGTGAGTGCCTTATGGATCTGGGCATATCCCTGCCCCCCCTTCCCCAACACGAGGAAGATCAAGTTGTATGCTCCCATCCCCCTTCAGCATTCATACATTAATTTTCACCACTTCCCCTCCCTCCATCACCATGTACTCTCCACTGATCCAGCTAGCAAGGGCATTCTTCTACTGATAGCTCCTAGATAGCCGTCCTCTGTTTGACTCAAACTAGACTTTGCTCTGCTGATTCTAAAAGAAGACTCCAATGGTATTTGAAAATCATGTGGGTATCAGCTGCTACTTTTGTCTTCTTAATGATCTGTGTATGCAAGATTATCACTTTAAGAGTAAGTGCTCATGGGATCTCTCCAGTGGCTATAAAAAGCCTGGCTGGAGAATAGGGTTGGATAGTCAGGCAGACAGGTCCCCAGCAATGTTGCTGTCACATATTTGGTCCCTTATGGGGAAACAATGTATGTGTTGTTCATTGAGACCAGAGCAGATGGCTGGAGTCTGGCTCAGTTTTTGCTATTAACAGTATATTTTTTCCATTTGTTGCTTTACAATTAGCCCCCCCACCCCTTTGAAATGTTGCATTCCCTATCCCTGGTTGCTCTGTGCCATACATTAGCAAGACCCACCCACCATGAGGGTCATGCTATTGTCACCCTATCCAGGGGGGTGAGCTCCATGGTCCCCCTCATTTAGGGTGACCAGACAGCAAATGTGAAAAATCAGGACGGGGTTGGGGGGTAATAGGAGCCTATATAAGAAAAAGACCCCAAAATCGGGACTGTCCCTATAAAATTGGGATATCTGGTCACCCTCCCCTCACTGGGTATTATCAGCAGAAAGGCCCAGGATGGACCAAGCCTTGATCTCTCCTCTCAGTGTCTTGTGATGGACACTCCCTTCTCTGGTAATTAGGTCCAAGCCCTCTGTGCTTGTGCTGGACTGGAGAAGCAACTTACAGCTTTAGGGGAAACAGGAGTTCACTCAGAAACCAGCATTTGTCCCTGCATCACTGCTCAGAGCACCCTCTTCCCCAGTGGGCTCAGGCTGATTCTCAAGTGCTATTAGGACAGGGGGACATTTTGTGACCAAAACTTTTTTCAGTGAAAAATGCTAATTCAGTGACCCCCAAAACATTTTGGGAATTAGGGTTGGTTTTGCCAAATTGTATCAGTCCACGGGGGAGAGGAAGGGGGCAACAAAATCCTAAAATACATTCTGAAAAAATCAAAATGATGTGGTGTTTTGGTTCAAAATGACTTTGTCTCTACGTCCTTTGCTTTTGTGATGAAATCAATCCCAAATGTTTAAAAGTGGCTAAAATTAAAATGAAACAGGCTGATGGTGGAGCAGTGCACAGAAAGGAAAGAGAAGGGGAATTCTGGTGTCAGGCAGGGAGAGGGGAGTTTTGGGGCTGGAAGAAGTGGGGCGGAGGTGGGTCCCACTTGTACCCTATAGGGCTAGTCTGTTTGTTTGCCTGTATATCTTTTCTTATGAATTTCTTATTTTCTTATGGGTTTTATTATTTTATTATAATATATTCATAGTATTTTGGCTGTAATGCAAGGGACCTAAAGGCCAAATCCTGTATGTTGAGCTAAGGCAAAGTTAGTGCACACATGTCTGGGACTTTTCCCCTAGACAGGTGGTGATGGGCTAAACTAAAGCATAAGGTCCATATATGGCTGTAACCTTTAACATAGATAGATAAAGGATATGTGGAAGCAGGTTGGCATAGGGGGCTTAAGTTCATACCCTTTTAAACGGAACAGGTAAACCCCAGGGAAAGAACCGAAATAACCGGCTAGGGCAGATATAACAAATGTGAGAATGAGCTAATGTCATTCATATGTATGTATATATCAATGCATGCAAACATACCAGCCTATGAAGTAAGTGTACCCCAATAGTTTGTGGGTGTTGTGGTAAACCCCGAGCAGGCAGCTACCAGTGGCGGGGTGGGGGGGTGGTAAGGAAGGTAACCACAGGTCAGTTGGGCTCAGCTGGGTAGAGGCTGCCAGAGACTCAGGCAAGATCAGCTGATATCAATTAAACCCTGACAGAGACCTTTTTAAACCCTCCTCCCCAGCTAGGAAGGGGAGGGGAGAGATAGAGGGAGTGAGGCTGCCAGCAGGTTGGAGGCAGCAGGACTGGGAGCCTCTCAGAAGGGAGGCAGCTTTTGTCCCGGACACAGGGGGAAAGCCCAGCCAGAACGGAGCGATAAGGGGAAAGGAAAGCCTGCCCTTGGGCTTTCTAGGCAGTTTGCCTAGACAGCCCTTGGCTTGCCAGAGCAGAAAAGACTTGAGCTGGTGAGCCAGAGAAGGCACCTTGCCACAGTGTGGAAATTAAGACTGGGCATAGGAGGGCTCAGGTAATCAAGCTCTATAAGAGGGGTGACCCACCATGCCAGAGAAGCTTCTGGGTTCCTAAGCTTCAAGTTTCCAGGCTGCTTTGGTGGTTAGTCTTAGTCTGTTCGCTCTTAATTGCAAGTTTTAAGTCCATTAAATAAAACTCTACCTCTTCCGCTTCTCCTAAGTTCTGCATGTCCCACTCCAAGAATTGAGGAACCTGGATCTGAATTCTCTTGGCATGCCAAAGGTGAGGCTGGTCCTTTGTGTCTTACCACCAGGTTATCAAGGAAGGGTGTGAGCATATTAATCAAAAGCTCTCTAATATATACTATCACATGTATCTCTAGAACATTATTGCCTTTGTAACTTTATTTTACCATTTGATTACTATTCCATTTATCTCAATGAAAGTTGTTAAGGCCACGTGTCTAAGTGTCCTATCATGCATCCCAAGGATCCATGCAAACTCTGTGTAGCCTGATTCTGAGAAAAGAACCTTTTTATTCTCTTCTGATCAGATTAACTGGTGACTCTATAACTCATACTATCCAAATTAATGGTATTAACCTCCTAAACTCAGGCAACACACTCCAAAGGGGATTCCAGCTGTGAAAGCAATAAAGCCATCCAGGTGGCTGTGCTGGGAGCCTCCTGTCACAGAGATGCCAGCAGGGTGCCAGGAATAGACCAAGCATGAGGAGCAGAGTAAGAGCATTGTAAATAGTGTGATTGGTTAAAGCCCTGGAGAGGGAGCAGTACAGGGTCAGCAGAGGGGGCCTGGGTTTGCCATAACAGATGAAAGGGAGAGAGGGTGGTGGTGGTCCTGTAGCACCCTTTGCTGGCCAGCCTTGGCTCTGCACTACCTTTCTTGTCTCAGTTTCCCCACAAGTTAGGGTTTCCATATAGGGAGTCACAATTCTGGTGTCATTCTTATCTGGGCTTCTTTCTTGGTACAATGCAACACTTGCTTTTCAGGCATGGTGATCAGACAGCAAGTGTGAAAAATCGGGATGGGGTGGGGGGTAATAGGAGCCTATATAAGAAAGACCCAAAAATCGGGACTGTCCTTATAAAACTGGGATATCTGGTCACCCATAACTCTCAAAGTGTGTCACTAGCTTTATTGTATTTATCCTCGCTGTACCTCTGGGAGGCAGGGCAGGGCCATGACAGAATCAGAGAAACGAAGGGCTGGAAGGGACCATGAGAGGTTATTAAGTCCAGTCCCCTGCACTGAGACAGGACCCAGGAAACCTAAACCACCCCGACTTGCCCCATCTGTTCTTGGAAACCTCCAACAATGGGGATGTCACGACCTCCCTTGGAAGCCTGTTCCAGAGCTGAACTACCCTTACACTGTAGTTAGACCGTGTTTTAACCTATTTCCCCACCTATAAAAGGAGGGCTAATGCTTCTTTACCTCTCAGGCATGGCGTAAGGATGCAAAGCAAGGCCTTACCTCAACTTGATGATGTCTGTTGCATCTACTCCATTCCAGAATTTCGGGGAATGTTGTAGGTTTCCATGGGCAGAGATCTTTTGATCTGGGAGTCAATTGGGGAACCAGAAAAGCCTGATTGCTGTAGTTATAGAGGCTCTTGATACAGGGGTGAGGCAGTGACCTCAGAGTGAGGGTAGAGGTTAAGTTAGGACTAAGGTGTTAGAGAGCTCTCTCTGCTGCAGCAGAAAAGAGGCATGCTGGGGGCTGGCTTTTAGTGGCCACCAAACTCTGGCCATATATACTGAGCAAGGGAGCCACCCAATGAAATGAATGGAAACAGTCCCAGGGTCAGTGGAACTCCCTGCTCCATGAGGCCATTGAGGGCTGTGACTGGCTTGTTTCTTTGTCTGATTGTCCAAGGCCACTTGGAGGGCTGGAAACAGGGGGGCTCACCTGTAACCCTGCAGGGAGCCCAGTGGTTGCCCAGTGGTCACAGGTAGTTCCTCTGCTTCTGACCCACGACCCCATCAGCCCTGGGCGTGTGGCGTTTCCTGCCCTCCCCTCACTGTCCGGAGTGAACAGCGGGGCAGCAGCAGCCGGGGGACCCTGCAGCTCATCCGCCCCCCCAAGGCTGCCAGCCCGGTTCCTGAGCCTGCATAACCAGCGCTGAAGTGCGCGCTCCCCCGCGCCCCCGTGCGCGCCTCCTCCAGCGATTCTGTCTCCGGGGCGCGCATCCTCCGCGGCAGCCAATGGGATCGTCCCGGCGCCTTCCCGGCGAGGAGCGCTGGTGCCGGGGAGCCAGGCCGGCGCTCGAGGGCCAGGCTCAGCCGGGCGTGGGAGCCGGGGGGTGGGGGGCTGATGCCGCTTCGGGGCCGGAACCCGCAGGGCTGGGAGCGAACACGCCGCCGGCGCCCATGCCAGGGGAGGGGACCATCCGGCTGGGGAGACGCGCCGTGATGTACACGGTGGAGACCGTCCCCAAGGGGAAGAACCGAGTGATGGGGGTGAGTGGGGCTGGGAGATGGGAAAAGTGGCGGCGGCGGGGGGGGGGGGCTGCACTGGGCAACGGGCGTGAGGGGGCGGGACGGGCAGGGCCTGAGCCGCCTCCAAGATCCGGGAAAAGTGGGGCGCTCCCCCGCCCTCCCCCTATGTGTTGTCCGACGAGGATCGTAGGCTCCCTCCTGGGCTGGAAATCCCGCAGCCAAAGCCCCCTGAACCTGCCTCTCTGGAGGGCGGGTGGGGGCTGTCTGGGCTGCTCTTCCTTGGGAGACACTTGTGTGGCAAGGTGACCCCCACGCGAGGATGACCAGATGTCCCAGTTTTATAGGGACACTCCTGATAGTTGGGACTTTGTCTTATATAGGGGCAGATTACACCCCCCAAAACACACACACACACATGGGTCCTGATTTTTCACACTTGCTATCTGGTCACCTTGCCTCTTGCTCCGGGGCCTGCAAGCCTGATTCTCCAGCTGGTGGAGAGAGCAAGGGAGCGGGAGGGAGGGGCAGGCAGACCTGGACTGACACCTGTTCCAGTTGGCATCCCCAGGTGCTGCCAGTCGTGGGACTGGCAACAGGCCAGGGTGCTTGTGTCGCTAGCGGCAGCAGGGGCTCTGCTTGGTGTCGGGAGATCAGAGTCCTGGCGCCAGCACGGGCACAGGGGGAGGGTTCCAGGGACTGCCCTCCTGAGGTCACTCTGCTCTGCCTTGGCTTCCATGGCCAGCCCCGCTCCCTCCCTCTGCTCTGGAGGGCAGAGGCTGGCAGCCCCACAGAATCCCCGGGACCTGTTCTCTCCTGCCGGGAGCTCTACAGAGCAAAGCACGGCTCCCACATGCGGCAGATTCATAGGCCCATTCTCCTTCTGGCAGAGGCTGAGGTTTCTACACAGCTGCTGGGGGTTACAGAGCTCTGCTTTGGGGCAGTGGGGATCATCTGTTGCAGCGCTCCCCTCTGGCCAGATAAAGAACAGCCTCCAAAAGGAAGGGTGCTGGCCATGCCTGGAGAGGGAAACACTGCGGGGGCGGGGTGAACAATCCCAGAATATGGCAGAGAGAAGGAATGGAGCTCTTGCACTGTCCTGAGGGCCTTTCATGATGCTCTTCCCAAACACCACTGAATATGTCAGAGCTCATCACACAATTCCAGCCTTCCCCCTTCTTCTGTTCTCTTCTGGCTCTGGCCTGTGGTCCCGAGTTCAGTGTGGCTAAGAGTCAACCACTCCTGAGCACTAAACCCAGCTTGATTGGGTGCAAGAGCTAAAGCAGGTCACCTCACTGCTCTGCTTTAGTTTCTCCATCTATCAGACAGTGAGAATATGGGGCGGGGGAGGGTTAGTTGATGTTTGTGTCCTGATTCTTGCTTGAGTCAACAGGTGGGTTTGAACTCTTGGCTTTCAGAGCTAAAAAGCATGAGCTACTCGGTGATCAGCTGCGACAGTGCCCTCAGTGGCCCATACCTAGCCCGTCCTGCATTTGCACAGTGCTTTTGAAATGCAGAGCTGCTGGGCAGCCCTCTGTAAAGCCAGCAGCATGATGGAAGGGGTGACTGTGACCCATCTTATTGCTATGATCATTCTCTCAGACCATCCAGATCATGATGGGCTTCATGCACATCGGCTTCGGGATTGTCCTGACGACCATCACCAACGTTTACACCTCTGTCTTTGTGATTGGAGAGATCCCGTTCCTGGGAGGAGTGTCTGTGAGTAGCATAAATGGAACTGAATGAATCCAGGCTGGGTTGGCTTCCCATGACCATCCCATGTTCTCCTCTCTCCGCCCACCTCAGACTGGCTTCCCATGACCAGCCAATTTTCCTCTCCTCTCTACCCACCGAGAACTGGGTTTGTATGACTGTCCCATAGCTTAGCCTGAAGGGATTGTCTCTCACTTGCAATGTGGCACCTGCAGAGGATTGGAATGCGGACAAATTAGATGGATTATTATTATTTATGTTGCAGTATCTCCTGGGGCCTCTAGTCCTGGACTGGACCCCATGGTGCAAAGTACTGTGTAGACACCAAAACAAAAAGATGGTCCATGCCCAGATCCTCAGGGGTGTTTAGGGACTTAATTCCTGATTTCAACAGGAGTCAAGCAGCCACATACCTTTGAGGGTCTGGGCCTTAGTGGCCCGGTGCCTGACAGTATAGGGCCTACTTACCTGGAGAAACCCACCTTCCAGCCAGACAGCAGAGACTCTTGATTGCAGGAGTCCAGAGAGGTAACTGCTTTTCAGCAGAAGTAGACTCTGTTTCCTGAGCTCCCCAGCCTGTTTCCCATAGCTGGCAGAAGGAGTCTGTGCTCCCGCCTCATTTCCATCAGAGATGGATGCTTTAGGGGAACCAGAATTTATCCCAATGTTTAAAGAGACCCACAGCTTAATAATATGAGGCTGTGAAAAAGGTTAATGTGGTCCTAGGATGCCTCAGTAGAGACAGGGAAGTGTTAATACCTTTTATAAAAGGCTCTGGCAGGATCTCATGTAGACTACTCTATGCAGTTCTGGTCTCCCATGTTTAACAAAGATGAATTCAGACCAGAACAGGTGAAGAGAAGGGCTACTAGGATGTTCTGAGGGATGGAAAACCTCCCTTATGAGAGGAGACTCAAAGAGCTTGCCTTGTTTAGCCTAACCAAATGAAGGCTGAGGGGAGATGTGATTGCACTCTATAAATACATCAGAGGGATAAATACAAGGAGGGAGAGGAGTTATTTAAGTTAAGCGCCAATATGGACACAAGAACATATGGATATAAACTGGCCATCAACAAGTTTAGACTTGAAATTAGAGGAAGGTTTCTAGCCATCAGAGGAGTGAATTTCTAGAACAGTCTTCCAAAGAGAGCAGTGGGGACAAAAAACCTAACTGACTTCCAGACTGAGCTTAATAGGTTTATGGAGTGGCTGGTATGACAGGACTGCCTACAATGGCGTGAAGCCGTTCTGCGACTGCTAGCAGTAAATATCTCCAGTAGCTGGTGATCGGACGTTAGGTGGGGAGGGCTCGGAGTTACTACAGATAATTCTTTCCCAGGTGTCTGGCTGGCGAGTCTTGCCCACATGCTCAGGGTCTAATATTTCTCTGGGGTCAGATCGGCAGAGATTCTGGTGGTTTTTTGCCTTCTTCTGCAGCATGGGGCATGGGTCACTTGTACGTTTAAACTAGTGTAAATGGTGTATTCTCTGTAACTTGAAGTCTTTAAAACATGATTTGAGGATGTCAGTAACTCGGCCAGAGATTATGGGTCTGTGACAGGAGTGGGTGGGGTGAGATTCTGTAGCCTGCAATGTGCAGGAGATCAAACTAAATGATCATGATAGTCCCTTCTGACCTTAAAGTCTGAATCTATGAGACAGTAATGGCATGCTCAACTGTATTACACTGTTCCGCCACTAGGTAGCGCTGTGTGTGACATGCCTTACTTAAGCTCACAGCAGCCATTCCTGACAGTGCATGAAAGGACTTACTTACAACCTATGTATCTGTGTATATAATGAAGCTCTGTAGCTAGGCCATATCTGGTACAGATGCCTGATGGGCTAGTAGCAGCCCTGCAACCAGCCGTGAACATGGTGTACCTGACAATGATCATTTCCCCTTCCCCACACAGTTCATCATTTCTGGCTGCCTCTCTATCGGCGCTGAGAAGAGCCCGACCGAATGTGCGGTGAGTCCTAGCCCTGCCTTCTCTTCGGAGGCTTTAGTTTAACTCCACTCGAACCAGGGTCAAAGCAGAATGCCAGGGACCAGGTGAACACAAAGGCCGAATTCCTCCCTCCCTCGCCCCAGGAGATGTGATTTCTGGTGTGGGAGAGGAACCTCTCCAGGGCAGGGGTGGGGTTCACATGAAGTATCTGATGTTATTTCAGGGCATCCCCCTGTAGCATGTGGTGGGAGTTTGCCCTGTGTTAAAAGTTCAGGGAGGTTATGTTGCCATCCAGCAGGTAGGTTTGTCCGAAGATCAGAAAAACTGAGATGTTTGTCTGAATGAGGAAAAACTATTATCTCAGATATATTCCTGGTAGAGGGATACAACAGGGAGATGGATACAGAAGGGCCAACGAGTTCTATGTAGGCTCGTAACCCTCATCCACCAATAATAGTTCTCAATTGCACAGCTGCAGCCATGTTATGAGGAGCTATAACCAAATTATGGAGCAACCTCATGAGGGCCAGCTATACAACCAAAGTTCAGGTGTTCCTCCAAACTCAAGCAACACAGGAGCTGCCACACTGGATCATCTAGCCTTGAACCCTGTCTCTGGTGGTGGCCAATATCAGATACTTCATAGGAAGGTGCAAGAAACCCCATAACCTGCCCCCGTTGAAAGTTCCTTCCTTTCAGATTAGAGGGTTGGTTCAAGTTACTTGCAAGATTACTTGCAAGTTACTAACCAGATTACGTCTGACTATTTATTTCATCCACACCTAACAATATCCCTTCCCCTCTGTGTGTATGTTCCAGGTGAAAGGAAGCCAGACCATGAATGTCATCAGTGCCATCTTTGCATTACTTGGGATAGTGGCTTTTATAATAGATCTGAATATAAATGGACTGTACCACTCCAACTATGACTACTACAACTATCTAGTGATGGTAAGTGACTGTCCAGATCCTGCCGGCAGCTTTCTATTCACAGCTCATTGGTTTGAAATGTGACAGAGTCCTGTGGCACCTTAAAGACTAACTCTTTAAGTTAGTCTTTAAGGTGCCACAGGACTCTTTGTCACTTCTGCAATTCCAGACTAACACGGCTACCCCTCTGACTCTTGGTTTGAAATGAACATCTTTGGGAGATCTGTGTAGGTATGGGAACAGTGACAAGGAGTTCAGATGCTAAGGCGATGAGCATGGTACAAATTACATTGGCACTGGTTGGCATTTTGAGAGTGACCCCCTTTTTAGACAAAAAATGCTGCTTTTGGTCAAAACTGAAATGTTTTAAAACGTGCCAGCAGTGCCAATGTTTTGTTTAGGAAGAAAAATTGGGGAAAAGCCATTTGGAAAATGTCAAAGTGTCCCATTTCAGCATGTACAGAACAGAATGTGTTGAGAGGACTGTTTCAAAACAAACGTCATTGTTTTTTATATATTTTTTTAAAGACTAAAGTATAAAAAGGTCAAAATTGGAATGAAAATGCTTTGTTGAGGTGGGATCCTAAACTATACTCCCTGAATCTTCACACAGCACCCACAAAACTCCCAAATCCTTGCCCCATCGTGCACTGGGCAAGGTGTAAACCCTGAGATAGATTCCCTTGGAGAAGGGACGGGGCTTCCTCTTTGTTAGTGTTGACGTCTAAGTCAAGAATCTGAAGGGGATGTGCCCAGGACATTCTAGATGCTAAATAATATGGATTGAGGATTAGAGACAAAGTAGGTGAGACAAAGTCTTTTACTGGACCAACTTCTGTTAGTCTGAAGCAGAGCTCTGTCTATCTGGAAAGCATGTCTCTTTCACCAACAGAAGTTGGTCCAATAAAAGATTTTGCCTACCCATATCCTGGGGCCCACCCAGCTATAATCCTGCACAGACGGACTGAGGATAACACTTGGGACAGATCCTCGGCTGGTGTAAACTGGTGTTGCTCGATTGAAGCCCGTTCAAAGCTGATTGACACCAGTGAAGAGTCTGCAGCATCCTGGCAGATAGAAAAATCTGAGCTGACACTTGGGGGGCCCACTGGAATGTATTCTTGGTGTAGCCCATTGGACAAGGAGAAGAAGTGGAACTGGTTTTTTGTGCCTCTAGGAATGGACTCTGGAGAGCAGCTTGAGGTGTGAATTGTATGTAGCGCACAGCAACCTCAGCCCCGGTCGGGGTATATGGTGTTAATGGCTGTGCTGTTGTGGTTTTCTGTTCTTGAGCAGGCTGGGAACGGGATCTCCATCGTGCTGCTGATCTTCACCATCCTGGAGTTCTGCATTGCAGTTGCCACCGCACTCTTTTGGTGCCGGGCAACCCGCCTCAACTCCCATGAGGTGAGCGTTTTGATCCCACAGGGATGCTGGGCAGTTCCATGATCTGGAAGGCATGGCAAGAGGTTTGATTCCATTTAACCCCATCCCTGTTTAGCAGAGCATATCTCAGGGAGGCAACAGCGGGGTTGGGTAACATGGGCGTGGTGGCCACTATGATTCAGGTGAGTGTAGCGGATGCTGCTGGTGAACATGACATGGTCCAGTGGAATCATTGGAGATACACCCACGGACCTCGGTGAGCATTAGCTCAGTTCCTCTGAGACTGCATGCAGGTGATAGTGGTGGCGATGTTGATGCCAATGAGAGGCTGATTTCCCTGTTTTCCAGTCTATGCTGATTGTGCCCAACACCATCAGGGCGGACCTCATGGTGCCCACTGCAGAATTGCCTCATCCGCCAACTTACAATGATGCCGCCTATGATCTGAAGGACCAGTCTGAGTGGGAGGCCCAAGAAAGAACCTGAGGAGAAGTCGACCCAAGAGCAGAAGCAGCAGCAGCAGCTTCTCTTCTCTGAGGAGCAAATTCTGGCCCCCTGCCTGCATGACAGATTTCCTTCAGTTACAGCCAATGTTCATCCCATCCCTGGTTCCTGTCTTGAGTTCTGAGGGACCTGCTCTCCCCTTCTTCCGGGACAGGCTCAGGCCTGTGTGTTGCCCACAGATGAGATTTGAAAGCATGTTTAAGGCCTGCTCTACGTTGAACCGAGCGGTAACATGTAGCCCACACTCCCGGTAGGCTGCATGGGGAATTAGTCAATGAATCTGTCAAAGGGGCAGCATGTCAGCTGTGTATGAGTGCCCCTGGGCAGAGAGATCTGAGTGCAGGCAGGGGGTCAGAGTGAAACGTGGGGCAGGAGCATCTCCAAACAAACGTGACAATTACCCATGTATCTAGCTGCGCTCTCCCAGGCCCCCATTCAACCCTCTGTAAGCACAGAATCCAGCACAGGAACAGGGAGAGGCAGCTTGGAATCCTGACCCTGAGCTAGTTAACACAGCCTTGAGGGATGCTCTCATTTGCACCTGGCTGCCTCTGAGCCCCATGGCAGCTGGGGAATAGCCAGCGCACAGGGCTGCCCTGGCCACACCCTGGAAAGTCCTGATCCAGGGGTCAGCTGCACTGGGGGATCGGCCAGAGGTGTTGGTGCTTTGCACGGCTTTGGAACAGCGTAACCGGTGTCCAATGGCTGCAGAGTGACTATGGCCCCTCTCTCTCCATCACTGGATTTTTACTCCAGGCTGCGACCCAGACAGGCCTTCACTGTGGGTGGGTGAAGGGCACAGACTTGGGAGCTTCCAGATCATTGATGCTAATCTAGCTGCAGGTCAACCGCGGCTGGAAAGCGTTATCATCTGACAACCTGGTGTCCCATGCAAAATGAGGCCTAGTTCTTAGTAGGTAAGGCCATAAGTTAACAAAAACCGCACTATGATGGGCCTCAACTCCTATGACATCACCTCGAGGGGTTGGCAACTGATTGGCAGAGCAGGGTGGGGGTTAAGGGGTCCGGGCCATAATGAGAAATTCCCCATCTCCCGGTTCTTCCACAGCTAAAAGGCTGGAGAGCCCTATCTAGGCAGGGGGTCATGGCCTTCCAGGCAAATATGGCTGCCACAAGAAGGAAGCCATTGTTTATAACCAGGCTCTTTATCCCCAAGGTGTAGCCAGTTCTCAAACAGAGGGGTGTGGCTTTTTTCTCCCCTATAGTGTGACTGAGTGATTTTTCTGTAATTGCTTATTGGCTTCTTTTGAGAAGAGCCTTATAGGTGAAGGGTGGGTGGGAGGGTTGGATGGGGTAGGGGAGTCTCCCACTGGCTTCTTTAGACCTTGCATCAGGTCCTTTAAGAGTACCCATGGGAAATTTCTTCCGGCTATAAAAAGCCTATCTAGAAATCAGGGATCCCTAGCGTGAGGTGACTTTTATAATGGTCATCCTTCAGATACGTCTACCCTGCAGTAAAAGACCCGCTGCATTGCCGCTGCTGGCCTGACTCATCTGACTAGGCTTTGTAGGGCTTGGGCTGCAAGGCTAGACAGTCGCAGAGTGGATGTTTGTGTGGAGCCTGGGCTTTGAGACCTCATAAAGGGGGAAGATCTCAGAGCCATCTCAAACCCGAACATCAACACTGCAATTTCTGAGTCCTGAGAGCCTAAGTCAGCTGACCCGGACTCTGAGACTCAGTGCTATGGGTTTTTTTACACAGCATAGACATACCCTTGTAGCTGTACGTTTGGTAACTTATAAGAATATTTAAGATATATTGAAACTTGCCTAAATGTCCTGCATCTGGCTCAATCTTTTTATGTTTGGTTGTATTTCTGGTTGTTTTTATTTTACTTTTTAAATAAACCACCTGTTTAAAACTTTAAATCCTAATCTCTGAGAATTTTGTGCCATCTTGGAATGAGATACACCCTTGCAGCCAGTCTCTGCAGAGATTAGAGCTGGGTGAATAATGGAATTTTCCATTTGGTAATTTCAAACAGTCAAGAAAAAAAAATAAAAATGTTCAAATTTTTCAGCAAATCACAAAGATAAAAGCAATGTTTAAGGTTGAACAAAATGTTTTTTCACAAAACTGTAACCTTTCATTTAGATTTTGACCATTTTTTTAATTTATTTATTTTAAATGAAATGAAATTTTGAAATGAAAAGTTGGTTCAAGCCAAAAAGTTGAAAGGTTACACTTAGAAAACATCAGAACAATTTGACTTTTTTTTCAGGAGTTTGGGGAGGAGGGTTCCCCAAAATGAACAATATGGCAAAATTGACATGAACTCACAAAATATTTTTGTGTAACCAAATCTGTATTTGTCACCAAAAAATAGTTTAATGTGAAAAGTTTCACCCAACTCTAGCAGAGAGCCAAGGATTGAATGGCACAAAGAAAGCCAGTGCCTTTCTCCCCTCTGAAATGTATCAATATTTCTATTACCACAAATCTGGTGCCAGTATTGACTGGCCCAAGCAGGCAGTGGTCCCTGGTACCAGCACCAGGGTATAATGGCGGTACAACACGTGGATATAACTGCGGGGATGTTGTCTTCGGCCAAGTCCAGCTTCCCATAAAGAGAGAGAATATGGACGGAAGCACAGGGATTGCTGGGATGTGAAGCGATGCACCATGGGGCATTGGGATAGGACTCAGAATGCCCTGCCCACTTTCCACAAGCCACAGCACCTGAATGGGAAGAGGTGCTCTGTGGGAAAGCTGCCCATAATTCACCACTCCCAATGCCAGTTCACGTGCTGCAAATGTGGCCACGCCAGTGCACTTGCAGCTGTCAGTGTGGACAGACTGGAGTGCTTTTGCTGGTGCGCTCTCCAAAGGCTGCTTTAACCCAAAGCTCTCTACAGCTGCAAGTGTAGCCAAGCCCTATGTACTTTGTAGTGTGGCCAAAACCTATATCTGACATATCCGTTCTCCCCCTCAGAGGAAATCTACCAATGCCTTCAAAAAACAAATGTGGGAACTTAAATTCATAGCTCTGCTAGGCACGAAAAATCAGGAACTGAATAGAGACACTGGATTTATGGCTTGTTACAGCAACCTGTTACCCACTAACCCCCATTTTTGTCCTATGACTGCAGAGGTGTTAATGGGCTGATGTACCTTGCAATAGGTGCTAATTACTTATGCTAAACAATCTGTCCCATCTTGCGTTTTGCTGTGACACTGGGAGTATCTTGTGGAGACCTGAAGAAGAGCTTGGTGGGACTTAGAAGCTTGTCTCTCTCACCAACAGAAGTTGGTTCAATAAAGGATATTACCTCACCCACCTTGTCCCTCTTTTAGATCAAGAGTTTCAAAAGTGACTAGCTGTGTAGGGGCACCGAAATAGAAACCTCTTAAAAGGCACTCACCTTTTGAAAATCAGGTCCCTTTAAAGGATTTCTCAAGGTGTGGGGACACCAAAAATCAGTAGGCACTTTCAAAAATCTTGGCTGTGGCCTTGTGGACTGGATCAGGACTTCAGGAAACCCGTGTTCTTTTCCCAGCTCTAGTGTGCTAGGCAACCTTTGCATGTCACGTCCCTTTGCTGTACCTCAGTTTTCCCATCTGTAAAATGGGGATAATGATACTGACCTCCTTGCTAAAGTGCTTTGAGATCTACTCATGAAGAGTACTGGGTATTATTATTATTACTAATGGCTAGACTTGCCCTGATGAATTCCTTACTCTGTAAGGAATAATCCCAGGTACATGAGTCCTGAGCTGTCTACGCTGGAACATGACACCTGTCTTCTTGTGGCTGTAGAGTCAGTGATGTAATCATGCCATCACAAAGGTTGTTTACTATCACAGTGTGCGTATGTTGCCCTGAATCTGGTTGCTTATGTAACTGTCCCACTCTCTTTCAAATGCCGACTTGCTGGTCAGCTGATAACACACACTGTGAGTTCTGTGGGTTTATTGTACTGATCTACTCTGCTGATTGCTACTGGCTCGCTGGTGCATTAGCGGCTGATTCAGCAGAGGTCCCCAGGGGTATTTACAGGAATCCAGAGCTTCCAAGATTCCTTATCCTCATGAGTGAGAACAGTTCAAAGGTCAGATTCTCAGTCAGTGTAAACGGGCATAGCTCCTTTGCAGCCCTTTCCCTCAGCTGAGAAGCTGTGCCTATGATTCTATATATAGCAAGTTGCCTTCTGATCTATCCTTGAAATCAGTTTTAATGCTGTAAGTGGGACTTATAGAATATCAGGGTTGGAAGGGACCTCAGGAGATCATCTAGTCCAACCCCCTGCTCAAAGCAGTAACTCATCCCTCATCCCTAAAGTGTCTCTTTGATAACTTACATCACTCAGAGGTATGACTAATCCAAACCCCTGAGCCACGTAAATTAGACTAACCTAAGCTCCAGTGTAGACAGAGCAATCTGCTTCTCACAGAGGCAGGAGTTCTTAAGCCGAGGGGAGAGCTCTTCTGTTGGTTTAGAACGTCTTCACCAGAAGAGTTTCAGCAGCTGCACTGCTGTAAAGAATGTCATGTAAACAGAGCCATAGAGTGATCGCTTTGTGAAGAGTGTTTCCCCGAAGCTGATAGGGTGTTTTTGACTCTGAAACGTGAGTGGGAAACAGAATGTGAATCTGTAGTGCCTGCCCTGCTTTGTGCAATGGAAAGAAACAAGTCAGGATTACTGCTGGCATTCACGGAGCAGCTGCACACGTCTGTCAGGTCTGGGTGTGGGAAACAAGCACTGAGCAGTGGGATCGCATTGTGATGCACGTATGAGATGATGAGCAGTAGTTGCAGAACTTTCAAGTGCGCAAAAACCACCTTTCCGGAACTGTATGCAGAGCTCGTTCCTGCTCTGCAGCACAAGGACACCCCCAGAATGAGAACTTTCCTCACCATGGAAAAGTGAGAGACAATCACTCTAGGGAAGCTGGCAACTCCAGACGGCTACTGGTCGGTCATGAATCAGTCTGGATTTGGAAGGTCCACGGTGGGACTTGCAGTGATGCAAATGTGCAGGGCCAATAATCTCTTCCTGCTAAGAAGGACTGTGACTCTGGGTAAAGTGCAGGAAATTATTGATGGCTTCGTGGCAATGGGATTCCCTGACTGCGGTGGGGTGATAGATGGCACACACATCCCAACTTTAGCCCCAAATCATACTGCAACAAAAGTACATCAAACAAAAGGGCTACTTCTCTATGGTCTTGCAGGCACTAATGGATCACTGTTGTTGTACTTAAAGTACTGCACAGGATCTTTTCAGGGGGAATAAGGCAAAACACTACATTTATTAGCAATACATTCAATAATCAATACTATCATATGCATATGATATATAGCACACTCATGCACTCACACACACACACAAACACACTCCGTCTTGCTGTTGTTACCAACTGGTTGCTCCCCTTAACTGCACTGGTCAGGTGAGTTAGATGGGGGAGGGGTGGAGCCGGGCTTCTGCCGATCCGGATCGATGCTCCGATGTTGACAAGATGAGACCCAGGGTCCTCTGTGAGACACCTCACTTACATAGCAGCTTTCCTCTCCTGCAGATCTGTCCCAGATTCAAAATCTGGGTCTCTGTGTCCATTGGTCCTTCAGGCTGCTTTTTCTGTGGGGGTTGTCCCAATGCTGCAGAGAGGGTGTTCCCAAAAGAAGGTGCTGGCTGCTAACCCCTGAGGCCATCAATCTGTCTGATCTTCTTTAGTCAACCCAATTGAAACCTTTGATTGTCCTTGTTTCTGGCTCCCATCCCCTCTCCAAGGGTTGCAGTTCTCTGGAGGGGCCGCCGTCCATGCCTTGCTCATTCACACTTCATTCATTCAACAGGGCAATTGATTACAAAGTCGGGGGAAGATCTTATTTTACTCCTAGCAAAAAGACATTTTTCTTTTACCTTAATTATTCTGCCTTAGGGGCTATAACATATTACCAAAGTTTAACACAGAGTTTCTAACACAAGGTTATATGAAAAGTTGACACAAAAGTCATATAAAAATTACACAAAAATACAGAGATTTACCTACACTGTGGCCATTTCACTGACATCAGTGTTGGTTGGTCAGAGAAAGTGCATGATGCACACATCTTTAGGAACACTGGACTGTATAGAACGTTGAATGCTAGGACTTTCTTTCCAGATCTGAAGAGTCCCATGGGGCATGTGCAAATGCCCATAGTGCTCCTGGGAGACCCCATCCATCCCCTGCTCCTGTGACTTGTGAAGTCTTACACTGGAAACCTAGACAGCAGCAAGGAATGCTTCAACAACAGGCTCAGCAGGTGCTGAATGACCGTTGAATGTGCCTTTGCAGATTAAAAGGCTGCTGGCGCTGCCTTTTTGGCAAGCTAGACCTCAATGAAGAAAATATTCTGATGGTCGTGTGCTGCATAATATTGGCAAAGCAAAGGGGGAAAATTGTCCCCAGGGACGGAGTGCTGGTGTTGATCAGCTGGCTGCTGATTTTGAGCAGCCAGATACCAGGGCAATTACAGGGAGTTAGCAGGGGGCTAGTAAAATCAGGGAGGCTTTGAAAGAGCATTTTGACAATAAGCACTAGTAGTGTGTCTTTATGTGATGCATTCTGTCAAACAATGTTTACTTGCTATTTTAAATTACCCATGTAATTCTTGCTTCCTGATCTTTAATTGTAGTGAGCAAATGTTCCTGCCTATAACCACTGTCTTTGAATTTTACCAGCAACTACCGTGTGCATGACACAAATGAAGACTTTTTTTTTCAAAGCTTAGACCCTAATCAGAGGATAAAACCTATTTATTTATTTATTTATTTATTTAAAAACAGGGGGCATGGCAATGAGAAATGGTCTCTCAGATCAGGTTCTGACAGCTGTGTGTAACTGTAGTTTTCATCACGAAACCAGTCTCTAGGGGTGGATTGCAAAGGGGGTACTGTGATGGAACAGGAACTTGCAAGGAATGTGTGGGGAAGTTTGGGGAGGGCATGGAACACGTTTCTGGATTGGCTGCTGGGACAGTCATGCATGGATATGCTCAGACAGTAGCACAAGGAGGGACTTGATCATCCCTGTCTGGCCCTCCAGTAGCTTTGTCATCTGCTCTGTTCATCTATCATCCGCGCCTGCCCTTGTCTCATTTCCAGGCTGTCTAGCCTGAGTTTTCCATTAATTGTCTCCCTCCACACTCCTGTTTTGCTATGTGCTGCATCTGCTGATTGCAGAACATCTCTAAACATAGCCTCCTTCCTCCTCCTGGTTCACATCCTTATCTGACAGAGGGGCTTTACTGGTGTGTAGGCATTAGTCCTCCAGGACACACCTGCAGAAGCCAAAGAAACAATTAACAAAGAGAGTATTGGGAGAGCACTCAAAGCTGTGAGTCACTAAAGTTTCATACACCTCTTTCATAGTGTCCCTTTGCTAGCACACAGCTCGGTGAGAGTCCCAAATATGGTGAGTTCGGCAAGGGGTGGGGAGTTTAGCAAGTAGAGGAGGGAAAATGGGGAAGAATAGATAAAGAGTCTGGGTGGTTTGCAAAGAAGGTCACTACATGCACCTAGGGAGAATATTCTAAATATTGCCAAGTATGAGAGGGGTAGCCATGTTAGTTTGGATCTGCAAAAGCGACAGAGTCCGGTGGCACCTTATAGACTAACAGACGTATTGGAGCATAAAATTTTGTGGGTGAATACCCACTTCGTCTTGAAGTGGGTATTCACCCACGAAAGCCTATAATCCAATATGTCTGTTAGTCTATAAGGTGCCACTGGACTCTTTTTCAATTCTGAATATTGGCATCCTTTTCCACAGGCTGGGGTAATCGAACCTGATATCTCACTCCCAAGAGTAACCCAGGGTTCAAGGGTGCATCTCCTGCATGTATGTGTCTTCAAACTGACTCCATTTTCAAACCGGCTTCAAAATGGCCTGAGTGCTCCTGTAGTCCCTGCAGAAATAACTGCCGGTTGGCATGGCAACGTTTCTTACAGCAGGGGAGAAACAAGGCAACTCTGCCCAGGAACCTTTGGCAGAGGATTGCAAAATACCTACAAGAAGGTTTCCTAGAAATCTCTATGGAGCATTCCCAGGACAGCCCGGTGTCCATTAACAAACTTTCCAGCCAGGCCCTCACTGCTGTAGTGAACAGGCTCTGTCACCGGACAACCCTGTCACGTCGCACATCCTCCTCCAACTCCACTTCCTCATCCACCATTTCATCCTCGGGGTTGACTGCACTGGCCACTGCCTCCAGTCCCCCCAAAGTATCCAGGGGCTCATGGTGGTGGGGTCACTGCCGAGGTTGATCTGCAGCTCCTTGTAGCGGTGGCATGTCATCAGCACTGCACCAGAGTGCCGGTTGGCCTACTGAAACACCTGCCTCAGCTTCTTGATCTTAGCATGGCATAGGTGCGTGCCCCTTTCATGTCTCTTCTCCTGAAGGCTACAAGCAATCTGCCTGTAGATTTCAAAAGTCCTACAGCTTGAGCAAAGCTGCAACTGCCCAGTCTCCTGTCCCCACAGACCCAGCAGATCCAACAGCTCCATGAGGGGAACATGTCTGTTGAGGCAAGCCAGCATGGTCAGCTGTGTGATGCTGTGTGAACCATCCACATCGAGCAAACAGAAAGACAATTTTCAAAAATTCCCGGGGCTTTAAAGGGGGCATACCTACGTACCTGTGGGGCAGTGGAGTTCAAACTGCTGACCAGAGCTGTCATTGATGGGCATTATGCGACACAGCCTGGAGACGCATCCAATTAGGGCAACATAAGCAAGCACACTGTCTACACTGACACTGCATCGCTATGGTGCAAAGAGCTCTATGTCGCTTGTCGAGGTGGTTTTGTTTTGTCATCATAGCAGGGGAGTTAAATCAGCAGGAGGAGCCTTGTTGGGTGTACACTTTCACTGTTTTGTCTACAAAAGTTGACTTTTGTAGGCAAAGCTGTGTAGTGTAGACAAGGCCTGAGTCCCAACTGTGGTGACTGTCTTCACTTCACTTCACTTCACTTTGCTTCACTGTCTTCACATTTTGTCTTCACTTACTCCAGTGCCATATCCCCGAAGGCAGGAATGGCACACAAGCATCTCTGAGGGAAGAATTTGGAGCCGATGGGATTGGGAGGTATAAATAACAGGAAAAAATGGCTCTCAGCATCTTTATTACTGGCAAAAAAAAGATACAGAGGCTATTTCGCTTTCAGCTGCCGAGATCAGCTTGGTAGCCATGGGGCTGTCATTCAGATTTGAACGTGGGGCCCTCAGCATTGCAGCACCTGTCCCTACTTGGGCTGCATCCATGAAGTGGGAAAAGCAGCAGCCAGCTAGCTTCCATGGGTCAGTCATGGAGTGGGAACTAGTAGTACCCGTCACAAAGGTGTTGTGTCATCCCCACCTACCCACGGAATCATGTGGGCCCCCGCTTGTAACACAATGCCCCAGCCTAGACAGTACGGATTCAACCTGCAGCCCCTGGATCTTAAAAGTAGGAGCCCCTCTTGCCTGAGCTGCAATGCTTGACCCTTTCGTAGGCTCTTCAATGGGTCCATCTCCAAATCACCACCAGAGGGTGACTGGGGACCACACTGAATGGCATTGGTTACAGAGTTACATTAATGCACCATCTCCAGCTCATTAAGCAGAGACGCCCAGGTTCTAACATTCAATTCCAGTAATCCGAGGAAGTGGGCTATAGCCCACAAAAGCTTATGCTGAAATAAACTGGTTAGTCTCTAAGGTGCCACAAATGTTCCTCGTCTTCTTTACGGATACAGACTAACACGGCTGCTAATCTTAAACCAGTTCCAGTAAGAGTTTCAGTCCCTGAATGCATCTGTCTTTGGAACTGTATTGACAGAGTCCTGGTGTTACCACTACCCTAGGTGCTATAAATTCATTGGTCACACTCTACATATTTCCATTTAGAAATGTCTTATAAAGGAGTGTGCAATGTTTTTGTAACTGTATCAGTCCTAGGATCTTAGAAAGATAAGATAATATCTTTGGGATATTATCTTTTTGGCCCTCACCCACCTTCTTTCTCTTAAAAAGAATTACTCAGCGATTAACAGGTGCTCTAAGCAAGTTACAGATCTGAGTAGCATATGCTATGGGTGGTTAACATCCACCTCGTCTCTCTAACAATTGATTAATCATTTAGTAAGACATCTATTAACCACTTATTAACTATTTATACCTGGAACCTGAGTATAAAGGATGAACCATTCGTCCTTTGGAATATGAGTGATTGCTGATCATTCACCCAGAGAAGCTGTCAAGCTCAAATGACTCCACACATTGTCAATCACATAGGACATTTGCCAGCTGTATTGCTGATCAGACTCATTACCTAGCCACAGTTACAAAGGCCCTGGTTACACTGGCACTTTATAGCGCTATAAAGACATCAGGAGCGCTATAACTCACTACCCGTCCACACTGGCGAGGCACGTAGAGCGCTATAACCTCAGAGTTATAGCGCTCCTGGTAATCCACCTCCGCACGGGGAATAAGGGCTGTAGCGCTCCCGCTGTAGTGCTACGGTGAGAATGTGGACACCCACTTCGCCACAAGTGATCTCTTGAGATGCCTGGAGCCATTTAAGGCAATTGTCATCTCTTCCCTTTGTTTTGAACTTGGCTGGAGGAATGCGGAAGTACCTTTTTAGAGTTTCTCTCTTAACTCGGCAGATAAGCAATGCAAATATTTAAGGAGGGAGCCTGTGTGAAAACAAAGCCTGCTAATCTTCTCTGTGAATGGACACGCGCTGACAGACTCTCAGAAGGTCAGAAAAAACCACTCGCTCTCTCCCTCCCCATACACACAACACGTCCCCCTCCTCACCCTCCTCGTTTGAAAAGCACATTGCACCCTGCTGAATGGTGGGATACCTGCCCTAATGCGCTGCTCCCAGTGCTGCCTGAAGTGCCACAGATGTGGCCATGCTATACCACTGGCGGGTGTCAGTGTGGCCACGCTACAGCACTATCCCTATAGCTGTATATGTGGACAGCTATAACCAATACTGCTATAATCCTGTAAGTGTAACCATGGCCAAAGAGTCCTTACAGACTAACAGATTTTAGGAATCATGATTTTAGGGATCATGAGTCTTAGCCCACGAAAGCTCATGATCTCTAAAATCTGTTAGTCTATAAGGTGCTACAAGACTCTTTGTCACTTTTGCAGATCCAGACTAACACGGCTACCCCTGTGATACTAAATCCCTAGCCACAGAGTGCTGGGGGAGGAAGGTTATTTTAAGAGCAATAAAGGCTGGGCCTTTAAGAGCAAAGGCTGGGCCTTCTTACAGCCTTTACAAAGGGATTCAGAACATCTGAGCCAATCTCCCAGAGAGCTGATGTGATGTGAGCAGGGCTGGATAAATGCAGGGGCTTTAGGGGCTGCAACCCAGGGCCTTGGGATAAAGGGAAGGGGGCCTGCAGGCCCACTGGCTGGATGCAGCCTGCTGCTTCTTTTCATTCGGCCTGTCGTAAGTCTCTGTGCTGTGGGCCAGACACTGGTCCCTAAGCCTTGGAACCCCCACCCTCCCGTGAGGCTGGAGCCATGACCACCAGCTCGCTGGTATGCTCTTATGGCCTTTAGGCAAGGGGTGTTTAGGGAATCTCTGAGCGCTGCCCCCAGCACTGGCTCCACAGCTCCCATTGGCTAGGAACCATGGCCAATGGGAGCTGTGGGGGCAGCGCCTGTGGGCCTGGGCAGCATGCACAGTGCAGAGTGGCCTGGCCCGTCTGCCTAGGGGCTGGATATGCTGGCCACCTCGGGGAGCAGAGCAACATGGAGAAATGGCAGGCAGGGATCTTGCCTTAACCCTGCTGCGCCGCCAGCCAGGAGCTGCCTGAGGTAAGCGCCACCTGTCCGAAGCCTGCACCCTGCATCCCTCATGCACCACAACCTCACCCCAGCCTGGAGCCCTTTCCTGCATCCAAATTCCCTCTCAGAACTCATCTGCACCCCAAACTCCTGTCCCAGCTCTGAGCCCCCTCTTGCACACAAACTCCTGCCCCAAACCTGCACCCTGAACCTCCTGCTGCACCCCAACCCCTAGCCCCACCCACCCCAGCTGGAGCTGCACCTCCTCCTGCACCCCAATACCCTGTCCCAGCCCTGAGTCCAGTCCCGCACTCCTAACTCCCAGGGGCTCCACAAAATCTAATAGCCCCTGGCCCACAAGAGAGTTAATCCAGCCCTGGATGTGAGCCTCCCAGGGAAGGAGAAAGAGAAGCAAAAAGGAATAAAGAGGGAGCAGGCAGCAGAAGCAATGACCTGGCACTAAATAACCAGCCTTATTTTTTGAAATGAGGGAACTTCCCGGCAAGGTTGTGCTGTTGCCTGCAGGGAGATCAGACCCGGCTGAGCAGGCGGCTTCTTGTAAGTGCATTGTACCATGTCCTGTTAATATTGTTCGATAAAAGGGGCCCCCTGCAATAAATTCCTCATTCCTCCTGGCCTTCCTAAACTTCCTTATCTTGTTTAAATATTTTTTGCCTTGTTCCCCCTCCTGTTTTTTTCTCTGCTTGATTGAGTAACCGCAGAAAGCAGTTTGCGCAAGGTCAGCCTGAGATGATACAGGAGACATACCCGGTGTCTTTCCTTTGTCTGTCTTAAACCTGATGTTGATGGTCACATAAAGCTGCCACACGCCTCCGAAGCTACTAGCCTGAGGTGGGTGCGTGCCCTTTGATCGAAGTTGCTTGGCCTCAGTGTGTTTCTTACATGGCCTCTGCCAGTTTCGAGCTATAGCCCAACTCCGCACTACCCGGGTGTTGGGACGGTAAATAGGACAAGCTGATTTTTACCCAACAATATCACTGAAAGCCCTGGAGAGGGGTATGACATTGTACTCCATATGTTTTATGGATATATGCGTATGAGTGTAAATATGATGTAACTGGAATATGCTTCATGCAAAAGGTCTCTTGTAAGGTATTGTAACAAAGGTTATAACCTACTGAATATATTCCTCCTGTTTGTATGCAGGTATCATTCTTGTATCTGAAGCTAGACATATGAAGTAAAACTCTGAGATTCTATTGTAATTATGCAAAGTAATTATGTGGGCCAATAATGGTCATTTAGAATCTTGATGGCTCCCATTGACTAGGACAGTTGGTTGTAAATGGTTTATTTACCTGCAAACCTTCCTGTTTGCCCACAGGTAAACCAAGAAAAATGGGGGTCTTACAGTGACATGTGACCATGTCACATGATACTAGAATCCATCTTGATCATTGTACTTTTCCGTTGATCAGGCTGGGGTGGAGACAAGCACAGACAAGACTCCTGCCTTGTGCCAAAGCTATAAAAGGGGGTGGAGTAGGACGAAGCAGGGGAAGAACAGCTCAGTGGTTTGAGCATTGGCCTGCTAAACCCAGGGTTTTGAGTTTAATTCTTGAGGGGACCATTCAGGGATATGGGGCAAAAATCTGTTAGATGATTTAGTTGGGGTTGATCCTGCTTTGAGCAGGGGGTTGGACTAGATGACCTCCTGAGGTCCCTTCCAACCCTGATAATTTATGATTCTATGAAAGGGGGCAGCCAGTCATGAGGAAAAACCCTGTTTATCACCTGAGGTGTCTGCTGGATCTAACAAAGACTGTACCAGGGGAAAGGGTCGGGCCCAGACTAGGAAGGAATCTAGTCGGTGAAAAAAACTTATTGGAAGAGGGTGAGATATTACCTGTAATCAGTTTCTTAATGTACTAGGCTTAGACTTGTGTGTTTCATTTTATTTTGCTTTGTTACTTTGTTCTGGCTGTTATTACTTGAAACCACTTAAATCCTACTTTTTATACTTAATAGAATCACTTTTGTTTGTTAATAATCCCAGAGTAAGTGATTACTTCCTGGGGGAGCAAACAGTTGTGCATATCTCTCTATCGGTGATATAGGGGGCGAACAATTTACCCTGTATAAGCTTTATACAGAGTAAAAGGGATTTATTTGGGGTTTGGATCCCATTGGGAGCTCGGTGTCTGGGTGCTGGAGACAGGTAACCTGCTGAACTGCTCTTAGTTAAAGTCTGCAGCTTTTGGGGCATGGACCAGAGTCAGTGTTGCAGCAGGCTAGTGTATCTGGCTCAACAAGGAAGGGTTCTGAAGTCCCAAACTGACAGGGAAAACAGGCTCAAAGGTAATTTCAGCACACCAGGTGACAGTCTCAAGGTGATCTGTGCCCACACCTATCACAAGGGGATGCTACTTTATGAGGGAGGGGAAGGAGAAAACTGTTCTGACTTCATCTTGGGAGTTCTGTGGTTGTAACTCCGTCTAGGAAAATGACTTGACCCACAAGCCTCTTGTCAGGAATCACACCCCCGCCTGCCTGGTGACGGCACTCCGCACAGAAACCCGGCTCTGTGCCCTCCAGCCACCAACCCTTCTTATCTCCCCATTCCAGGAACAGCTGGTTGGCTCTGCCAGCTGATCTAGAGCTTGAACCAAAGCCCATTGAAGTCTATAGAAAGCTTCCTGCTAATTTCAGTGTGCTACAGCTCGTCTTTTTGCTACACATGGATGACTGGGCTCCAGATAGCCCTATAATTCCTCTTCGCTCCCCATTACCCGTGGCAGAAAGATTTAATAGTGTTGTTCTGATTTCCCCTTTGCCCTTCAGGATGATGGGGCTTCCTAAGGCACAAAGATTAGAAAGCATGCTTTATAATAACAGACTGAAGGAGCTCAATCTATTTAGCTTAACAAAGTGGAGGTTAAGGGATGAGTTGATCAGCCTATAGCAGTAGTTCCCAGGAGTAGCCCCAGATGGGATTGCATCATCAGCAGATGGGGTCACAACAATCCCTAGTGTGTGGAGGCCATTTTGCACAGCAAAATGGCATTCCCCATGTGAAGTAACCTCACGCGAGGTCCACTGTACACTTGCTCCAGAAAATGGCATCCTCCATGTCCCGGAAAGAGATAATTCATTAAAATGGGGTTATGCTGGCAAAAAGTTTGAACTGCTGGTCTGTAAGTAGCTAGATGGGGAACGAATATTTCATAATGAGCTCTTCAGTCTAGCAGAGGAAGGTAGAACACGATCCAATGGCTGGAAGATGAAGCTAGACAAATTCAGACTGGAAATAAAGTGTGTATTTTTAATGAGGAGGGTGAAAACCATTGGTACAACTTACTAGTGGTTGTGTTAGATTCTCCATTACTGGCAACTTTTAAATCAAGACAGGATGTTTTTCTAACACGTGCTCTAGGAATTATTTTGGGGCAGTTCTATGGCTTGTGGTATACAGGAGGTTAGACTAGATGATCACCATGATCTCTTCTGTCCCTGGAATCTATTAATCTAACCATTGTCAAGTTTATTTGTAGGCAACATTGCAAAGGTGGGATTTAAGAGAGGACAATGAAGTTGCTTTGCTGGTTTTTCTAGGGGGCTCTTCCTCAGGGGCAGCGTGGTAGAGAGCATGAAGGTGCATAGGAGAAAAAAAATTAAATGGATGATGAAGGCTGGGGTCATTGGCTGAGCAGAGATGGGAGTCAGATACCGATAGTGTAAGAGACACAAGAGACTGGGAGGTGCCTTGGAGAGAAAGATGAGTAGTTTGTGTTTGATGCAGATTCAAGGGAGCCAGTGGAGGGAGGAAAAGAGGGGAGTGACGTCGGAGCAGAGTAGATAATATTTATTTTTATTTTGGTTCGGGGCAGAAAAGAAATATCCTCCCTAACTTAGTTGTGGAGCAAAAGAACACTCAAAACGAGAAACTGAAACTGTTATGTATAGGGGAGGTTCATTTTGGGGTATTTTTCACCAATGTGTCAGCCCCCCGGGGTCACACATGCACACTGGGGTTGGTCCCCACCTCCTGGGACCAACCCTCGGCACCTGCAGTCCCCCCAGGTCACGCCGTGAGCCCCCACAGTGAGTCCAGCAGGGAGATGCCCCAAGGGGAGCCAGGCATCCTCAGGTTCCCTGCACTGCTCAGCCAGCAAGTGACCGCAGGGATTTATGAGAGTCTGGAACACGCCTGACCAGGCTTGGTTAGCACCGAGAGCAGGAAGTTACAAGAAGGGAATTGGAAAATTCACTCCAGCACCAACGTCTCTGAGATGTAAAACTGGACCCCCGGCTCCACCCAGCTTCTTCTTTTAATCACTGTGGGGGTGGGGCTTTTGCTGATCACTGTAGGTCCCACCCCCAGCACGTGATGTAGCCTGTTGAGGCGTGCACCTTGCCACGCACTGTCATCCTGCCCTGAAAAAGCAGCCGTGATGGAGAAGAACTATTGGTCACAGTCCCCATTATAACAGCTCATAACATATCTGGAGATTGTTATCCTTCCCCCTCTAGGCTGCTGTAGGCATCTGTAGTTGGCTAGTGTCTTCTGTCCCAGAGGTTTCCACATGTGCCCGGCTGTACTGCTCTCAAATACAAGCTCTTCAGTTGAAGAGACTGTACATCTGAAGGAGAGTTGCCTAGTGGTTAGCACACAGGACTCCAGATTCTGTTCCCCCATACCATTATTTTGGTGGAAAATTGTCCATTTTCAAGATTCTTACTTTTTTAATAGTTTTTTTCTTTGGAGTATGCTACTTCTTTTAATTGGTCATCCTTTCTCTCCTTCCCAGCCCTTTTATTTTTTCTCTTTTTTCTGACCATTTTAAACAGATTTTCTCTGAATATGACTTTGGGTACAAGGAGATGGAAAGAAGGTAGTGGGGACAGAAAATAAAATATTGGAAATCAGAATAATATACTCTAACTATGTCTCCAATTTTTTTTTAAAACAATTGGTCCACATTGAACCCTGCAATATGAAAACAATACGAATCCATTTCCAAGGTGTTTTCACTTTAATTGGGTCCATGTTGAACCCTGTAAATAAAACTTTTTGTAACCATTTTTCTCCCATCCATTTTTTTGGCCAGCTCTGCTAGACAGCTGCAAAGTAGAATACAATATTTCTGGGTTCATTGCTGTGGTCTGTCTTGTGTCAGGAGCAATCAATGTTGCACATGATTTTCTACCTGTGTATTCGCAAGTGTGTAGCTACGGGGCATTCTGTCATGCTTCTGGCCTTCATGTTTCTGGAGTTCTGGGTACCTACCTATGATCTCCAGCTCTAATCAGTTGAGTCTCCATCCTCCCTGGGGCTTAAATGAGAATCTCTGGTGCCATCTCTGCTTCTGATAAACTCTATCCATAAGGAGCACAACCAAGGCTCTGACTGGGGAGGAGAGGAATGGAAGAAATGATGGATGTGAGGCTGGGGGATAGGAAGATGACTATTAGAATGAGGATGGTGATGAAGAATATGACCATGGAAGAGCTGCTCCAAAAAGGTAGGTATGATGTATAACTAGGGGGAAAAAATAGCTTTTAAAAAAAATTTCTTGGTCTGATTAGTTTTGGTTGGGGAATGTAGTGGGGCAGCTGCCCACTCCTGCAGAAAAAGGGTTAAAACAGCCCTGGGAAGGGCTGTGGCTGGGGGCAAACTGCTCCCAGGCTTAGTAGGGAAAAGCTGGGCTGATTGGGAGGCAGGCTCAGCTGGGGGCCATGCCCCAAACAGACCCAGCTGGCTATATAAAGGCAGAGAAGCCAGGAGTAAAAAGAGAGAGTCTTCTTTGGTTGCAGAGGTAGACAGGCCTGGCTGCTAGGAAACTTAAGGTACCTGCAGTAGAGCAGGGTTGGGGCAAGGCAAGAGCTGGAGGAGCTCTGGCCTGGAAACCCCCAGGCTTCAGGGCCTAGGGGATGGCCCCAGGGGTATTGGGATTTCAGGGGGCTGACCACGGCTACAGAGGCAGTAGACTAAACCCTCCTTGCTGGTGATGAGTGGCAATTACACTGCAGTCTGCCCCAGTGAATGGGGCAAAGTGGTGACTGCAGTTGCCTAGACTGAGGCAAGGTGGGGATAGGGAGTGGGGGTTCCCTGGGGAAGGGAGACCCTGAGACTGTGGGTGTACTGCAGGGGTGCAGCACCCTAGGGAAGAGGGCACCAGGATCCAGGGAAGGACACTGGGCCAGTGCAAGGGGGGCTGCAGACTGCAGAGGGTGCTCCAGATGCTGGAGTGAGCTAATTCCCTGGATGATCAGTGGGAGGTGCTGCAGGGGTTAGTTGCTGCTCTGCTTACAGGGAAAATATCACTATCTATTTTTCCCTACTTTTTTTTCCTCTGGTGGGGGATGTGTGGGGGGGGGGAGGAAATGGTAAAATAAAGAATTTATTTTTGTTTAAGTAAAAGTGGGATTTTTAAACTTTTTGAAATGAAATATTTTTGACAAGCATTATGGCAAACCCAGAAATGTCCACACTTGTCAGATTTCTCCACAGAAAAATGTCATTGTTGTCAAAACCTTGTTTTTCATTTTTATATTTCAACTGGCTCTTGAGGATGGCAGTAAAAAGGGGTTGAGTAAGATGAACAGTGGTCAGGGGTGGGGAGATGAAGTTTTCCCGTGACAAATTTCAGTGTTGCTGAAACTGTTTTTTAGTACAATTTTTTTTGGACCAGTTCCAGAGGCTGGTGATAAAAGGGGGATGAGGAAGCCGTTTGACGAGGAAGATGATGATGACTTGCAGATTCTCTTGTTTCTCAAGCTACATGCTTTGAGCCAAACCTTTTGAACAGAAACTGCAGGGCTCATTCTGCCATTTTGAGAACTACGAGGGCTGGTTTGGCCTTAGGGCTGTTCTATTTTGTACCCCTGTGGTGCTTTGCCTTGGTGCAGAATAGCCAGCATTTCCAAAGGGCTTGGCTCCACCCCTTCCCTCCTCTGGCGTGACTCAGCTGGGTGCAGGGGCAGGACTTAGCTGGCTTTATGCCACTATTCTCTCCCCTGTCCAATTCTGCCCCCCAAATGTCCCCTCCCCTATGATGCGGGAGTGGAGGGTGTGACATTCAAGACTGACCATCGACACAACTCCCCCGTTGCTGCTTGGGCAGCATGCCATAGCCTCACCAGGGGCCATACACGTGGTCCCTGGAGCTGTAACCATGCATTGTGTATAATCCAGCATGTCATCTTTGGCCATCAGAGACTAACCATGCTTACGCTTTATGGCTTCAGTGAGTGCTGCCCTGGCTGGGATGTCAGGGGTTAAAATATAAGTGATCAAGGAGCAGCAGAGGCTGAGTTCTCTCCCAGGGAAACAAAGGACATGTGGAAAAGAGGGGGAGTTTCCTAGGAGGCAGGCGAGTCGGATGGGCTGGGCCTAGAGGCTGCGGGTAGAAAGGGCTCCACACCTGCTTCCGTAAACCTTTTCACCTCTCACTGCAGCTCCCAGAGAGCTGACTGACAGGGCAAAGAGCTTGGTTTATGGCAGCGTTTCCCAAGCTGGCAGTGGCACTAAGTGGGGCCGGGGCGAAGGAGCAAGCAGGGGAGTGGGGGAAGAGAAGCTGCACGATCCTGAATCCACCATGTCTCCCCCTGTAAAGATGCTGCTGCAGTTGTGGGTGACTGGTGGCCACCTTTCCCTGCCCCCCGCATGCTCTTCTATCAGCCGCTGGTGCAACCAGGCCTGGGTACACCCCCCTGCTCCACACACAGGGCATCGGACTGAGGCTTCCTTGCTCCCACAGTCATCTGCTGGGAAGGCTGGTGTGGCCCAGCCCCGTGAGGCATCGGTGCAGCCACCGGGGGGTTAACTGGGACCTGTGCCTCCTAAACCTCTGCAATATCCTCTGTGGATCACAGTCCTCTTCCTCACGCCTCAGGTATTTGCATGCCAGAGCCACGCCCACCCCAGGTGTATCTTTTATGTGGTTGCAACTCTTCTGTGGGGCCAACAACACTTTCTGGCAAGTCGGGGGATGGGGTGGAGGAGCTACTGGGGTAAAGGGAGAAGGAAGGAAAGACTCCTAGATCTCTGAAGCCCAAAGGTGCCATTGTGATCATCTAGTCTGGGCTCCTGTATAGCACATGTCCTGAGGCTGCCCTGAAGTAAGAGAGATGGACAGATAGGGAGACACAGCAACAACTAAGACAGGATCTAGCATGATGGAAAACTGGGAGGAGTAGGGGAAGAAGCTCATGAGTTGCATCCAAGATGGGGTGCCAACAAACAATTGTGGGGTCTCTCTCTGTGACTAGGAGAATTCTATGGGCTCAGAATATGTTGGGTGACTATTTATGCTCCAAACTACCCAGACACTGATGTCTTCTCCACAGCATCTTCTACATTGTGATCTAGCGTGGTGTGACTTATGTGATGACTTAGTTGGGGTTGGTCCTGCTTTGAGCAGGGGGTTGGACTAGATGACCTCCTGAGGTTTCTTCCAACCCTGATCTTCTATGATCTACGTCAGCAGTTGGTGCTGTACTCAAGGCTATAGTACAATTTGGGATTCCTCTGTTAATAGACCTCCTTTGAACTCCTCTACTGACCCCTGCAGACCACTTGCAGCCCTGTGTGGAGAACAGGAACAGCGGGATATATGACACTTAAGAGGCCCAAGTAAAGGAGGATTGATGTGATTCCCTGGGGGGCTGACAAGCTGTTCTGGGATAGACGTTTCCTCCATTAAAGACCTATCTGTCACCTATGAAGGTGACAGTCATCAAGGCCCATACCCAGATCATGCTGTGATCATTGGGATGGGCTCTTTTTCCTTGGCAGAACTGCCGAAAGAAAGTATACGGTTGTATGAGTATTTCACAGCTATCTCCAAAAGTATATTGCAGAACAAGAAGGGCTTGGGGGAAGGGATGGAAATAAACAGGGGCCTGGAAAAGCTTTGATAAGGCGGAGAGATTGAAAAGACTAGAACTCTTGCCTTAGAAAGGAAATGAATGAAAGGGTACATGGTAAGACTATAAAATAATTTTTATAATTTTGATGGATAATTTGTTTTTAAGCATTGTTTCTGATTTTTATCTGTTTACATTTGCACAAAATTGTGGGCTTTAAGCACTTTTTAAATAAGAAAATAAAGGCCGTACTGCATCAGACCAAAGATCCATCCAGCCCAGTGTCCTGTCTACCGACAGTGACCAATGCCAGGTGCCCCGGAGTGAGTGAACCTAACAGGTAAAGATCAAGTGATCTCTCTCCTGCCATCCATCACCCCCTCTGACAAACAGGCTAGGGACACCATTCCTTACCTAGCCTGGCTAATAGCCATTAATGGACTTAACCTCCATGAATTTATCCAGTTCTCTTTTAAACCTTGTTATAGTCCTAGCCTTCACAGCCACCTCAGGCAAGGAGTTCCACAATTTGACTGTGCGCTGGGTGAAGAACTTTTTTATTTGTGTTAAACCTGCTGCCCAGTAATTTCATTGGGTGGCCCCTAGTTCTTCTATTATGGGAACAAGTAAATAACTTTTCCTTATTTGCTTTCTCCATGCCACTCAATTTTATATACCTCTATCATATCCCCCCTTAGTCTCCTCTTTTCCAAGATTAAAGAGGCTAGGACTTCTTATCTCTCCTCATATGGGACCCATTCCAGCCCCCTAATCATTTTAGTTGCCCTTCTCTGAACCTTTTCTAATGCCGGTATATCCTTTCTGAGATGAGACCACATTTGTACTGTTGATCCTGTTAAATTTTCACAGTTGCAGGAAACTATGGAGGGGGTGAGGCAGTAATTATTTAATGACAGTAGATGTTGTTTCATAAAGTTTAAACTTTAACTGTCATATCACATCAAAATATGCAAAGTAAATATCTTTAAATCAAACTCTAACGTTCTCAGGCAGCATTTTCCTTACTTTGCCTCTCCATTCACTTCAATGGTCATCAATGGAAATATTTTTGTTGTTGTTGTTTTCTGTGCATAATGCAGAAGTGATAGTCCTGTGGTACCTTAAAGACTAACTAAAGTATTACAGCATAAGCTTTCGTGGGCCAATACCTACTTCGTCGGAGGCACGAAGTGAGTATTAGCCCACAAAAACTTATGCTGTAATACTTTAGATAGTCTTTAAGGTGCCACAGGACTCTGTCACTTCTGCAATTCCAGACTGACACGGCTACCCCTCTGATTCTTGTGCATAATATGAAATCAAAGTTTACCGACATTTTCTGAAAGTTAGAATCCCTCCAAGCCTACAAATAACAAATGATTTAGAGAAGGGAGATCGGGAGCCTCTGTTCTCCCTGCCTACTAACACAAGAACAAGTAGAAATTGAAAAGTGGGTCTGTTCTCCAGCCATGTGGATGGCATGACCTACAACACCTGTCCAGCCCTCTGTGTTGGGGACCCACGTGCTAGATAATCAGGAATACTGCTCCGCTCTCCATGGGCAGATGGGATCTAAGCCCTAGTAGATACATTAGTAGGAGCATTGACAGCAGATCGAGGGAAGTGATTATTCCTGTCTATCTGGCACTGGTGAGGCCACATCTGGAGTATTTTGTCCTGTTTTGGGCACCCCACTACAGCAAGGATGTGGATAAATTGGAGAGAGTCCAGGGGAAGGCAATGGAAGTGATCAGGGGGCTGGAGCACATGACTTACGAGGAGAGGCTGAGGGAATTGGGCTTGTTTAGTCTGCAGAAGAATGAGGGGGGATTTGATAGCTGCTTTCAACTACCTGAAAGGGGATTCCAAAGAGGGTGGATCTAGACTGTTCCTTGCTCTGTCACCTGCCACCACTGAGAACAATGGTCTTAAGTTGCAGTGAGGGAGGTCTAGGTTGGATATTAGCAAACACTAGTTTGCTACGAGGGTGGTGAAGCACTGGAATGGGTTACCTAGGGAGGTGGTGGAACCTCCATCCTTAGAGGTTTGTAAGTTGGTGATTGGTCCTGCTTTGAGCAGGGGATTGGACTAAATGACCTCCTGAGGTCCCTTCCAACCCTGATATTCTATGATTCTCTTTCAGGACACTTGAAATGTTCCAGCTTTTCATTTGATCAATCCTAATGTTGATATTTCCATAACTACAGCATGGAGATTTGTTGCTAGGCCAGATGGAACCTGATCGGTGTTTGCCAGGAGCAAACAGTCCCGTGAAGTAAGTGTTCAGTGGGAAAAGAGGTTTGAAGTGCAGGCAATGTTTAATGAATTCAAACCTTTATGGGCTACGCACTACAGAAATCAACCTCAAAACTGCATACAGCATTTGAGTCAGAGGGTGCTGCAGGCATTCCTTGGAGAAGAGCCCTGAGCACTGTGAGTGATTTCTACTTGCACTTTGGTCCATGGGGACTAATCAATTCAATGCATACAGGACTGGGAGGGATCTCCAAGAGTCTGAATGTAGAGCAACCAAGGAGGAGCAAACTCCTGGCCGTACTCTTGTTCGGATTTTTTTTAAATTGAACAGATTTTTTTAAAATTATAAAAGATCCAAAAGAGCAGCAACTGTTGCCTGTAGAGCAACCACGTCACTTCAGCCGGTGTGACTTTTTTTTATTTTAGCCGTAAGGTATGTCTGCACTGCGGGTGGCTGTGTAATTTCCATCTTGTGTAGACATACACCAAGCTAGTGTGCTAAAAATAGTAGAGTAGCCACGGCAACTGGGCTAGCTGCCTGAATACAATTCCGTCTGAGTGCCTAAGTATGTTTGCCATGGATACACTGCTGCTATTAGTGCACCAGGTCAGTCAAAGATAGCTCAGGTATGTCAGCCCCAGCTGGAAATTATACCTGTAGCTGAAGTGTAGCTGTATCCTAGGCGAAATAGGGAAGAAGAAATGAGAAGGGGGAGGGGAGAGTGCCCACAGGGTGTGGCTCCTCCTTTTGTAACATGCTGCATTAACTTGATCTCAGATTGACAAAAGGCAGATGACTTCTATAATTAATGGTGCAGTCCACAGAAAACCAAGTCAGACCACAGGACACAGGCAGGTTAACCCACCTCTCCTGTTTCCAGAATAAGGCACTTTTGATCTCCTGAGATCTTCATGTGGTTTTCAAAGTCTTTGGAGACAGAAGGGCTTCAGGTTCACATCACAGTTCATGCAGTGGGTTTAGTACTTTGCCATGGGATAACCACTGTACCTCACCATGTAAGAGTAAGCGATAGTGTTTGGACCCCATTTCTTAACTCATTGTAACAAAGATGTGAGGATTGAGTCCATTCGCTTTCACAAAGTTCACAATTTTAACAATTATACCAAGGACAATATTAAGCACTGGAGATCATTTCCTGGTTGCCAAGAACTCCCTGTGAACAAAGCAGTGCTTGTGCACCTGAATGTCTACCTGTCATTGCTGCCTGTCACACTCATTTAGGACCCAGGAGACTTCAGCACCTGTTGTGCTTCGTGGCAGGTCTTCTCTGTGGAGGAGACTCTTTATGAAATGTTCCTTCATAGGCATAGTGCACGTAAACAGTAAGAACCGCTCTGTTAGAAATGTCCATTGACTCGTCCGACTCACACCAGCTTGATACACTCACCCTTTCTATCAGCTGAACTTCAATAAATTCTCCAATATCAGTGATTCAACGTGAGACAGTATCACTGAGAGTGGAATGCAACTCACTTTTCTGGCAGCTATATCACATGAGGCTTAGTGACCTGCATCTATTACTGAAGGCACAATTAGTTCTTCACCAGATATAAATGGTGGTTTGCATTTAGCTATGTGTAGGGACAGCCAATATGATGCTTTTGACATAGCTTCATTTGATGTTATGGCAGTGTACAGTAGTTTTTTGCCCCTTCACTTCATCTTGCTTTTGCTGGAAGAATTCCGCTGGCTTTTTTTTTAATTCAGATGTTTGGTTTCAAGGTATCAAATCACTTTTGAAGGTTTCATAGCATCACTGCTCAGAGTTATGCCACACACAACATGGAGAGGTTTTGAGCATTCTACATCCTCTTGCAACAAACCCATACTTGATGTAAGATGAACAGTATTTCTGATTGAAAGCCAAATATTTCTTTTTCTTTTCTAACTCTTGTTCTTTATCACATTTGGAGTCACTTGCATCTCCATTCCATTTTTCTGAACTTTTGTTACCTCTGAATCGACTTTTTTGGAACTAAGTAAAAGTTTTACTAGAACTTAAATTTCACTTGCTGCTTTCTGTTAACTACTTCCTTCCAACAAATATGGGCAAACTTGCTTTGCATATCAGCACCATGGCAGCTGATGTCAACCCAGTCGAATGGTTTATTCATTTGCTCAGTGTGAGTAGCATAAAGAGCAGGAAATCACTTGCAGTACATAAAACTTACTCTTATATTCTACTAGGTGGTGCTCTTTCTATGAACTGTCTATACAGACCTGTGTATAGCATACATCTACTTCTCTTCTATAGAGCACTCCTGGAACAAGCAGTATCTGGCTTGTAGAGCAGTCTTGTTGGTCGAGAGATGAAAGTCCCCATTGGGACTGAGGCGGAGTAAGAGCCTACGCAGGTTGAGTAAGAGCAGCTGTACTGGGCCCTAAATAATTATGGGTGAGGGGGACCTGCTCTGGGGGAGTGCTTAGGAGGAGGAAAGAGCCAGCCCTGGATGTCTGTCCCCAGGAATGGAGGGAAAGGAGAGCTGCAGCCCTGGGGAAGGTCTTATTTCTAATAGTCGGTAAGAAATGACGTGTGACTTTGAGCCTTTCGGGAGATTTTGGCATGCTGCTCTTGACGCCATTGTGGAGTTCCGAGGCTCGGCTGTGTACTTTGGGCTACAAGTGACCTGTTGGGACCCTGATGCAGTGAGTGTTTCATTCCTCAATGGATTTGAAGTCAGGTCATAGTTTAGACTGATGTTGGCTCCTGCCAGACTTGATAACCGATGGCAGAGGGGTATAAGTGGGGGTAGGTGAAACTGGGGATTGAGATTTTTATGTGAAACACCATTTTCACTGAAATTGAAACGTTTAAAAATGTGACTATTCTGATGAAATTCTTTTGTTGGGCGGGGGAGGGAGGAATAAAAAGAAACAGAACATCCTGAAAATCTCCCATTTTGACATTTTTGAAATTGTTTTGATATTTTTCATTCCAAAATGATTTCTCAAAAATAAATTAATCGGTTTTAATATTTGTAAATATAAAAACCTTAACCTTTAAAAAAGGTCAATTAAAATGTTTTGACTGAAAAATGTTTTGGGTCAAACTTTCATTTCTCTTGAAATTTCAGATGGTTTTCATTTTTGTTTTGGAATGGGATGTCAGAATTGTGGAATTCCCTGAAAAACAGAAAATCTGTTTCTCATCCTGATTTAGCTAAATGATGGGAAATGTGGTGGTATTGAAACATCAACAGACACTGGTTGTCAACAGGCAGGATTGAACCTGGGACCTGTCGAGATTAGTACGTGAACCTCTACCACATGGCCTAAAAGGCAATGGCCTGTTAGCGAAGGTTGTAGAGCAGGGGTTCCCAAATTTGTTCCGTGGCTTGGCCAGGGTAAGCCCCTGGCTGGCTGCAAGCTGTTTTGTTTACCCAAGTGGCCATAGGTTGGGCCGCTCACAGCTCCCGCTGGCTGCGGTTTGCCATTCCCGGCCAATCGGAGCTGTAGGAAGCAGCGTGGGCCAGAATCCCTGCTGTAGAGCAAACTCATTAATCTCTCTCTATATGGTCTCAGTGCCACTAGGTGGGAGAGAATACCACACCCAGGAGGTGCGTGGGTTATAGTATCACGTTCCTTTCTAGTCAGCTGGCAGCTGAGCACAATTTTGTGGATCCTTTAATAAAAGGATAAATCATTTCTGTTTTCACTGCTACCACATCGCTCCCTAGCTTAAGTGTGCTAAAGATCAATAGCAACCATACAGCTTGGCCAACCTGTCTTTCTCCAGGAAAGCCAGCTCAGTCATTTGAGGCTAAATACTCCATTCTTCACACTGCTCACCAAAAAGATCTGGGACTTCAATTTTGATGCTCTCAAGCAAAGGTTGCTGTAAGGGGATAATGCAAAGGCATTTACAAACAAGAGTTTCAAGAATCTCTGTTCAAAGTGTGTCTACACTGCATGGGGGTGGGGGGAGCCACCTGCAGGAGTGAGTCTCAGAACCCAAGTCAACTGATTCATGCTTGTGGGGTTAATGCTATGGGGTGAAAAATAGCAAAATAGATGTTTCCACTCAAACTGGAGCCTGGACTCTGAAACCCAGCAAGGAAGTAGGGTCTTGGTTCCTGGGCTCCAGCCTGAGTGAGAACATCTACGCTATTTTTAGCACTATAGTATAAGCCTAAGTTAGTTCACCTCAACCCACTGAGACTCACTGCTACATACCCTCAATACTCTGGGTAACAGCAAGTGACCAGGAGCATAGTACCTGCCCATTCACCTCTCCAGGGAAAAGAATATGGCTAGTAAGTTGGCGGTTCATATGGCTATTGGTGAGGGACCAGATTCACCCCTGGTGTAACTCCATTGGGGCCCTACCAGGAATGAGTTTGGCCCAGGGACTTCCATGATAATAGGGATGAGGATGGTGCTTGGAGGAATGATGAGGATCATGTTACCAGTGAGGGCTGACTACTTTTGTTTTACAGGCCATGTTTTCTGCACCACAGGCTGTGCAGAAGAGATCTTGGACCTCCCTCTGCTCCTGGGCACCCTGTGCTGTCTTATGGTAGCATTGCTGCAGGGTGTGGCAACTTTGCTCATGCACCCAAGACAGACAGTGAGCAGAGGGCCTGCAAAGAGCCCAGAGGAGAAATCACTCCTGCAGCAGCAGCAGCTGCTCGGAGGAATAAAACCCAACACCCTCCCCTCTGATTGTCCTTATGTTTCTTGAGTGCATCAATCTTAGCACTCAGCTCCCTCACTGGTCAGTCTCTCTCTCTTCTTCACATGGTGGGTGTGTCCATCACAGTGGAACAGCTTCTCAGTCATTGGCAGGTTTCACACAGTGCAGAATGCAATATGATCCATGATGACCATCCTTTGGCAAATGCCCCCAGCAGGCCTTACACACACACACACACACACACACACACACACACGCATTTTCCAACCAGCTTCTTCAATATAAGTATGAACAGGAGCCCTGAGGGTTTTTTCCATGTGCTGTTCGCTATGGTGCATGTATGTGGGAGAGTGGAGATTGCATACCTGTGTATAGGAGGGCCAGTGTGTGTATACATATGTGGTGTGTATACATACATGTGCAGTGGTGCATATGCATGTTAATAAGGGTCTGTATACTGGTGCATGTGCATACACATATGGGGTGTGTGCACATGCTGGGGTGTGTATATATGGGTGTGGGGGGGCTGCATACCTAAGTACATGAGGGTACCTGTGAAATACACATGGACATATGACAGACAATATATACATAGATATGAGGATACCTGTGAACATAATAGACAAAATGCTCTTAGAGATCAGGGACCAGCCTGTAAAAACATCATACCAATGATAGTCTGTCAGGTCTTTTTCAGACTCTAGCAATTTTTAGCATGTGTCTATTTGCATGTAGTATTTGAATGACAAGCTTCCCTATCTCCCTGTGTGTCTGTTGAAAAAACAGAGTCATCTTTGTTTCTGACAATCAGTGATCAGCTTGATCATGCTAATCCAGGTCAAGGGTAACAGAAAAATTAACCAGGGTGGCAGTTATAGTACTCTGTACTGCTTCTTTCTTTGGTAAATAGTACATGTGATTGCTAGTGTATAACAGAGGGGCATTACATCTACATTCATCCACTGGGGGTTGGCTAATACTTGCATTTTCCCAAAATACTATTTCCCAAGATGTAACATATACACGTCTGTACAAAATGCATCTCATTTTCTAGTTCATCCCATACACATGTTCGCAATGACGTTCACTGCTACATGGTTCTGTGGTGATCGGTAGGGACAAGCACACCTATTTCTGAGGGCTCCATTCCGTACACCCTCGGGTGTCCAATAATTTCTCCTCTTGCCCAGCCCACTGAACCATAATCTGGGGTAGTTAAAAGGATCCCATGGTCAGTTTTGGGAGTGAGCTCACTTTCCATATCTCTGTCTCCACAGGTTCTTGGTGAGCAATTTTAATAATTTCACCTAACAAATCCAGCTTAACCATGCTGGAAACACACTGCATCTATTCATATTTGTAGGTGTCAAACAAGACCCTCTTTCATTCTTTTAAAAGATGTGTTGATACCCAAACATTCCCAGATATTACCCAGAACATTGGGTTTGAGTGATGCTAAACTAAGAATTTGCATCTCAATAATCTTATGGCCAAGGCAGTTGTATGCCCTAATTCTATTTCTCGTTCGTTCAGCAGCCAGGAGGTAGTGTATAGCCACTGCCACATATTTCACGTTGCTATTAGGTTTCCCAGATCTTTTTATACCAAGTCCATAGTAGTATCTGCCTGCTTGTGAATTAGATTATTTTGCAAAGAATTTAATTTATTCTTAATTACCTCCAGGTCTCCAGTATTCATAATCCTTGCTCCAAAATCAATCCCTCCTCATATGGTATCTGCTACATGAGGATGTTTCCTTGTTAACAGACTGGCATTTTTTTACCCCTACCCTTCCGCAACATTGGTTTCTGTAAATACAGTTTAAATGCTTATTAATCCTTTTCTGCCTAATGCAGTAGGGTTGATGGGTTTTGGGTTTTGTTTTTTTTTGACAACACAATACACACCAATGCTAGCAACAAGACAGACAACACAAGACAAAATACAAAACACAATTTTTATCACAACAGTAGATTCATGGTATTCTGGGTTGCTCTTCAGCTGGTACCAACTTTTCCTGAAGCTCTGAAAGACAATAGGAACATTTTTTCTACCCCTTTTGGGGTGGTAGATTATTGCTTAAATATCCCTTTCTTTTACAAATGCCTTTGCTGATTGCAGGCAAAACAGAGCAATTACCCCCTACTTTCCTGTGTTTTTGTTCTATAGGCAGGCCATATTTAATGATTTTTAGTCTTTTAACAATTTAGGGGAAAGTATCCCACTGTTCAGTCATTAAATTCATGAGGTGGAGTACCTCAGTTTCCCTTTATACAGCAAACCAGGTTTGTAATGTTTTTTCTGCTGTGCTAAGCTTTAAGTTTATTGACAAGTAACAGCTGAGAAGCATCATTATCACATGACCTTAAGTTTTTTTTCCCCAAAAATCATACTTTACATTGTTACTGGGGTACTTATTAACATTAAAGTTATCCCAATGTTTAATATTAACATCAAATCTATTAAAAGTAGCTTGTTAGACCATGCCTTTTATGTGGACAATTTGTTTTTGAGGCCAGTGTATTCAATGTTCTCTTTAAATCTTTGCATAGGCTTTAATTTAATTATATCCTGGGGGTGGGGTTAGTGAATTAAGAGGTAGGGGTGTCATGTATATAAGCAGACCCCTTTTGTATCTGATTTCAGCACTGCATACACACACAAGGGTTTTTTTTCTACGTAAGGTTAACCTGTCCCTCTCTTATTCTTTCTTTTTCCACTTTTCTCTGGAGGGTCATAATTTTGAGCCTTTTGGTTTCAGGTAATTTGGTTGCTGACTGGGTATGTCCTTTATCTGCAGCTCCTTTGTGCTGCCATTTATGGGCAGTTCTTGCCTTCCTCTATCAGTTAGGTAATTTGCATCAACCCAGAGGCTTTCTGGCTTGCCTTTGGATCCAAAGCCATCAGCAGCTCAGGGACACAATTAACTTCCATCTGAGTTTTGATTTCTTTCCACTTTCAACTCCTGCTTCTGAAATAACACAGCCCTATGAAAAAGAAAACCCACCCTATTGTGGCTCTATTAGGATTTTAATTAAGTAGCATGTTTTGTTTGCATTTCTTTTGCCCCTTCTACAGTATACACTGCACAGGCCTTGGGGGAAAAATGCACATTCCTTTCATAGTTTAATTTTTATAACATATTAACCATATCAATGTTTACATAAGGTGTAACTGTTTTGTGCGCACAGAAGGTATGGTTACACTTACAAGATTATAGCGCTATTGGTTATAGTCCCCTTATACAGTAATATGTATAGCGCTATTGTATGTCCACATTCAGACGCGCCAGCGGTATAGCATGGCCACGTTTGGGGCACTTAATGCGGTATTAAGAGCAGTGCATTAGGGCAGGTATCCCAGCATTCAGCTGGGTGCAACATGTTTTTTAAACGAGGGGGGTGAGGTGGGACGTGTTGTGTGTATGCAGAGGGAGAGAGCCAGTGATTTTTCCGTTCTTCTGAAAGCCTGGCAGCGAGCTTCTGTTCACAGAGGGCTTTGTTTTCACACAGGCTCCCTCCTTAAACGTTTGCATTGCTTATCTGCCGAGTTAAGAGAGAAACTCTAAAGAGGTACTTTCGCATTTCTCCAGCTGAGTTCAAAACAAAGGGAAGAGACGTCAATTGCCTTAAATGGCTCTAGGCATCTCAAGAGATCACTTGTAGCACAGTGGGTGTCCACATTCTTGCTGTAGCGCTACAGCAGCTGCACTACAGCCCTTATTCCCCATGCGGAGGTGGATTACCAGGAGCACTATAACTCCACGGTTATAGCGCTCTACGTGCCTTGCCAGTGTGGGCGGGGAGGAGGTTATAGCGCTTGTGGGAGCTTTATAGCGCTATAAAGTGCTAGTGTAACCAAGCCCAGAGTTTTCATGGACCCATATCAAAGTGACAGTCTGATTACTCAGAGCCACCTTAAGGCTCAGTGTTTCTAAGGTTGCTTCTTTGTGCACCTCGCCCCTGCTATCAGAAGGGTAGCCGTGTTAATCTGGATCTGCAAAAGCGACAGTCTTGTAGCACCTTATAGACTAAGATCTTAGGGATCATAAGCTTTAGTGGGCTAAGACCCACTCACCCCTGCTGTTGCTCCAGAGGGGCACTGTCTTTTTAAAAATTTCTTATTCTTTTACTACAGTTCTTATCTGCTATTTTTGTTACCAAAAACCAAATCCAGACTCTCTTCCCATTTTCCTGGGTTTGACTGCCCTGCTACAGCCATGCCTTTGGCCTTTAAAAAGATAATTTAACTTTATAAAGCATTGAGGTACCTTAAGGATTAAATGCTAAATACCAATGCCAAACACTAGATACCTGTGTCTGGTAAAAAGTGTCTCAGTTTTACATCTTTGAATGAAAGATTCAAATGGATTTTAGTGGTATTATTTAAAACCAAACCAAAAAACAATTATCTTAAACCTACAAAACAGAGGTTTACAAACCAGGAGTGTTGATTTAGTCCTTAAAACCTCACATTTGCACAATATATTTACACACTCATTCTTTTACTTAACATATCTTACATTGCTTTGATTTTTACACAGCTGTATATAGATTACATTTGGGGGGCAGTTAAGTTCCAATAGAAACGCTGTATGTTCTTTTAGTGAATTGGACTAAATCATTGGTTCTCAAAGTGGGGGTTGCAACAAGGACTCTAATCCTCCCCCTATTGCCTGGCACTTCTACGACCAGGGGTACGTGCACACATGAATGATCAGTCATATTATACATATGAGATACCTTTTAGCAGCATCTTCAACAATCACAGTACTTTCCCGCTTTTGGTGGAGAATTGCAAAAATGTTATGCTTATAAGAAGTACATGGGAAAAGGCAATAGACTACGTTTATTAAAGATACAACAATTAGCAGATGCATTCAGACACACACACACTCTCACTCTCCAGTGGATGTTATAGTTTCCAGTCCAGAGTATGGATCAATTTAGTGGCCAGCTAGGTTGATCATTTGTAGGGAGGAGCTAGGTTCTATCGGTCATGACACGATGCTCTGGGGAGGTCTTGGCAGGATGAAACTAATGTTTCATGGTGAGGCCCCCAGTTCGTACAGTGATTTTCTTTCACTGAGATCAATGAGTTTTGCACAGTCATTCTGTAATCAGTTATTGTTTGACTAGTGCTTGTTTTCCTCATCCTTTATCTTGTTCTTTCATCAAGTTTCTCAGGGAGTTATCCTCTTCTGGTTTTGATCGCAGATATCTTGTCCCCGCTGATAGGTGCCTGTCTCATCTCTAGAGTCATCAATCTGCCCTCCTCTGACATTTCAACAGGGGTGTATTGCAGCCTCCTGGCACCCTTGCATCTGTCTCTGGTGCTCCCTACAACATCAGATTCAGTGATGGCCTTCGCACTTATCTCTTGACAACCATTTCTCATTCATACACAAAACAGAATTAATTTACATAAACATTTTGAACAGGGATATCAAATTGCAATGCAAAAGAAAAACATGGCTACATTATTACCTTATTATTTATCCTTCAGTCTAACTTATACAAAATACAAACATAAAATCCTCCTACTACAAAATGTGTGTGTGTATACACATATGGTCTATGATTGTACATGTGGGGGAACAGGTGGGGGTGAATGCCTGTGTATATGTATGTTGGGGTGTGCATGTTACCCAGGGTTTCAGAATCCAGGGCAGTTGTAACTTTACTGTATGGGATTTTTAGGCGGTATTAGGAATAAATCAGTGGGGACATAGCTCATCCATCAGATATAGGATTGATACACACCAGAGTGATTTTACCTAAAACTACTAATTAGGTTTTAAGCACATACATACACACCTGCTACTGCAGTTGTTTCAGACCATTTTAAACCTTTATATTTACCAAAGTTAAAATGGTTTTGAGGAATCAACAACCAGGCTTCTGGGAGTCCCCCACTTCCATTTAGCTGCTGGGGAGCTTAGGTGTCAGATTATTGCCCGGGGGAAAGCTTCCTCAGATTGCTTTAAAACACATTTTTAATTAACCATTTTATAAATTTTTAAATAGCCTTCAGTAGGCTAATCTTTCTTAGCAACAGCCAATCATAATTTATTATTGTTACCCTTCTGCCAGGTGGAGCTGGCAGCAACATGGGCTGGGTTCAGTAGCTAGGGGTTCCTTTTCACCAATGCAACAAAAACCAGCTCTAGCTCCTACCCAGTGACCTGGGACAATTATACACCACCCCTAGGGCACCCTTAAAAGGCAATACTTCCCCTCTCACAAACACAAAGTCTGAGGGAGATGTGATGCTATTAAGCCAATGCTTCAAAATATTTCCTCTTCTCTACTAACATTAGCTTGGCTGGGGTTAGCCTCATTTAATGGCATTTCATCCACTGCTTCATCACTCAAGTACTAGGCAGCTAGGTGACGGGAGTGTGTTTATTTGATATCCAGGAGATCCAGAGATGGGTATTGTCTGTGTACTGGTGGCATTTAAGATCACAGAACCTCACAATTTCTCTTAGTGGTAAATGCTGAATAAGACGTTCCTAAATGTTTAAGATGCTTAGATGGAGCAAAATAGGATGATACAGAGAGAGAGAGCACTAGATAAGTACTGAATGTTCTTATTAGAGCTATTTTGAAAAAGGCCTTTTATCCATGGCAAATGTCAATTAAAATGGCCATTTTCAACAAATTTTTCAGTGGAAAATTCCTACTTTTCTTCAAAAAAATGGAAAATTATTCCGTTTTCAGATAAATTTTTTTCTGGGTGCTTGGCTTGCCGATGAACCATCAACAAATTCTGAGGAAAGCTGGTGCTACCTGGCAACATTTTTGGAATAAAAAATCAAAGGTTTTGATCTGAACATGTCCAACCATGTGGCAGTTCCCTCTAGGCAGACAGGAATGTGAAGGGTCTCGTTTTATTCAACAGTGACCTTGGTGGCCAAAGGAGAGTGTTAGTGGGCTCCTATATGGAGCCCCATATGGTCTGAGCCAGAAGGGATGGTGATTATGATGGGGAAAAGGCATATGAAGGACCCTGATGGGGATGGGGGAAGGGAACAGGACTTTGGAGTCCTGCCATAAAACAGGGCAGAGAAGGAGGGAGGAGCTGAGTATGACCGTCAGGGCACAATTCAAAGTCTGACACTAATAAAACCCATTTTGCATGAGCTTGTGAGAATTTCCTGGTGAGGCTTCAACACCCCACCCCCGCAGCTGGACGGAGGGGAGAGCTGCAGTGACAGAGTAAGTGCATCGGCAAACTCCCTCCTTGGGTGATCGTTAAAACTGGGGGTTGGTGGCCATACTGGGTGAGATGGCCATGGGGATGCCCTGAGATCCTTTTAGGACTCTGGTAGGAAAACGAGGTCAGAATTTAGAGAGCACTAGATCCGATTACTTGACAAGTAGGGAAGAGCGGAGTGGGGAGACCTTCCCAGACCTAGAAAATGTTCATATAGAAAGGCGGAGCAGTGAAGCAGATTTGCTTTGATTCACATCTTTTCATGCATCAGCTGCTCTCCACTATTTGTAGGGTTGCCCACATTTTATTTGCAGAAAACTGAATGCCCTTGCCCTGCCCTGACCCCACCCCTTCTCCGAGGCCATACTCCCCTCGCCCTCTGTCGCTTGCTCTCCCCCACTCTTGGTCATTTTCACCAGGCTGGGGCAGAGGGTTGTGGGGTGAGGGTTCCAGATGGGGTTGTGGGCTCTGGGGTGGGGCCAGATGAGGGGTTCAGGGTGTAGGAGGAGTATCCAGGCTGGGGCAGGCAGTTGAGGTGCAGGGCAGGTGAGGGGTTGGGGTGCAGGTTCTGGGTGAAACCAGGGGTGTGGGGTACAGGAGCCAGAGGGAGATCCCAGCAGCTTCCCAGATCTTGAAACCAGGTAGGGAACCTGCCTCCACCAACAAAAAGGACTTTTAATGGCCCAGTCAGCAAAGCTGACTGGAGCTGCCAAGATCCCTTTTTGACTGGGCGTTCCAGTTGAAAACCAGACACCTGACAACCCTAATGGTGTGGCTCTAGCCAGTGCATAAAAGAGACGGGATTCAGAGGTTGGAATGGTGTTGATATTGTCTGTGATGTCTCCTGTCTAATAGCTGGATCTGGGGTGAGCCATTGATGCTGGCAAAGGTCGGTGCCTCCAGCTCTTTTGAAAACAGCCACACATGGAATCACCCTACCGCCTTCCCACCCCCACGACATCCCCAAGCAAAGGAACAAAGTACCAGTGAAAGGGAAACAGAAATGGGGCAGAAGGGGGTTGCACAGGCTGGAGAAAATAGAATTTCTAGGAAGGAAGAGACAATTCTGACTATTCCCATGGCCCTTTAGCCTTTCCTTCCTCCTTCCTCCCCACATAGGTTAAAAGAGCATTTAAATCGAGAGCTTTCAGGGCCTGAAGGAATCATTATGGTCATCTAGTCTGATCTCCATAACAGAGGCCATAGAACTCCCTCCCCCCCCGCAAGGATTTTGGCATCAAGCCCTTTAATTCCTGCTTGCACTAGTCTGAATTTATGCTTCCAACACTGGATCTTGTTATATCTTTGTCTGCCAAATGAAAGAGCCCTCTACCCTTAGACATAATCTTCCCACTTACAGACCATGCCCGCAACCTGCTTTTAGTGCTTGTTGACACTTAAAAATATCTAGAGCCTTTTAAGGCAAACCTAGCCACAGCTGGGAATGTTGTGAAGACTGGCTCCTTATGGGGTTCGTGCTGTACATTGCCATGTGGAAGGACCTGTACATGTTTTGCAAAATGGGACATAGGCATATATGCCTCTGCACCCATTTTTCTTTAGAGTGTTGGGAGATGGTTATTAACTAGCCTTAGTGTTGTTAACTAAAGCCAGGTGACAAATTTTCACAGAAAAATTCAATTTTCACTGGAAATCGGAATACTAAAATATTTTGATTTGGAAATGCTGGAAGGCGGGAATTCCTGTGCGTCATTGCCCCCCTTTTCCTCTGTAGGCCTGGAATCCTGGTCAGGCAACCTTTCCTGTGGCTCAGCATGGTTCTGCCTCTTCAAAATGGAGGCAATGCATCATGGGAGTCTCTGGTCATGGGACGTGATGAGAAATGTCGTCCAGCTAAGGATCTCAGCTTGCTGAGGAGAATGGAGATATGTGGCAACTGAATTGAAAATCCCGTGTGGCACTGGGATTGAAACATTTCTGGTTGAGAGCTTTCAGTTTTGTGATGAAAAGTCCTGTGAAAAGGAGACCCTTTCCACATGTGCAAATATCCACTTACTGGAAAACCCAATTTTCTGTCGTAAAACAGTGTTGGTGGAAACTTTTGGCCAGCTCTTTCATAAATGCTTTTGCCTCTGAAGGAAACGTTTCCATTAACTTCACTTAGATGGGAGCAACCGCAAAGTCTTTGTGCCAAAGAACCTGAGTTAACTTCACCCTCTATCGGCCCTAAGATAATCAACAACACACCTCAGGAAAATTCCATCCAAAAAAGTGAAAGATCCAGAAAGCTAAAAGCACCCGGAAAACAAGGGGTGGAATAGAAACACTAGAGCTCCTGCATTGAGATTTTAAAACCCGATAGGAAAATTTAAATTAATGGGAGTTGTGTGCCTGAATCCTTGAGTCAGCTTTTGAAATCTCAACCCTTAGCTTTAGGGTGTTGCTAGTGCTCCAATTATAGCTCCACGAGAAGGACAAAATCATGGCAGGAACTCAAAAGGAGTTGAGCAATAGCTATGATTCCTACTCAGCTAACTTGGGGAGTCAGTGTTATTGCATATGATTTAATCTGGGCCAATCGCTCTTTTCTGCAGCATTTTCGCCATCATGGAAGCACCAGGAAGCATGGCCAATGGGGTGCTTGTGTTCATGCCCCCAAACAGCACTGGCATCATCCAGCAAGGCCAGGGAGTCTCTGGTGCCATTTCCCAGACTCCTGAGATGGTGCTATGTGGGCCTCAGCAGTTCAGAGTCATGAACCCTGGGAACCAACCTCTTGGGTCAGTGTACCCCAGGAATCCCGCTGAGCTGAAGAAAGTCGGGATGATGGAGCGATTCCTCAAAGCACAGCCCAAGACCCTGGGGGTAAGTGTGACCTTTGCTCTCAGTCCATGAGAATGAGTCATTTCAATGCAGAAGGCCCACACAGGTGGCTGAATGACTGAGCATGAGCAAATTCCAGACTCCACCCTTTTCTCTTTTACATTTACCAGCAGCTTTATGGGAAGGCTGCCAAGAAGCTGGTGCTATCAGGTGACTTGGCACCTCAGGGGCCCAGGATCGATCTGACCTCTTCTTGAGACTTCATTGCTTTGGGGTCAGGGGGAATAGACCCAGAGTCCTAGGGGTAGTGACTCGTCCTAGCTGCCCAAACAGGGAGAAATGAGGATTAATCAAGCGAAGAAGCAAAAATGGGGGAAAGGATTTTAAGCCAGCTCTTTCTGTAACTAATAGAATGAAACAACCCCACATTGGGGAGGAGGGGATGGCTATTCAACTGGTATAAATCATTGTGCTCGTTCACACTGACTGAGGATCTGGTCTGAGAAGAAGCAGTTCAAACCAAGGGTTCCTCTCCTAGTTACTATAGTGCAGAGCTGATTCCATTCACCCTTGAACCACTAGTGCAGGGGTCTCCAAACTACGGCCCAGGGGCCAGATCCGGCCCACAGCTTCGATTTGTCCGGCCCTCCAGCTGAGCAGGCACATGGAGAAGCCGCCGCTGCATGGCCCCACTCCCTCGACCTGCTGCAGGTGGCCCTGTGTGCAAAGGGGTGAGTGCCCCCACGGCAGCGGTCAGAGGAATAAAGGGGGGGGGGGGGGCGTGGCAGCGGCCAGAGGAACAAAGGGGGGATTTTGCATATATTTGCATATATTGAATTTTTTCACAGTCACTTCGGCCCGCAAAACCCTTCAAAAATCTAATATGGCCCTCGTCTCAAAGTTTGGAGACCCCTGCACTAGTGAGATAAACCAACATGCAACTTCTATCCATCAGTCTAGACGGATACGTTAATGGTTGGTTGTTTACAATTATATTAATAAATAAATTTAGTTAATAGAGTATGGTTTTAAGGCCAGTAGGGACTACTGGGATCATTTAGTCTGACCTAAGCCAGAGAACCATAGGCCAGAGAACATCTCTGAATTAATTCCTGTTTGAATCCAGGCATATCTTTTAGCAAAGCATCCAGTCTTGATTTAAAAATTGCTAATGCTGGAGAATCCACCATAACCCTTGGTAAGATGTCCCAAGGTTAGTTACCTTCAGTGTTAAACATTTTCACTGTATTTCCAGTCCAGATTTGTCTAGCTTCAACTTCCAATGATCGGATTTGCTAGACCTTTGTCTGCTAGACTGAAGAGCCTGTTCCTAAATTTTATTTCCTCACAGAAGTGCTTATAAATGGTGAACACTTAACCTTTTTTAGTTAAGATCACCAGAGTCTTGAGATGGGGCCTGTTTGAATTATCTCATTGCAAAGTTTGGGATCCTCTGGCTCAAAAGTCATGGTCCAAAATCTCTGATGGTGTATATAGTCACATCCCCATTCCTTTCTGTGGAGTTTTGTCTCCCAGCAGGGAATTTGTTCAGAGGGGTAGGTGTGGTGACCCAGAGGTTTCTTGTATATAGTTATCTGTAGGGTTCCAGTGTTGAAGCTGATCACGGTGTCCAGGAAGTTGATGCTGGTGCGGGAGAGAGTTTAACAGACAGATGAAGGTTGTTGAAGTTGTAGTGGAAATCTGAGGGAGTTCAAAGTCATTTGTCCAGAGGATGAAAATATCATCAATGTATTGTTGGTCTCATGGTGCATTTGTTCAGACATTCTTCTTCAAGGTGGCCCATGAGAAGTTTAGCATATTGGGGAGTCATCCTAATACCCATGGATGTTGGTATGGTTTGGACAAAGTGTTAGTATTGAATGTAAAAATATGGGTGAGGATGAAATAGATGAGTTTGGCAATGTGCTTGTGGTTGGTATCTGAGGGTTGTCCATTGTCTTGTAAATATTTGAGTCAGGCAGCTTCGCTGTCACAGTGAGAGAGGTTGATGAGTGAGGGAGGTGACATCCATTGTGGCAATGGTGATGTTGATGTTGAGGAGTTTATGGAGGAAGTTGGTTGTATCCTGGAGGAAGCTGACCCTTTGTGTGATGAGTGGTTTGAGAATAGTTTCTATGAGTCCCTATATTCCTTCAGTAAGAGTGCTGTGGCCAGATATGATATGTCTGCTTGGGTTCCGTTGTTTGTGTATCTTGGGAAGCAGGTAGAAGTTCCCTGAATTGGGTACGTGGGAGATGAGTTTGTAGAGATTCTCTTGGAGCTATTTGGGGAAGGATGAGGTGATATCCTTACATTCCTGGGAAAATTGAGGTGTAGGGTCTTATTTGAGTTCTTCATAGTAGATGGTGTCAGAGAGCTGTCAGTTGGCCTCATTAACGTAGTTGTCATAGTTGAGGATTACGATGGCAACCCCTTTGTTTTCAGGTTGGATCACTCTTTGCTTAGATTTCTGGATCTGAATGGTTGTCCTCTTGGCAATAGAGAGGTTGTGGTGGATGTGAGGGTTATTAAGGATTTCATAGTCAATTATTTTTTGAAGCAATCAGTGTAATCACCAAGAGTGTCGTTTTGTCTGTTCTGTGGTATTCAGTCAGATGATTCTTTTTTTTTCTTTTTTGGATTGTTGATGGGGGTGTAATAATTGTGCAAGGTATTGTTGTGAAATAATTCTTTGATCTGGAGTCACAGAAGAATTCTTCTAGTTCTCTACATGTTAGTATGTTATCAGGTTCTGTGAGGAGGAAGAAGTTCAGTCCCTTAGAGAGTATAGATAATTAGCAACAGTTAGAGGTCATCTTGATCATATACAACAGATGAAGATCAGCATCTTATCAGTGTTGTGGGTACTGGTGCATTTGTTTCTCCCAGAGATGGTATTCTGGGGGTTGTGGAGTAGTTGTAGTTGGTTCCACATTTTGTTTTTAATTTGGAGGTCTGTCATCAGATTTCTTTGATGGTCGTTTTGGATTTTTTGCATAATTTCCAGGTAACTTTCCTGTTTTTTGGTGTTTTTTTTTCTTCCGGTGTGGGAGCATGTGATGATTTCTTGTTTGACATGCTCCCTTCTGGAATATGAGGTGAAATAAATTGTTCCTTAGTTTTTCTGAAGTTCGTCTGAAGAGGTGTCCAGCATGTTTGGAGTTAGATGTAGTGGCCAGAGGCTTACAATGGTCAGACATCTGGGGATGATATTTTCTGTCTTGAAATAGATGTCACTCTTAAGTTTTTTGATTTCTTTTACTTCATGTTGTGGAGTTTCCACTTCAGACAGCAAATTTGGTATCTTCCATTATTATACTCAGTATTGTAGCTGTGTTGGTCTCAGGATGTTAGAGAGACAAGGTAGGTGAGGTAATATATTTTATTTATTGGACCAACTTCTGTTGGTGAGAGAGAAAAGCCTTTGAGCTTACACAGATTTGATTCTCTGATTCATTCTTCGGTGATGATTCCTGTCACATTTGAGGGGGTTGTTAGGGGAACCACATTTTTTCAATGGGAAATGTAGTTTCCACAAAATCAAAATTTTTTCCATTGAGAAAATAAAAAACAAAATATTTTATTTTGGGTTGGGACTTCTCAAATCAAAGTTCAGTTCAGTTTGACAGACTGAAGTAATGTTTCCCCTCAGGTCAGTTTGACATTTAAACTGCGTCCACCTGAGCTGCTACAAAGCCTCAAGTAAATTGTAGTTCAGGAGATCGTCTCATTATTCTTCCCAGAAAGAATGGCTCCCTGTTCCACACTGCCTCTCCCAAGATGCACTGCAGTCTTCTCTTTTACTGCACCCCTATGGTATGTCATGGGAGACCCATGATTCCACAAATGTAAATGTAGTCCAGCTGGGAAGATTAGCCCATAGCAGAGAATGGGGGCACAAGGCACCCCAACTATAATTCTCATAAGGCAATGCACTGACTCAGGTAGACTCAGTCCAGTGTTAACCAAACCTAAATAGGCTAAGTTGGTTTGACAGACTGAAATGAAATGTTTCAACATTTCCAAACTGAAATTTTCCAGTTTTTGGATATAAACTGCTGTCAAAAGGCCAGAATTTCCCACGGGATGGAAATTCCAATTTCCGATCAGCTCTGCTCAGGACATTGTGCTCCACTCCTTCACAAGATGGCAAGGAATTGGCTCCTTTTACTGCCCCATTCTCTTCCCACAGGCCATCCAGATCCTGATGGGGCTGATGCACATTGGCTTTGGGAGTGTGTCTGCAGTTTTCATCCCATACTACGTTTCCATCTCCGTTATTGGAGGGTACCCCTTCTGGGGAGGACTTCTTGTGAGTAGAATAAATGGAAGCATCTATGAAATGACGGCATGGCCACCAGGATATATAATCATTGTCTATAATTAATGCTGTACCGATATATGAGGACTATAGTGATACACATAAGATAAACAGAGGGCAAGAGGGACACTTCCAGGATCTTAATGCACTTTCTAAACATGAGCGAACAAACCTAATAACCCACTAGTGAGTTAGATATTATTTTCCCCATTTTACAGATGGGGAACCTGAGGCACCACGGGGCTAGTGGAGTCACCCAGAGTAATGCAGTTGAATTGTGGCAGCATTCCGTATAGAATCCAGATCGCATGATTCTTCCCCATTTACTTCAAACTTCTTCTATGTATCAAGAGACAAGGCAGACTGTTCCTATAGTCATCGATAAGGAATAGATAGCTGGTACTTCTCTACCAAAAGAAACCCACAAAGGCAAAGAGGCAGCATGTGGTCAGCTCAGGAACCTGCAGCAGAGGGTTGAGATGTGGTGATGCTCAGTTACCGTGGTGATGGAAGCACTATACAATCTCCATAGGGAGGGCATGGCACAGCTGCACTGGGTGGAAGGTGGGGTGAGGAACCTGGTGACTTCCTGAGCTCTTCTCTGGACCATCCAGTCGTTGATCTGCTTATGGGGAGAAGAGCAAGTGCAGTTGTCAAAAAGGCGCAAGAACTCGGAAGGAGAAAAGAAGAGGAGGAGAATCTCGGGGGGAAGGATTATGACACGGGAACCACCTTAACTGGATTTAGATGAACCTGGATGGCAGCATTATTAGATAGAAACTGCTCTCCAACACTTGGTATAATTATTATGACTGCCCCTGCTGAGGGAAGCATGCCATTCTTTCCCTTTGCTTCCATTACATACAGCCTGTCTCGGAGGAGTGGTCATTCTTGTAAGTGTGAAGTGTGAATGATGGTTTTGTCTTTCCTGAGCAGTTCGTCATTTCTGGATCCCTCTCGGTTGCAGCTGAGAATCATCGCAACACCTGTCTGGTGAGTTTCTAGATATTCTTTCATCCTCTTCCCTAATGTGGGGGACACTCAGAGTTTAGCTCTGCTTCACCCAGGGCATTATCTGGGAAGAGAGTTGCTTGTGAGAGAGCAGAGAGCTTGTTCATCAAGATCATGGAGAAGGAAATAAGAGAGGGAGAAGGTAGGGGAGGTAATATCGTTTATTGGACCAACTTGCGCTGGAACACATGTTGGGGAAGAAGACAGAAGAGACAAACAGGGAGCTGACAGAGAAAAGGAGATACTTTAAACTACTCCTGCTGTCTGCCTCTGTATTTTTAGCAGCAGCTTGTGGCCCAACAATTATGTTCAATTTTTCTATTGACTAATAAACCTCAGTTAGGAGCCCAATAGAAAGGAGTCCATTAGAAAGTAGAGCTGCAAACAGCTGCTGGAAAGGCAGCCAGGCTACTGGGGAACAAAAGAAAGACAAAGGGTTCAGGGAATCTGCAAAAAAAGGGGGGAATTTAGAAGAATTAAAGTAGCCAGAAATATATTCAAAATAGAGAAGAGAAGGGGACTTCCAGCAAGGCCCCTATGGAGCAAAGCACTAAGTATCTGTGAGATTTTAGGATGTGCTAAAAATTAAGCATGTGTTTAAGTGCTTTCCTGAATTGAGACCTACAGGCAGGTCAAAAAATAGGGGAATTAATGAAAAATGTTGCAGAATTTTTTTCACCATTTTCTCTCTTTGCCCCCGCCCCAAAATTCCCATCAATGAAATTCTGAAATTTTCAACCAGCTCTGCCTCTTACCTTTTACTTGCTATTTTCTTTTCTCTGCATAGTAGGAACTGCCTTTTCTAAGTGGAAAGACACATTGCATAATTGACCCCATGAGCCATGCTCTGATAACAATGAGTCACTCCGGGAAATATATTAGCTACCTATGGTTTATTGCTGTGGTCCTGATAAGTGAACTTCCAAAGTGTCATAGGCTTGGCTTGTATGAAGCACTAAAATTAAGGCTCCCTGAATTTTATGTAACTCCCAAAATTATGTAAGCCACAAAATTGTATTTTTAAGTGAATTTAGTGCTTATAAGAGGTCCCAAGACAGAAAAATCAAGCTCACTATTTACCCCTGGAACATACACGACATGTGTAAGTGGCTGTTAAATCAGCCACAGGGCTTAGGACTTGGGAACCATCAGTACTCGAAGGAAAAGTCTCTACTATTGGAGCTAGTAGACAGGGAGCTTTAAAAGGCTGCAGCAGCAGCCTTAAAACCCTTCTGTGGCTCAGCTACTAGAGGCAGACAAGAACTCCAGCCTTTCCTAGCATGACTTGAATATGGACACTGCAACATTAGTCCTGTACCGCCTCACCCCCAGACTTTCTGGGACCACTTCTAAGAGGGAGTGTATAGATCAGCTTTCCAGCCCAGTCAGGTCTTGGCCTCTCTTCTACAGCAAAAAGGGGCTCAGTTACTTCAGAGCGCAGGATGTTGTCCAAATTCTTGTAGATTCTTGTCCAAATAAGACTGAGACGTCCAGTCCCTTTCACATAACCTGCGAAGTGTCAGATGGGAGCAATTCTTTGTCACTAGTCTGGGTTGGAGCTGGTCACATAGAGGTGAAAGGCCCCAAATCCAGTTACAATTTCCCCAAGAAGAATCAGGTTTTTGGGTCATGAATGTTCTAGTATTTCCAGGGAGGATAGGTGGGAGTTGGGGGGGGGGGGTTTGGGGGGGTGGAGGGAGCAGGCTGAAGAAAAAAAATACCCCTGGAGAAAGGCCAAGTTGTTTTCATGGCATCTCCCCATTCTCGGTCCTAGCTGAAGTACAGAGTTGTGGCAAGCTTGAAGCATAGGCTAGTGGTGCTGAACTGTGAGCCAGTAGAGCTGAGTTGATTCCTCACTTTTCCACTAACCTTCAGCAACTCCCTTCACCTTTCTGTGTTTCACTATCCCTCTTGCATGATTAGATCATAAGCTCTTTGAGGGCAGGGACTCTGTGTGTGTGTGTATGTGTGTATCTGTCTGTGTACAGCACCCAGCACAACGAAGACTTCATCTCCATTGGACCCTCTAGCTGTTATCATAATAAGAGTCAGCTGGGCTTATCTAACTTTCCCAAAGAAGTGCAGGGTTTGAGTTGAGTGTAAGGATTCAGGGCTGGTACTTGTATCTTTTTTTTCTATTACATTGTTATTACAATTTTTCAAAATATATACACAGAATAAAAAAAACTATATATAAACTTCCCATAATATATTAACCAGTTACCACCTAATCTTAGCTGTGCTTGAACCATTTTTATTATGTATATGTGTATATATAATATGGTTGAAATGTAAATCAATTATTTGTATTATACACTTTACAGACAAAATTTGCTTATCAAAATTTAGTTAGTTTAATCAAAATTTTTAAGTTAACCTAAAGAATAGAAGCAAAGTTCAGAGGCAGGAGATAGAGAGGGGGAGGGAATGAAATGAGTTAAGGTTTAAGCCATTTAAACCATTAGTTTTAAACCATTAGGTTTAAAATTACATTTTTGGCTTGTAGCACAATTTTGTCTGATAGAAAAAGTGTGACTCTGCAATTAAGTTCTGCCCAAAACATACTAGTGCTGGAGCACTCCCAGAACACATAGGTGAGCTGGTTCTTATTTTAACCAAACCTGTTCTCTCCCTACACACAACCTGACTTTCTGCATATCTCTTTCAGGTGAGAGGCAGCCTGGGAATGAACATCACTAGCGCCATCTTCTCAGCCATTGGGATCATTCTTTTCCTAGTGGAGCTGATTATTAATCAATCAGGTTACAGTTACCACCATGATGAATATATTCCGTTGGTAAGTGGCCAGACTCTGCCATAGAATCATAGAAATGTAAGACTGGAAGGGAGCTCAAGAGGTCATCCAGGCCATCCCCCTGCACAGAGGCAGGATTAAGTCTACCTGGAGCATCCCTAACAGTTGTTTAAAATACAGGTGCCTGGCATTGTCCCAAGCCTTTGCCCCCAGGGCAGAAACTATCCATGTGTTCAGCTCCAGACTTCCTGATTTTGTTCTGCTTGATAAAGCCAGTGTCAAAACTCCTGCCAATGTCAAATATCAGGCAGGGACCATGTTTTTCTTGTTTTGTACAACACCTAACATAATAGGGTTCTGGTTCATGACTGGGGTTTCCAGCTGCTGTCAACATAGAAATTAATAATGAGTCCTATTGATTCCAGCAGGAGTAGGATTGGACTCCAATGTCTTTGCACAGATGGGGACACTGAGGCAGAAGAGAGTGAAGCCACTTCTCCAAAGTCACAGGCAAACTAGTGGCAGAGCTTAGAACCAAATCCAACACTTCTGAATTGTAGTCCAATATTTGATCCACTAGGCCACACGGCCTCCTGTGGATCCAAGCTCTACGATCCTCCATCTTGACAAATGGCTGCATCTCAGGGGTGCAGCTCCCTGCAGAGGCAGGAGAAAACATAGTCCTTTGATCTCCTGACAGTGGTGTAGCTCCATGCACCACAATTACCAGGGCTGCTGAATAGTTTGAATGAGGAGTAAAATTCTGGGTGCTTGGCAAGAGAGAAGAACTGGGTCTGCATTTCTGCATTCCCAGAATTGGACTCCCCAGTGAGTCCCCTCACGGCAGCCCTGCGCAGTGTGTTACTTCTAGCAGTGAAGAGTAATTGACATCCTCTGTGGTTTTGTGCTCTCCAGGAAGCCGCAAAGGGGATTACGGTCATGCTGTTATTGATGACCATCCTGGAGTTCTGCATCGCAGTCTCAACCTCACACTTTGCGTGCCAAGCCGTCTGCTATACCCCTAACACAGTGAGTCTTTAAGCCCTCAAACAAGACGTGAGTCAGAGCATGTGGTGAAAGGAAGGGAAGATGTTTGTCTGAATGAAGGGCTGTCCCTGATGGGAGGAGTGTCCTTGGGGAAGGGCCTGAATGTGTGTGAGGGAGGCCGTGATGGAGGAAATGTCAGCCCCTGAGTTAGTCCTGGTTGAAAATTTTGTCAAATTGTTTTTTGGATGGGAAATTGGGGTTTCGACTACGTGAGAATTTTAACAGAAAGCATCTGCTTTCTCCAGAAAATATTGGTATTTTGCCAAAACACTGACCACCTGAAAATGATTTAAAAAATTAATGGCAATTAATCACATTGTTAAACAATATGAATACCATTTATTTAATTTTTTTTGTTTTCCATGTTTCAAATTATTGATTTCAATTACAACACAGAAGACAAAGTGTTCACTGCTCATTTTTTATTTATTTTTTATTACAAATATTTGCACTGTAAAAAAGAAACAAGAAATTGTATTTCAATTTACTTAATACAAGTACTGTAGTACAATCTCTTTATCATGAAAGTTGAAATTACAAATGTAGAATTATGTACATAAAAAATAACTGCACTCAAATATTGTCAAACTGGAGAGCCTGCAAGTCTACTCAGTCCTACTTCTTGTTCAGCCAATCGCTCAGATAAACAAGTTTGTTTACATTTGTAGGAGATAATGCTGCCTGCTTCTTGATGACAATGTCACCTGAAAGTGAGAACAGGTGTTCGCATGGCACTGTTGTAGCTGGTGTCACAAGATATTTATGTGCCATATGCACTAAAGATTCATATGTCCCTTCATGCTTTGACCACCATTGCATAGGACATGCATCCTTACTGATGACTGGTTCTGCTCGATAATCATCCAAAGCAGTGCAGACTGACGCATGTTTATTTTCATCATCTGAGTCGGATGCCACCAGCAGAAGGTTGATTTTCTTTTTTGGTGGTTTGGGTTCTATAGTTGTGCATTGGAGTGTTGCTCTTTTAAGATTTCTGAAAGCATGCTCCACATCTCGTCCTTCTCAGATTTTGGAAGGCACTTCAGATCCTTAAATCTTGTGTCGAATGCTGTAGCTATCTTTGGAGATCTCACATTGGTACCTTCTTTGTGTTTTGTCAAATCTGCAGTAAAATGTTCTGAAAATGAACATGTGCTGGGTCATCATCCGAGACTGCTATAGCATAAAATATATGGCAGAATGCAGATAAAACACAGAGCAGGAGACATACAATTCTCCCCCAAGGAGTTCAGTCACAAATGTAATTAACACATTATTTTTTTTAAGGAGCCTCATCAACATGGAAGCATATCCTCTGGAATGGTGGCATCATGAAGGGGGTTATGAACGTTTAGCACATCTGGCATTTAAATATCCTCTGACGCCAGCTACAACAATCCCATGCGAATGCCTGTTGTCACTTTCAGGTGATATTGTAAATAAGAAGCAGGCAGCAGTATCTCCCGTAAATGTAAACAAACTTGTTTGGCTGAACAAGAAGTAGGACTGAGTGGACTTGTAGGCTCTAAAGTTGTACATTGTTTTGTGTTTGAGTGCAATTACGTAGAAAAACCCCCCCTACATTTGTAATTTTCACTTTCACAATGGAGATTGCACTACAGTCCTTGTATGAGGTGAACTGAAAAATACTATTTCTGTTTATCATTTTTATAGTGCAAATATTTGTAATAAATAATGAGCACTGTACACTTTGTATACTGTATTGTAATTGAAATAGATATGTTTGAATGTAGAAAAACAAAAAAATATTTAATAAATTTCAATTGGTATTCTATTATTGATTAACAGTGTGATTAAAACTGTGACTAATCACAATTTTTTAAATTGTGTTAATTTTTTTGAGTTAATCACATGAGTTAACTACTATTGATTTTCAGCCCTCCTGAAAACCAAACTATTTAGACTCAAAGTGGAACTATGGTGGCTGGTGGCAGTTGTTCAGCTGCCATGTGCCATCATTTCCTCTATGGGCCACATCTTACAGCACTTATATCTCCCATGATGCACCATGTGCAGGGACCTTTGAGAGACATCCCACCCCTCGCCAACAAGGGGAAAGTGATAAATCATGGGTGATATAGTCCTGCCAGTTAGCACAGCTCATTCAGGACATTGAAAGTATAAGGCACCCAAACTACAACTCCCATGAGGCACTGTGGTTCCATGTTGAATCAAAATATTTTGGTGGTTGATAGACTTTTGTTGACATTTTTGGCAGAGGAAATAATCCTATTTTCTGGCCCTATTTACCCTGATTGCTAACCAGGCTGCTGGCACCATGATCCAAGTTACTGAATCATTTTTTATGGGAGGGAGAAGTAATCCCAGTTTTCACTGCCACCACATTGACGTTCATTGTCAGCGTTTTAATTTCTGTGGGGCTGCATTTCATCTTCTTGCACCAGGTGGTGGCGTGGGGTGCGGGACAGGAAACTGTAACTGGGCCAAAACCTGAGATGCAATCCCACCCTTTTGTGCCACTGAAAGTCACTGGATCTTTCCAGCAGACAATTTTCTCAGCAATGAATTCCCCCACCTGGCACAGCTAGCTCTTACTTCCTTGGTGGAGGCGATGTACTGAGAATCATAGAATATCAGGGTTGGAAGGGACCTCAGGAGGTCATCTAGTCCAACCCCCTGCTCAAAGCAGGACCAACACCAACTAAATCACCCCAGCATGGACAGAGTCCCCTGTGCGCCAGCAATACCTGAGAGGTGGACAGCTCCTTCGGGGTCATCATCAGCCTTTGTTTTAGAGCAGCTGATGGGGCGAGCACAGAACCAGGCACGGAATCATGCTGCTGCAAACTACAGCTGTGGACATTCCCTCCAGAAACAATGTTTCTAGCCAGACAGGAAAATAAATGAATCCAGGCAACAGGAAACTCCTTGTTGGGAATACAGCTCACTACTGTGAGGCTGATGTGGCTGTGACCTTCTGAAAGGCTGACTGGCTGTCTCCCATGCAGCACTTCTCCTGGCCCTTCCTCTGAGCATCTTTGAAGACTGAAGGCGGTAGCTGAGATGAGGTTAACCCTTTGTTGACCTGCGGGTAGATAGGGTCATACACTGATAAACTAACGTTTTCTCAAACTGTGTTGAAAACTGTGTTAAGTTTTTATAGAAAAAAAGCCCTGTTTTTGTCTAAATTTTCCAGACATTTTTAATTTTTTTCGGCAGAAAATTTGAATACCAAAATATTTCGACAAAACCCAAAAGATTTCAATGTAGAAATGCTGTTGTGGTGCCTAATGGGGGTTGTAGTTTGAATGCTTCATGCTGCCGTTCTCCTTGGTAGGCCAGGCTCCTTAGCCTGACTACAAAATTGTCCCGCTCTTGGTGAAGAGAAGTTGTTGCATCCTGGGAGTCCCTGGCCATGGTGCATTGTGGGAAATGCAGTCTAGCCAGTGAGCCTGATCCATAGCAAAGAATGGGGACATCAAGCAAATAAACTACATCTCCCATGAGGCACTGCAGCATCTCCAAACTGAAATCCTTAAGTTTTAGGGCATTCACTTTTTGGATGAAAAATTTAATTTTTCCCAGGAAACTAGATACTTTTCATGAAACAACTCATTGAGTTAAACATAAGTTTTTTGTTGTTTTTTTTTAATTTGAAAATCAGCTTGTTGACAGGAAATTTTCAAACAGCCCTAGCAAAGGGCACAAAGGGATGTTCTGTGGCTTAGTGAGACCTACCACATTAAGCTTTTAAGTGCCTCAAGCAAACCTGCTGCAGTCAGGACCCAAGAGAACTTCTAGTTTCCCTATCCAAAATGTCATCACTATATCAAGAGACCAGAGTTATATTCTGTGACACTGGGAAAATGCTACCGATAGCGAGTAGGGTGTTGACAGTGATGATGGCACAGATTCATCCCTGGTGTAATTCCAGTCACAGCAGGAGAGTTACATCAGGGACACACCTGCCCCAGTTATAAGAACTAGAGGGATGAGGAAGATGGTGGTGGTAGTACTGAAAAATGTATTGATGAAAGGGAGCGGAAGGGTGAGGAAGGTGATGGGGGTGAACATGGAGGACTGAGAAAAGTGATGGTAGCAAAGAATGTGAGGAAGATGCTGGAGTGGGAATGGAGAGGTGAGGAAGGTGATTGTTGTGAGGGCTGATCTATTTTGTTTTGCAGGCCACGTTGTTCATGCCATATCCTGCCAATGCAAACCTTGGTGTTCCTTCTGCACCAATGGCCCCTCCACCACCTTACACCAATGTGGCTTATGACCCCAAAGAAGAGATCGAGCAAGGGGCCTCCTAAAGAACTCCTGAGAGAGATGGCTCCAGCAGCAGCTCCTCTGAGCCGTAAAACTCAACCGCGTCCTGCATGATCGATCTCAAACCATTTCCTGAGTGCAGTTCTAGAACCCAGCTCCATCATTCATTACAGAGAGAACTCGTTTCAATCGGCTCCTCCCTGGCTCTGCACCATTCGTTGAATTCACATTACGCAATGAAATAAGATGATGATTCACCAGCATTATCCGGCCCCCAGAGGCTTTGGCCCTGAATGTTTCCCCTGGCCACTTCTTCAATAAAGCTTCAAACTGGATCCTGAGTCGGTTGTTTTAAAGTCCTAGTTCACGGATGCACGTGGCATGTGTGTGCATGTAGTATGTGTGCTTGTGTGTAAGTGTAGCATACAGATGTGGGGTGTGTTGGTAGGTGGGTGTTTGAGTGTGCATGTGGTGTGTGCATATCCAGATGTAACTCTCACCATATACATGTGGAGCAGACGGTCTCCCTTCACCCATATCAGACATCACAAAAACTACTATTACAACTATCACTAATTTGCGTGGGTAGGGCCCCAACTCCTTTTACACATTTTCTTCCTTTGGAATCTGGCAGAGGCACTAGGGGCTGGTCTACACTAGCGAGAGGGGTCGACCGAAGATATGCAACTTCAGCTACGTGAATAACATAGCTGAAGTTGGCGCATCTTTGGCTGACTTACCTGCCATCCTCATGGCGGTAGCGGTTGACGGCGTGCTCCCCCATCAACTCCAGCTTGCGTCTTTCAGTGAGCTGGAGTTCTGGAGTCGATGGGAGTGCCATTGGCGATCGATTTATTGCGTCTTGATGAGACGCAATAAATCGATCACCAATAGATCGATCACTACCCTCCGATCTGGCGGGTAGTGAAGACATACCCTAAGATATAGGGCAGGAGGCAGAGGACACAGGCCCTCCTGGCCATTCCCCTTCTCTCCCAGCCAGAGCTGGAGAATGTCAGAGCTGTGTCCAGCTAGAAGGGGAACAACAAAGGTCTAACAAGATTTAATGGCTGGAAGTTTAAGCTAGATAAAGTCAGACTAGAAATAAGGCACAATTTTTAACAGTGAGAATAATTAAACATTGGAGCAAATTGCCAAGGGCTGTGCTGTCTAATTCCTCACTGGAAATTTTGTAAATCAAGACTGAGTATTTCTCCAAGATCTGCCCTAGTTCAAACAGGAATTAACTCAGGGTAGTTGTATGGCCCATGTTATAGTGGAAGTCAGACTAGATGATCACTGTGGTCCCTTCTGGCTTTGGAATCTATGAGTATGGAGAGGAACCCTATTAGATAAGCGCATAGGGCCAGAGCCTCAGCTGGGATAAATCCCCGCTGACCTGAATAGGGTCTGAGGGCACCCTCACAAGTTTTTCCCATGCTGCGGACTGTCAATCCCTATGGGCCATCCCTGCTGCAGTTGCTTCCCCCACAGCATGTCATCTGCCTGGTTCACACCATGTTCAGCCCCCTCCTTCTAGCATGCCTGCACAGATGCAGTGTCACTCCCCACCTCTGGGAGGGGACATGGGCTGCTGGAAGTGGAGCAAGGCTGGGCAGGTCCTGGAAGATGAATTGTGGTGCATGAGCTGGCCCTAGACCTGAAACACTGAGTAGCGGCATCACTCAGTCAGTTTTGGCTCCACCACCCCCTTGTCATGACAGAGGGTCAGAGTGGTAAACCTGAACTGGCAATGAAGTGGTCAACGCTGGTGCTCCTCACTGCTGCCAATGGTGTGTAATATGCATAGGGCTGTAGGCAATACTGAATAGGACACTCTCAATTTACACCAGCTGGAGATCTGGCCTGTCCATGATCTAAGCGTTGCCCCCTTTGCAGGTTTTTGGCTTTAATCCTCAATCTTTAATCCCTCATTTGAAATCTGAGAAATAGCATAATATATCAGAGCATTTTTTGTAGACAGGTGTGTATCATCTTGTAATGTTTTCTTCATGCTGTGATACTGACAGTATTTTTAGTGTTCTAATGATCCAGCTGCTTTTTAGTTGCTTAGACATTTTGTACGGTAAATTCTCTCTTCTCTGATCTATATTTTAATGTCTTCAGCCTCCATGTACTATACATTTTTCTTTCCATCAGCTTTAGGGACAATTGAGGGTATGAGGCAGTTACCTTACATAACTGTGAACCTCAATGGCCTAGATACAGCAGCTAATTCTAGCCATTAGTACGTGTTTTGTATGTCTGGATTACTGTGTAGTTTTCACTAGAGATGAGCAAAATTTTTCAGCCCCCATTTTTTTTCACCAAAAAAAAATGCAGATTCGGGTTGATCAAAATATTTTACAAATTTGTGTTGAATTTGCTAAGTTATTTTTGTTGGGAGAAAAAAAAGTTTAAATGTTTTGTTTCAACACTGTCAAAATGAAAAGTTTTGACTTCAATTCAGAATGACTTTTGTATTTTATTTCAATGTTGTTTAATTTTTAAAAGTTTGAAAACAAAGCCAAAAGGAAACATTTCATTTTGGGTCAACCAAAACATTTTGTTCAACCAGCAGTAATTTTTTTTTAATTTTTTTTTACTTAGTTTTGGGTTGACCTGAAACAATTTTGGGCGGGGGGGGGCAGGTTTAGCCATTCAGCCAAAAATTGGCTCTTCACACAACACAGAATTTCATAGAAATGCCTTTCCAGGGCTGTAGTTAACTGTCATGCACAGAGCAATGCTCACTACTATGCCATCTTTTCAGAGGAGAGCAAGGGAATGATGCACCCAAACTACATGACCCATGAGGAACCATGGTGGCATTTTCTCATTTCAGATTTTGACCAAAATATTTATTTTAACTGTAAAATAAACTGGATGGGCAGAGAACTGGTTTCCAACCAGCTCTAATGATTGGGAATTATTTAGTGAGGTTAATCAAAGCCATCTTTAGACAAGATATCAGACTGTGGACAGAGCTGGTAGGAAAGCCATCTGAATCACTTAGTGTTAGATTCCACAGGAGCATGTATTACAGTGAACAATCTTACTGGGGACATATGTAGAGGACAGGACAAAATCACTTCGGTCTTTTCCATCTCTAATGTCAGTGACCTACAGACGCGTTCTCCTTATGTTGTGGGCAGAACAACAATGGGGGTAAGAATGAAATGTGGTGATAGAAAACTGTGATTAAATCAAATTGTGAAACTTGCTGGGTTTTTTGAGTTTATATACCCCACTTTAACAGGGCACTTGTAAGATAATCCTATGGGGGAGAAAGTGGCTTCCAGTGGTCATCAGAGGTAGTACACAGTGAATGGGTATATAATTTGCAGCGACACTTTCCCAGTAAAAAGAACAGGAGTACTTGTGGCACCTTAGAGACTAGCAAATTGATTTCAGCATAAGTGTTCGTAGGCTAGGTTATGCTGAAATAAATTTTTTAGTCTCTAAGGTGCCACAAGTACTCCTGTTCTTTTTACGGATATAGACTAACACGGCTACTACTCTGAAAATTTTCCCAGTAGAAGCCCTGGTTTCCTTGTAGCTTTCTGACTACATTTTATATAATGATGTCCAGAGATAATAGAATGAAGGTAGCAGATACACCACCATAGAGCATCACAAGCTGAAATAATCAGACAGGAGCAAATCTATTCGCAGCACATAGCTTCTGTTTTCTGCTTGCAGAACATCTGGGAACAGATCACAACTTCTAGAAAGTTAATAGTTATTCACCTTTCTATAGGCTGATTAAGAACAGTTGATGTGAGTATTCTCTATCTATCTTAGGAAATACAGCAGCATTGTAACTTGCCAAGTCCTTGCTATAGCTTGGGAGAGTCTCTTGCTCATTGGTCTTTTCCTGGCGAGCTTAGTCCAATGCTCAAAAGGCAGCAGACTTGATTATCCAGATCCCAGGGAGTTTGTTGGAAGGTAAAACTACCAAAACCACCTAGAGAACAGGTGCCCTTAAGAAAGGTAGGATGGTCTTGTGGTTAACACACTGGATTAGGATTCAGGAGACCTTGGGTTGAGTCCTAGATTTCCCACAGACAGTCTGTGTGATTTGGGTGTGTCAGATAGTTTATTTGTGTCCTCGTTCTCTTTCTATAAAATGGAGATAGTAAAACTGCTTCTTTTTACTCATTTTTTGTCTGTCATGCCTATTAGTGTGTAGGTTGATGCCTAGTACGTTGTGTGCCTCTAGCTGATACTGTGATGATAGATTTCATAGAATCATCAGACTGGAACGGACCTTGAGAGGTCAATTAGTCCAGTCCCTGGCATTCATGGCAGGACTCAGTATTATCTAGACTACCCCTGACAGGTGTTTGTCTAACCTGATTTAAAATCTCTAATGAAGGAGATTCCACAACCTCCCTAGGCAATTTATTCCAGTGCTTAACTACACTTACAGGAAGTTTATTTTCTAACGTTCAAGCTAAACCACCCTTGCTGTAATTTAAGCCCATTGCTACTTGTCCTATCCTAAGAGGTTAAGGAGAACAATTTTTCTCTCTCCTCCTTGGAGCAACCTTTTAGGTACTTGAAAACTGTTATCATGTCCCCTCTGTCGTCTCTTCTCCTGAGTAAAAAAATCCAGTTTTTTCAATCTTCCCTCACAGGTCATGTTTTTTAGACCTTGAATCATTTGTGTTCCTCTTCTCTAAATTAACAGTTCACCCCCAGCCATTCACCCCATCTGTCCCCCTCCATCTCTCCCCCACCCCTGCGAGGCTGTCGCTCATCACTGGAACCCTGAAGAGGGCCCCTCTCAGGAGTTTGTCATCTGTTGCTGGAAACTTGCAGGGGACCCTCTGTCACCTGTGGCAGCTGATGCCTGTCACTGGAACCCTGCCAGGGCCCCACTGGCCACCAGCGCCAAAGTCCTGCAGGCCCCTGGGGCTGAAGCAGAGAATGTCAGAGGTCTCTGGAATTCACAGATTACAGATTTGGTAACTTCCCTGACCTAAAAGTAGCCTTTCTTATCATAAACTCATAGAATATCAGAGTTGGAAGGGTCCTCAGGCGGTCTAGTCCAACCCCCTGCTCAAAGCAGGACCAACCCCAACTAAATCATCCCAGCCAGGGCTTTGTCAAGCCTGACCTTAAAAGCCACTAAGGATGGAGATTCCACCACCTCCCTAGGTAACCCATTCCAGTGCTTCACCAACATCCTAGTGAAGCAGTGTTTCTTAATATCTAACCTAGATCTCCCCCACTGCAACTTGAGACCATTGCTCCTTGTTCTATGATCTGCTCCTGTCATAACCATAAGGGTAGCCTGAAAAAACCTCCTTACCTGTAAGGGGTTAAGAAGTTAAGATAACCTGGTTGGCACCTGACCAAAAGGACCAATGAGACAGAGGAGACTTTCAAATCTGGGGGAGGGAAGGCTTTGTTTTCTGTGCTTTCTGTTTGTGAGTTTGTTTGCTCTGGGATTTTTAGAGGGACCAGACACCAATCCATATTCTCTACATCATTCTGAACCAGTAAGTCTAGCCTGGCAAGGTATTAGATTATTTTTGTTTTTCCCCACTTGTGAATCTTTCCTTTGTAAAGGGAGTTTTTTGATCCCTGTTTTTCTCTGTAATTTTGAAACTAAAGTCAGAGGAGATTCCTCTGTGTTGTTTTTGAACCTTTTGCTACTCTGTCTGTTATCTACCATCTGGATTTTACAGAGGTGATTTTTCTTGTCTTTAATTAAAATTCTCCTTTTAAGAATTTGACTGATTTTTTTTCCATTGTTTTGAAGATCCAGGGTTTTGGATTGGGCTCATCTGTAGGGATTTATTCTCAAGCCTCCCAGGAAAGGGGGTGTAAGGGCTTGGGGGATCTTTGGGGGAGAATAGGACTCCAAGTGGCCCTTTCACTAATTCCTTGTATACTCACTTGGTGGTGGCAGCATACCCCAAGGTCACAGGAACCTTGTGCCTTGGGGAGGTTTTAACTAAGATGGTAAAATAAGCTTAGGGGGTCTTCATGCGGGTCCCCACATCTGTACCCTAGAGTTCAGCATGGGGAGGGAATCCTGATGACTACCACTGAGAACAACCAAGGTCCATCCTCTTTGGAACCCCCCTCCCCCTTCAGGTAGCTGAAAGCTGCTATCAAATCCCCCCTCACTCTTTTCTTCTGTGGACTAAATAACCTCAGTTCCCTCAGCCGCCCTTCATAAGTCATGTGATTCAGCCCCCAAATAGTTTTTTTTGCCCCTCTATTGGACTCTCTCTAATTTGTCCACATCCTTTCTGCTGTAAAGGACCCAGAACTGGGCACAATATGCCAGATGTGGCCTCACCAGTGCCGAATAGAGGGGAATAATCACCTTATTATCTTCTAGGTGTTTGCAAATGTATTGCTTAATCATTTGCTCCATTATTTTTCTGGTTACTGAAGTAAGCTAACTGGTCTATAATTCCCCGGGTTTTCTTTAATTCCCTTTTTACAGATGGGCACTAATTTGCACTTTTACAGTCCTCTGGAATCTCTCTCATCGTCCATGATCTTTCAAAGATAATTGTTCCTTCAGTACTCTAGGAGGTTGTCATAACCATAAAGTAGTCTCTTCCTTGCCTGGGATCTTTGCTTCAGCCTTTCTGGGTCTCTGCTGTGTGACTCTCCTGATTATGGGGATGTGCAGTCTCTGAGATTTCTTATACAGGTCTGGTTTGTATACAATGAGCTGGACTCTGGGTCAGGGTTTACCTTCAACCCCTATCCCATGGGGATCAGCTTGTCTTGCATCTGGTAAGTTCTTGTGGGCAGCAGAGGCTTGCCAGGTGTTTTCCTCTCAGCTGCTCTGTAGGAAAAGCAAGCGGGCATTTAAGACCACAGAGCCTCACAATCTCTCTTAGGGGTAAATGCCGAATAAGAAATTCCTAAATGTTTAAGTTGCTTAGATGCTGTCCGGGGAGTGCTACAGAAGGCTAGGGGGAGAGAGAGAGAGTGCCTTGGAGATGAAAAGCGGTAGGTAAGTCCCAAAAGCTGTTTGGAAAATGGGCTTTTTTTCCCATAAAAATTTTCATTAAACTGAAAAGATCATTTACATCATTTTCAGTGGCAAGTTCCTTGTTTTCTTCAAAAAATGAATTTTTTCAGTTTATGGACATAAATGTTTTTTCAGGCTGTTCAGCTTTCCTATGAAACATCAACCAATTTTGGGGAAAGCTGGTGCTTCCTGGCAACATTTTTATTTAGTCAAAAACCAGATTTTCCTGATTGAAAAGCTTTGAGCAGAAAATGTCCTCATTACTTTTGTGGCAGTTCCCTCTAGGCAAAGAGGAAAAGGAAGGGTCTCTCTTCTTTCTGTAGTACCCCTAGTGGCCAAGGGCAGTGTTGGTGGGCTCCTATAGGGAGCCCCATGTGTTCTGAGCCTGAAGTGATGGTGTCTAGGGTGGGGAAAAGGCACACAAGGGACTCTGAGGGGGTGAAGAAAATAACATCCAAAGGGGAAGAGGACTTTGGAGTCCTGCGATAAAACAAGGCCGAGGCAGAGGGAGGAGCGAAGCATAACAGGCAGGGCAGGATTCAAAGTCTGATGCTATTAAAATCCCCTTTGCATGAGCCTGTGAGAATTTCCTGATGACTCTTGGAGTCACCCACAGCTGGAAGGAGGACAGCGGTCGCAGCGAAAACAGAGTAAGTTCATCAGCGCAAACATTCTTAGGGTGACCCATTAAAATTGTTGTGTTGGGGGCCATACTGGGGGAGGCTGTGGGGACACCCTGACATTCTTACAGGACCCTTGTAGTTGCTGCCTCTTGAGTGGAGTGAAAATAAGGTCAGAATTTAAAGAGAAGCAGATCCCATTACCTGACACACAGGAGGGAGAGGAGAGGAGGAGAAATTTGTGGCTCAAAGCCATAGGCTCTTGTGAGAGCCAGTGGCACCTCTCAGACCTCTAGAAAATGTTCCTACGGAAGGATGGAGCAGTGACCCAACTTGTTTGCATTCACCCAAAGCTTTTCAAGCGTCAGCTGCTCTCCACTACGTGGCGCTACATGGGTAAAAGGGGGCAGGGTTCAGAGATCAGGATGGCCATGACGTGGTCTGTGACGTCCTGTCTAATAATAGCAGGCTCTGGGTTGAGCAATTGGGGCTTCCAAAGGGAGGTGCTTCTGGTTATTTTAGGAATACAGGCAAATGTGGCATCGCATTCCAACTCCCACATCATCCCCAAGCAAAGAAATAAAGTACTGTGGCTCGGCCATTGAAACAGAAATGGGACAAAAGAGGGTTGCACAGGTTGGAGAGAATAGAATCTCTGGGAAGGAAGAGACAGTTCTGACTATTCCTATGGCCCTTTAGCCTTTCCTTCCTCCCCACATAGGTTATTTAAATTGAGAGCCTTCAGGGCCTGAAGGGATCATTATGGTCATCTAGTGATCTCCTCCATAAAAGAGGCCATAGAACTTTCCCCCAGGGATTTTGGCATTAACCCCTTTTATTCCTGCTTGCACTAGCCTGAATTTATGTAGCTCCAGCATCCAGCCACTACATCATGTTATGCCTTTGTCTGCCAAATGAAAGAGCTCTCTATCCTTAAAATCATCTCCCCATTTGTAGATTGTGACCTCAACCTGCTTTCCAGTGCTTCTTAACACTTAAAAACTATCTGGAGTCTCTTAACAAGCCAAACCTAGCTGCAGCTGGGAGCGTTGTGAAGTTTGGCCCCCTTATGGGGTTAGTGCTGTACATTGCCATGTGGGAGGACCTGTAAATCTCTTGCAAAATAGGAAATATGCATCTAAGCCTCTGCAGCCATTATTCTTTGTGTGTTGGGAGATTATTAATAAGCCTTTGTCTTGTTAACATGAGCTGGTTGACAAAATCAATTTTTTCCACAGAAAAATTCAATTTTCAGTGGAAATCTGAATACCGAAATATTTTAATTTGGAAATGCTGACTCATAAGAGTTGTCATTCCTGTGCCTCATTGGCCACCTTTTTCTCTGTAGGCCAGGTATCCTGGTCAGATATTTCCTATGGTGCACCATGGTCCTTCCTCTTGGAAACAGATGCAGTGCATCATGGGAGTCCATGGCACATGATGGGAGATAGAGTCCAGCCAAGTTGCTCAGCCTGCAGAGGTGAAGGGGGTATGTGGCAACTGAACTACAAATCCAACGAGGCACCACAACAGCATGGCTGAATTGTAATACTTCCAGTGTAGAGCTTTCCATTTTTTATGAAAACTTGAAGTTCTGTGAAAAGGAGACCCTTTCCACACACAAATATCCACTTAATGGAAAACCCAATTTTCCAGCGAAGAACAGTTTTGATGGGAAATTTTGGACCAGCTCTTTTGTAAATGTTTTTGGGTCTTATCCCATGCCTTTGAAGTTAACAGGAATGTTTCCTTCACTTCCATGGGAGCAACAGCAGAACCTTTATGCCAAAGAACCCAAGTTAATTTCCCCCTCAATCAACCCTAGGATAACCAATTCCATCCCGAAAACTGAAAGATCCAGAAAATTCCATCCTGAAAACGGAAAGATCCAGAAAGTTAAAAGTATCTGGAAAAGGAGTGGAAAGGGAACACTTGAGATTTTAAAAGGCAATGAGATGATTTTGCCACACAAACGCCATTGAAATTAATGGGAGTCGTGTGGCTGAAACCTTCAGTCAGCTTTTGGAATATCAACCCTTATCTTTAAGATGTAGCTAGTGCTCCAAATTTAGCTCCTTGCACAGGACAAAATTATGAGGGACTCAAAAGGGGTTGAGCAATAGGTAATGAAGATTCCTACTCAGCTAATTTTGGGACCAGTATTATTACATATGGCTTAATCTGGGCCAATCGCTCTTTTCTGCAGCATCTTCGACATCATGGCAGCACCAGGAAGCATGGCCAATGGGGTGCTTGTGTTTATGCCCCCAAACAGCGCTGGCATCGGCCAGGAGATCTCTGGTGCCATTTCCGAGACTCCTGAGATGGTGCAATGTGGGCCTCAGCAGTTCAGAGTCATGAACCCTGGGAACCAACCTCTTGGGTCAATGTACCCCGGGCGTCCTGCTGAGCAGGTCGCGCAGCTTATGAAAGTTGGGATGATGGAGAGATTCCGCAAAGCAGAGCCCAAGACCTTGGGGGTAAGTGTAACCTTTGCTCTCAGTTCATGAGAATGAGTCATTTCAATACTGAAGGGCCTAAACAGGTGGCTGAACGACTGAACATGTGCAAACTCCAGATTCCACCCTTTTCTTTTTCACTTTAACAATCAGCTTTATGGGAAGGATGCCAAAAAGATGGTATCATCAGACCTCCTCTTGAGACCTCATTTCTTTGTGGGGGCAGTGGTTGGAAATACACCCAGAGTTCCAGGGACAGTGAATCCTCCTAGCTACCCAAACAGGGAGAAAAGAAGATTAGTTAAGCAAAGGAGGAAAAGATTATAAACCAGCTACTTCTGGAACTAACGTAATGAAACAACCCCATCTTGGGAGGGTTGGGGAAGGTGGCTATTCAACTGGTGTAAATCGCTGTAGCGCCATTGTGCTAATTCACTCTGGCCAAGGATCTGGTCTGAGAAGAAGCCGTTTAAACCTAGAATCCCACTCCTAGTTACAGCAGCACAGAGCTGATTCCATTCACCCTTATGCCGCTAGTGAAATCATTCAACCTGCAACTTCTATCCATCAGTCTACATGGATAAGCCAATGGTTGGTTGTTTATTTACAATTATGTACATAAATAAGCAAATGAGTTAATAGATTTGAAGTCCAGAAGGGACCACTGACCTCCTGTGTATCACAGGCCAAAGAACCTTCCCGCTGAGGGGACCATTGAGGGGGAACAGTTGACATTTTTTCAATGGGAAATGTAGTTTCCACAAAAATCTAAGATTTCCACCAGAAAAAATCAAAACAAAATATTTTGGTTTTGGTTTGGGTCTTCCCAAATCAAACTGCCTCAAATTTTGTCAAACTGAACTGAAATGTTTCCTCTCAGGTCAGTTTGACATTAAACTGTATCCACATGAGTTGCTAGGCTGCCTCAAGGAAGTTGAGGTGATTCTTCCCAATAGGACTGGCTCCCTATTCCAAACTGCACCTTCCCAGCTCAGCTGTGATCTTCTTTGTTTTACTGAACCAACATGGTGTGCCATGAGAGTCCCATGATTGCGCCTGCAAGATGGAGTCCATGTAGGAAGTCTAGTCCATAGAAGAGAATGATACCAACTACAACTTCCATAAGGTGAGGGTTTGACAAACTGAAATGAAATGTTTAACATTTCCATACTGAACATTTTCAGATTAAAACCCCAGTCTAAAGATCAGAATTTCCCACAGAATGGACCTTCCAATTTCTAATCAGCTGTGGTCACGACAGGGTACCCTGCTCATCCCCAAAATGCTGGTGGGTGTACTGGCTCCTTACTGCCCCATTCTCTTCCCACAGGCCATCCAGATCTTGATTGGGCTGATACACATCGGCTTTGGAGGTGTCTCTACAATCTTCATTGAATACATTTCCATCTCTGGCATTATGGGGTACCCATTCTGGGGAGGAGTTTTTGTGAGTAGAATAAATGAATGTGTTTTTGAAGTGATGGCATGGCCACAGGGATAAATAATAGTCTATTATTAAAGCTCTAAATGGACACAAATCAGACATCAGGAATGGTAACATACAAAAGCCAGGAGGAGAATATTTCAATCTCCCTGGACATTCTGTAACAGATTTAAAAGTAGCTATCCTTCAACAACAAAAACCTTCAGAAACAAACTTCAAAGAGAAACTGCAGAGCTACAATTCAAATGCAAATTTAGCACCATTTATTTGGGCTTGAATAGGGACTGGGAGTGGCTGGCTCACTAAAAAAGCAATTTTCCCTCTCTTGGTATTGACCCCTCTTCATCAGTTATTGGGAGTGGACCATATCCACTCTGATCGAATTGGCCTTGTTAACGCTGGCTCTCCACTTGTGAGGTAACTCCCTTCTCTTCATGTGTCCGTATAACAATGCCTGCATCTGTAATTTTCACTCCATGCATCTGAAGAAGTGGGTTTTTTACCCTCGAAAGTTTATGCCCAAATAAATCGGTTAGTCTTTAAGGTGCCACCGGACTCCTCATTGTTTTTATAGATACAGATTAACATGGCTACCCACTGATACTTGATAAGAAACAGACCCCTAGTTATCTTCCTTCTAAAAGCAACCAACAGAGGGAAAGAGGCAGTGTGTGCTCGGCTCAGGAACCTGCAACAGAAGTCACTCCTCTGGGATATGGGAGAACATTCGTTCATCGAAACTGGCACATCTTAGTCTGCTCTCACACTTGCTGCTGTCACGTGATAGATCATTGGCCCATCTAATATGCTGACCCTTTTCCTGCCATTGCTAGGTAGATCATTAATCTGCATTAATCTGCATCATGCAGTGCCCTGGAATAGGCTTCTAAAAACCTTCCCCGTGTGCCACCTTAGTCTCCCAATAAAACCCACCTACATGCGCTTGAAAGACAGGAGCCTTCCACCAACTACCACTCTCACAATCCCTGCTACCCTACCTTGCCTGTTCTACGTGTCGGGTGTCCCAGCCTCGTTTTGAAAATCTGCTCATCCTATTCACCAGAATGTCTTGTTGGGCTGACGCTAAGGGCCAAGCGACTGTGAAGTCCCTGCCTTAGCCCCGCTTCTGGGCTGACACTCTGTTGGCACTCAGACATCTGTGAAGTCATTGGCTCAGCACTTCTGCCTACTGGGCTGATGTCAAGGCGCAGGCCTTTGTGAAGTCATTGTCTGAGCACTTCTAGTGTACCAGGCTGAGGTCAAGGCTGAGGTCTCTGTCCCTTTGCAAATCCCCTGGCTGAACTGGGCCTTGTTAGGGTTTTATCTACCCTCAATGGAGGGTGAACGGGGGTACATTGGCTGATGAGAAAAAAGAGCAAGTCTTCTGCCAGCTTCCAACCCAGGGACTATTCAACTCTCAAGTGAAATTGGTAACTACTTTACCAAAGAAAGCAGAGTATGGAGGTGACAACAGAGGGCACTGCAGGTCTGGACTGAGGCATGTTAGCACAGCTGGGAGGTTGGAGAGGACAGGTAAGGCGACCACTTTTTCAAAAGGCAAAAGTAGGACACACGCAGAAGCCCCACCATCTCTGTGGCCTTGGTCCTTCTCTTCCCCTGAGATCCTTCCCCGCCAGTCAGGCTGGAGACCAGAACCAGGCCATGGTAAGAGTTGCCCAGGGAACCCAGGCCACGGTGGGGAGTTCCGGATCCTCCATCTGCCCTGAGCAGTGGGTTGGGAGACCTAAGAGCAACCCCTGAACTGTGTCCCCACTGCAGGTCAGTCTTGAAATGTAGAGGTACTCCAATACCATGGTGATGAGAGTACTATACAATTTCCATAGGTAGAGACAGAGGTAGGAGATGGCACAGCTGTGTTGGGTGGAAGGTGGGGTGAAGAATCTCGTGAATCCTGAGTTCATCTCACGACCATCCAGTCACTGCTCTATTTATGGGAAGAAGAGCAAGCTCAGTTGTAAAAAAGGAGCAAGAACTCGGAAGGAGGAGAGAGGAAGAAGAGAATCTGGGGGGGAAGATTATGGCATGGGTGCCCCCTTAACTGAGAGGATTGAAGGGAACCTGGTCGGCAGCGTTATTAGATGGAAAGTATTCTCTAAGACAGAGGTGGGCAAACTACGGCCCGCGGGCCGCATCCGACCCGCAGGGCCGTCCCATCCGGCCCCCAGCCAGTGAGGCTGCCCCCGCCCCTTCCCCGGAGCCGCGCCGCGTAGCGCTGTGGCCGGGGCTGTGTGCTCTCCGCTTCCCTGTGCCGTGCCATGTGGGCGGCATTCCGGGGTCCAGCTAGGGCTGAACCCTTAGCCCCTCCTCTGGAGCCACGCCCCGGGGGCAGTGCTCCAGGGAGCTGAGGCTGCGCGCTGAGCCCCTCTCCTGGAGCCGCGCCGCATGGGTGGCACTCCGGGGACCGGGGCTGCGCGCTCAGCCCCTCCCACGGAGCCACGCCACTGGGGCAGCACTGCGGGGGGCCGGGGCTGTGCGCTCCCTGGAGCCGAGCCGTGCTGGCGGCACTCTGTGGGGCCGGGGCTGTGCGATCCCTGGAGCCGCGTCGCACGGGCGGCACTCTGGGGGGCCGGGGCTGTGTGCTCCCCCTCTTCCCTCAGAGCCGGGCCGGCACTCATGGTAAGGGGGCGGAGGGGAATTGGGGGGTTACAGGGTGGTGGTTGGGGGTAGTCTGGAGGGGGCAGTCAGGGAGCAGGGTAGGTTGGATGAGGGTGGGGTTCTGGGGTGGTGGTTAGGGGGTGAGAGGGTGAATAGGGGTCAGAGCAGTCTGGGGACAGGAAGTAGGGGAATTGGGTGAGGTCCTGAGGGTGGTTAGGGGTCTCTGGAAGGGACAGTCAGGGGATGGGAGAGGATTCTGAGGGGGCACAAAGTGGGAGGGGACTGGATTGGGGGCGGGGCCTTCCCTTATCCGGCCCTCCATGTAATTTTGTAGACCCAATGTGGCCCTTGGGCCAAAAAGTTTGCCCACCCCTGCTCTAAGAACTAGTGACAAAGAGTCCTGTGGCACCTTAAAGACTATACCCACGAAAGCTTATGCTCTAATACTTTAGTTAGTCTTTAAGGTGCCACAGCACTCTTTGTCACTTCTGCAATTCCAGACTAACACAGCTACCCCTCTGATTCTAAGAACTAGGTATAATTATTATGACTGCCCCTGCTGAGGGAAATGTTATTCTTTGTCCTTGCTTCAGTCACATACAGCCTGTCCTGGAGGAGAGAGATTTCTTGTAAGTGTGAAGTGTGAATGATGGTTTTCTCTTTCCTGGGCAGTTCGTCATTTCTGGATCCCTCTCGGTTGCAGCTGAGAATAGTGGCAACATCTGTCTGGTGAGTTTCTAGAGAATGTTTCCTCCCCTTTCCTAAAGTGGGGGAGGGGGATTCTCAGAGTTGAGCTCTGCTTCGCCCAGGGCACTATCCAGGAAAGTGGCTGATGGGAAAGAGTAAAGAGCATGTTGATCATGAACATGGAGAAGGTGTGGGAGGTAATATAATTTACTGGACCAATTTCTGTTGATACTTGTGTTGGAGAGGAAGACAGAAGGTGGAGGGTAATGAAGCACTGGAATGGGTTACCTAGGGAGGTGGTGGAATCTCCTTCATTAGAGGTTTTTAAGGTCGGGCTTGACAAAGCCCTGGATGGGATGATTTAGTTGGGGTTAGTCCTGCTTTGTGCAGGGGGTTGGACTAGATGACCTCCTGAGATCCCTTCCAACCTGATATTCTATGGTTCTATGACAAATAGGGAGCTGGAGGAGAAATGGGGATACTTTAAACTGCTTCCTGCTGTATCGGTAGCAGCAGCTTGTGGTTCACCAATCACCTTCAATTTTTCTACTGAAACATAAACCTCAATTAAGAGCCCGATAGAAAGGAGTCCAATAGAAAGTAAAGCTGCAAAAAGCTACTAAAAAGGCAGCCAGGCTACCAGGGAACAAAAGAAAATCACAGTGTCCAGGGAGGCTGAAAAAGGGAAGTAAGAAGAATTAAAGTAGCCAGAAATACTTTCAAAATAGTGAAGAGAAGGAGACTTCCAGCTGGGCACCTATTGGGCAAAGCACTAAGTATCTGTGAGACTTAAGGATGTACTAAAAATTAAGCATGTTTTTAAGTGCTTTCCTGAAGTGAGTCCTACAGGCAGATCAAAAAATAGGGGAATGAATGAAAAATGTCATAGAATTTTTTCGCTATTCTCCACACACCCCAAAAATTCACAATTTCAATGAAAATTTTGAAAAATTCAACCAGCTCTGCCTCTTACCTTTTACCTGCTATTTTCTTTTCTCTGCATAGTAGGAACTGCCTTTTCTAAGTAGAAAGACACATTGCGTAATTCACCCTATGAACCATACTCTGATAACAATGAGCCATTCTTGGGAATATAGTAGCTAGCTATTGATAGGCTTCACCAATGACTAAGGGCTGCAATAGCCAACTGCTATGGTTTATTGCTGTGGTCACGAGAAGTGAAATTCCAAAGTGTCACAGGCTTGACTTGTATGAAGCCCGAAAATTCAGGCAGTTCTTTGAACTCCTAAAATTACATAAGCCCTGAAATCTCATTTTTAAGTGAATTTAGTGCGTATAAGAAGACCTAAGATAGAAAAATCAAGCTCACTCTTTACCCTGGAATGTACACAGCCATGGTGCTTAGAACTTGGGAACCGTCAGCACTAGAAGGAAAAGTCTCTATTACTTGAGCTAGCAGACGGTGAGCCTTAAATGGATGCAGCAGCAGCCTTAAAACCCTTCTGTGGCTCAGCTCCTAGAGGCAGACAAGAACTCCAGCCTTTCCTAGCATGATTTGCATATGGACACTGCAACATTAGTCCCGTACCACCTCACCAGTGCGCCTCACCCCCAGACTTTCTGGGACCACTTCCAAGAGTGAGTGTATAGATCAGTATTCCATCCCAGTCAGGTCTTGGCCTGTCTTTTGCATGTAGTACCCTGTTCTCCTGGTTACCTCTTCTCCGGGTTTTGAGGCACCAGCCTGGGTTCTTCTGGAACCTCCTCCAGCTCAGCAAGATGTAACTTCTTTATTTCTTTCCCATGTGAATTTATTTGGTGGTGCTCCTTTCAGGGCAGCTTGGAGGGAAAATTCTAACCCCAGAGTAACCGCAGCTTACTTGCCAGATAGTTGGAGATTCCCAAGAAATAATACAAACATATAATTACTGTCTTCAATATATTGTATATTAAACAGGAAGTAGATATAAAAGGGTGAAACGTTACTCTCATGGTCACTGTTGCCCACACTGATAAGACCCATGAATTTCCCCACTCACATGGCCTAATATAGCAAATGTTAAAATTGGTTGGTACACATGCTTTGTAGGGGCCTTTGATGACCTGTGACAACCGTATCTTCTATAGCAGCAATTAGCAACTTGGCCAATGTGAGTCTTTGGGCTGCACTGAACCACAAGTGGAATAAGATGGTAGGTCCCCCCACAAGTTTAATAGGTAGCAGGTAATAAAATCCCCAAACCCTTACCCCCTGGCTTGAGGACACAGTTCAGGGAGTTGGAGGTCTCCCAAACAATGTCCCTGACCATCTAAAAGGTGGTGCACTCACAACTCTGTGGTGGATCCTCAGGTTCAGAGATGGCTCTGGACTCCTCAGTTGCTGCCGAAGGGTTGACGTTCACTGCTGGCAGACGTCGTCTTCGTGCAGGAGTCAGGCTGCTTCTGGGGCCAGGATTTCACCTCCCCACCAAGGCGTGCAGGGCTCAAGATGCAGATTTTAATGATTCTACTGAATTCCCAATGTCAGTCTCCCACCTAGCTCTCACACTCTCTCACGGCAGGCAGGCAGCCCTGAGCTAGCAGCCAGAGCCGTGGTGCCATGCGGTGGCTGATTTTACCTGGGGAGCTGAAGAGCTCACTGAGCCTGGCTGTCGGGGATGGGGGGAGTTTTTCCAACAAAACTCCATAAACTGGGAGTCACCTTGGAGAAGGAAAGGGCTGAGCTGAGGGATTTTGCTTCCAGGTCCCCAGAGGCCAGTTCTCAGGGGCAACCCTGCATGCGGGAATGGACTCGCCAGCTCCCCACACAGCCAGTCCTGCCCTTTCTGTGACTGGCTCTAGACGCCCCCAAAATGGCTTCCCTCCCCCCACTGTGCTCCCAGGGGTAGGCATCGGACTTCCTATTGGTCAGGCTAGCTCTTCTTCCCAGGCTAGCACCTGTCCATGATTTGACTGCCCTCTCCCTCCTTTCTCTCAGACACTGCCCCTCCTCTGAGCAGGCTACTTGCCATCCATCCCCTCTCCTCTCTTCATTCTGACTGCCCAGCAGACCCTGCTCTCTGAGAATATCTCTGAGAACTTTTCTTGGGTATATCTGTTACAGTACAGAGGTCCTTTCCACCGTGGCCATCTTATGATATCTATGCTCCGGTCTTCAATTATTGGTCACTTTTTGAATTGCCATGCTTGTAGTACTGATCTTTTAGCAATTATAAATGCTCTGCTTAACCAAAGTTTTTCAGATTTATTCAGCTTCCATCTAACATCCATGAAGTTTAAAATTACATTTTTAGCTTGTAACTTAATTTTGTCTGACAGGAAAAAAGTAACTCTGCAATTAAGTTCTTCCCAAAACATACGAGTGTAAGAGCATTCTCAGAACATATCGGTGGGCTGGTTCTTATGTGGGACTTCAATCATTCTGACATCTTCTGGGAGAGCAATACAGCGGTGCATAGGAAGTTTTTGGAATTTGTTGGGGACAACTTCCTGGTGCAACTACTGGAAGAACCAACCAGAGGCTGTTCTCCTCTTGACCTGCTGCTTACAAACAGGGAAGAATTGGTAGGGGAAGTAGAAGTGGATGGCAACATGGGCAGCAGTAACCATGAGATGGTCGAGTTCAGGATCCTGACACAAGGAAGAAAGGAGAGTAGCAAAATATGGACACTGGACATCAGAAAAGCTGACTTTGACTTCCTTAGGGAACTGATGGGCAGGATCCCCTGGGAGGCTAATATGAGGGGGAAAGGAGTCCAGGAGAGCTGGCTGTATTTTAAAGAAACCTTACTGAGGGTGCAGGAACAAATCATCCTGATGTGCAGAAAGATTAGCAAATATGCAGGCGACCAGCTTGACTTAACAGAGAAATCTTGTGAGCTTAAACACAAAAAGGAAGCTTACAAGAAGTGCAAACTTGGACAGATGACTAGGGAGGAGTATAAAAATATTGCTTGAGCATGCAGGGGTGTAATCAGGAAGGACAAAACACAACTGGAGTTGCAGCTAGCAAGTGATGTGAAGGGTAACAGGAAGGGTTTCTACAGGTATGTTAGCAACAAGAAAAGGTCATAGAAAGTGTTGGACCCTTAATGAATGGAGGAGGCAAACTTAGTGACAGATGATGTGGAAAAGGCTGAGGTATTCGATGCTTTTTTTGCCTCAGTCTTCACAGACAAGATCATCCTGAACAACAGAGTATGGGGAGGAGGTGAGCAGCCCTCAGTGGTGAAAGAACAGGTTAAGGACTATTTAGAAAAGTTGGACATGCACAAGTCCATGAGTCCAGATCTAATGCATCCGAGGATGCTGAGGAAATTGGCTGATATGATGGCAGAGCCATTGGCCATTATCTTTGAAAACTCATGGCAATTGGGGGAGGTCCCGGACAATTGGAAAAAGGCAAATATAGTGCCCATCTTTTAAAAAGGAAAGAAGGAGAACCTGGGGAACTACGGACTTGGTCAGCCTCACCTCAGTCCCTGGAAAAATCATGGAGCAGGTCCTCAAAGAAAACATTTTGAAGCATTTGGAAGAGAAGAAGGTGATCAGGAACAGTCAACATGGATTCACCAAGGGCAAGTCATGCCTGACCAACCTGATTGCCTTCTATGATGAAATAACTGGTTCTGTGGATATGAGGAGAGACTTCAGCAAAGGCTTTTAATAGTATTCTTGCCAGCAAGTTAAAAAAGTATGGATTGGATGAATGGACTCTAAGGAGGATAGAAATCTGGCTAGATTGTCAGGCTCAATGAGTAGTGATCAACAGCTCAATATCTAGTCGGCAGCCGGTATCAAGTGGAGTGCCCCAGGGGTCGGTCTTGGGGCTGATTTTGTTCAACATCTTTACTAATGATCTCGGTGCTTGCACCCTCAGCAAGTTCACAGATGACACTAAGCTGGGGAAAGAGGTAGATATGCTGGAGGGTAGGGATAGGGTCCAGAGTGACCTAGACAAATTGGAGGATTGGGTCAAAATAAATCTGATGGGATTCAACAAGGACAAGTGCAGAGTCCTGCTACATGCTGGGGACCGACTGGTTAAGCAGCAGTTCAGCAGAAAAGAACCTGAGGATTACAGTGGACAAGAAGTTGTATACAAGTCAGCAGCGTGTCCTTGGTACCAAGAAGGCTAATGGCATATTGGGCTGCATTAGTAGGAGCATTGGAAGCAGATCGAGGAAAGTGATTATTCCCCTCTATTTGGCATTGTTTTGGCTACATCTGGAGTATTGCGTCCAGTTTTGGGCACCCCCCTACCGAAGGGATATGGACAAATTAGAAAGAGTCCAGCGGAGGACAGTGAAAATGATCAGGGAACTAGAGTGCATGACTTACAAGAAGAGGCCTAGGGAACTGGGCTTGTTTAGTCTGCAAAAGAGAAGAGTGCGGTGGGGAGCGGGGATCTGATAGCAGACTTCAACTGCCTGAAAGCGGGGTTCCAAAGAGAATGAAGCTCGGCTATTCTGAGTGGCGGCAGATGACAGAACAAGGAGTAATGGTCTCAAATTGCAGTGGGGAAGGTTTAGGTTGGATATTAGAAAACACTATTTCACTAGAAGGGTGGTGAAGCACTGGAATGGATTACCTAGGGAGGTGATGGAATCTCCATCCTTAGAGGTTAAGGCCCGGCTTAACAAAGCCCTGGCTGGGATGATTTAGTTGGGGATTGGTCCTGCTTTGAGCAGGGGGTTGGACTAGATGACCTCCTGAGGTCTCTTCCAACCCTAATCTTCTATGATTCTATGATAACCAAACCTGTTTTCTTCCTACACACAACCTGATCCTCTGCATGTCTCTCTCAGATGAGAAGCAGCCGGGGAACGAACCGCACTAGCACCATCTGCTCAGCCATTGGAATCATTGTCTTGCTAACGGAGCTGATTTTTGATGCATCACATTATGACCACAAGGATGACGAATATAATTTGTTGGTAAGTGGCCAGATTCTGCCAGAGATTTATAGAACTAGAAGGCTGGAAGGGACCTAATCCTGTCCATCACCCTGCACTGAGGCTGGGTTAAATCTACCTGGACCATCCCTAAAAGGTGTATTTTTGAAATACTGAGTGCCTGGAATTGTCCTAAGTCCTTTACTCTAGGGTGGAAACTGTCCATGTGTTCAGCTCCAGACCTTTGATCTGGGGAAAAATTGATAAAAATTTTCTCTTAACATGCTTGGTTCTGCTCTTGATAAAGCCAGTGTCTAAACTCCTGTCAATGTCAAAAACCAGGCAAGGACCCTGCTTTTATGTGTTTTCTGCAGCAGCTAGCACAGTAGGGTCCTAGTTGATGACTGGGATTTCCGGCCACTATCAACATACAAATTAATAATAATAATAACTCCTGTTGGCTTCATCGGAAGCAGGATTGGACCCAAACACCTGTTTTACTTTGTTTAATTCCCACTTCACACAGATGGGGAAACTGAGCACAGAGCGATGAAGCGACATGCCCAAGGACACCTAGCAGGCCCAGATTTTCTCAATCCTAGTCCAGTGCTCTAGGCACTAGAGAACACTGCCTCCGTGCTACAAAATTCCGGCTGGCCGACCCAGGGAGCGTCTCAGTGGTTTGAGCATTGGCCTGCTCAGTCTCGGTCTCAGGGGTTTGAGCACTGGCCTGCTAAACCCAGGCTTGTGAGCTCAAACCTTGAGGGGGGCCATTTAGGGATACAGAGCAAAAATCTGTTGGATGATTTAATTGGGGATTGGTCCTGCTTTGAGCAGGAGGTTGGACTAGATGATCTCCTGAGGTCCCTTCCAACCGTGATATTCTATAATATCCCTTTAGACCCAGGAGAAAACAGAATTCTGTGATCTCCTGACACTGGTGTGGCTCCATACATCACAATTACTGGGGCTAGTGAGTAGTTAGAAGGAGGAGAATTCTGTGTGTCTGGGAGGAGGGAAGAACCAGGGCTGGATTTCTGCATCCCCAGAAGTGGGCTCCCGTTGCATCTCCTTGGAGGGAAAAGAATGATTTTTTTATGCACCTCACGGCAGCCCTGTACAGTGTTATACCACTATCAATCAAAATTAATTAGTATCCCCTGTGGTTTTATGCTCCCCAGAGTGCCGAGAAGGGGATCAAGATCATGCTTCTCTTGTTGTCCACCCTGGAGTTCTCCATCGCTGTCTCAACCTCATACTTTGCATCCAAAGCCCTCTGTTATACCCCCAACCCCGTGAGTCTTTCAGCTCTCAAACAGGACATGAGTCAGGGCATGTGTTGAAAGGAGGGGGAGATGTACACCTCTGCGAAGCGCCCTCCCTGATGGGAGGAGCATCCCTGGGGAAGGGCCTGAATGTGTATGGGGGAGGCAGTGATGAGAGAACGTGACAGGCCCTGATTTAGGGCTCGTTGACAAGTCTGTCAAATTGGGGGGTTTTTAATGGGAAATTGAGGTTTCGACTACATGAGAATTTTAGCAGAAAGCACCCGCTTTCTCCAGAAAATGTTACTATTTCGCCAAAACATTGAACACCTGAAAACCAATCTATTTAGATTCAAAGTATCGCCATGTTACCTCATGGCAGTTGTAGTTCAGCTGCCATGTACTCACAATTTTCCCATATGAGCTACATTCTCTAGCTGGACTTCATCTCCCATGATGCACCATGGGCAGGGGTGCTTGTGACACATCCCCTCATGGGAGATATAGTCCTGCCAGTGACCATGGACCATAAAGAACAAAAGAAGTATAAGGCACCCAAACTACAACTCCCATCAGGCACTGGGGTTCCATGATGAATCCAAATATTTTGGTGGTTGATAGATTTTTTGATGATATTTTTGGCAGAGGAAATAGCTCTATTTTCTGGCCTTTTTTACTTTGATTCCTAATCAGGCTGCCGACACCATGATCCAAGTTACTGAATCATTTTTATGGGAGGGGGAGTAATCCCAGTTTTTATTGGAATCCCCACCTCGCACAGACAGCTCTTACTCCCTTGCTGGAGGGGATGTATTGAGGGCCTGGCCAGAGCCCCTTGTGTTTCAGCAATACCTGACAGGTAGACAACTCCTCCGGGCTCAGTACAAGCCTCAATATTTTAGAGCAGTTGCTGGGGCTAGCACAGAACCAGCCATGGAATCAGGATGCTGCAAACTTCCCTCCCAAAAGCTACAGCTGTGGACATTCCCTCCAGAGACAATGTTTCTAGCCAGCCAGCAAAATAAATGAATCCAGGCAACAAAAACTCCTTGTCTGGGGTCAACTCACTGCGGTGATGCTGTTGTAGAATCTGATTTTCCCATAAATTGTCTCCCATTCAGCCATGCTCAGGGCCGTTCCTCTGAGCTCTTTGCATAGTGAAGGGGGTAGCTGAGATGAGGTTGACCCCTTGTTGACCTGGGAGTAGGTCACACACTGATAGGCTAACGTTTTCCCCAACTGTGTTGACAACTATTAAGTTTTTATGAGAAAACCTGTTTTTGTCTAAATTTTCCACAGGCATTTTTTATTTTTTTTCAACAACAATTCAAATACCAAAATATTTTTACAGAACCAAAACATTGCAATTTTTGAAATGTTGCCATGGTGCCTAATATGGTTTGTAGTTTGAATGTCTCATGTTGATGTTCTCCTTTGTACGCCATTCTCCTTGGACTGACTACAGCTCCCATGATGCAACATCATCTGCCCTCTTGGTGAGGGAATGCTGTTGCACCCTGGGAGACCCTGGCCATGGTGCATCATGGGAAATGTAGTCTAGCCTATGAGCCTGAGCCATAGTGAAGAATTGGGACACTAGGCAACCAAACTACATTTCCCACGAGGCACTGCAGCATCATCTCCAAACGGAAATCTTTTGGTTTTGGAGCATTCATTTCTTTTGATGAAAAATTGAATTTTTCTGCGGAAACTGGATATTTTTTCATGAAACATTTTGTTTAGACAGACAGAAAGGTTTGGGGATTCTCTGGGGTTTTTTTGTTGAAAAGCAGCTTTTTGACAGGAAATTTTCAAGCAGCCCTAGCAAGGAACACAAAGGGACGCTCTGTAGCATGGTGAGAACCTACCATGTTAACCCTTTAAGTGCTTCACAGCAAACCTACTGCAGTCAGGACCTAAAGGACGTATAGATTCTGTATCTTCCAGTTTTGCAAAAGACCATGTCATGTTCTGTGACAGCTGGGACCAATGCACCTCCAGAGGGACAATCCTACAGACAGTGGGGGTTGATCATGGAGTTAGTGATGATGGCACAGATTCATCCCTGGGGTAATTCCAGTCAATACAGGAGATTTATAAAAACTAGAGGGATGAGGAAGATGATGGTGGTCGTGCTGAAAAATATGCTGATGGAGGAGTGAGGAAAGTGGTGGTGGTGAAGAATGTGAGGAAGATGATGGAGCGAGAGAATGGAGGGGTGAGGAAAGTGATGACTGTGAGGCTGAGAATGGAGATAATGATGTTACCAGTGAGGGCTGATCTCTTTTGTTTTGCAGGCCATGTTGTTCAGGCCATGTGCTGCCAATGAAATCTTTAGTGTTCCCTCCGCACCAATGCCCCCTCCACCACCTTACACCAATGAGACTTATGACCCCAAAGAAGAAACTGAGCAAAGGGCCTCTTAAGGAACTCCTACAAGAGACAGCTCCAGCAGCGGTTCCTCGGAGAAGTGAAACCCAATCCCATTCTGCATGATAGATCTCAATCCATCTTTGTTCATCTCACAGGGAACTCATTTCAGTCTGCTTCTCCCTGGCTCCCACCCGTTGTAGTTCATGTGACGCAGAATGAAATAAGGTGATGACTTACCAGCACTATTCAGCCCCCGCCCCCACGCTTGGGTCCTGAACGTTTTTGTCAATAAAGCTTCAAAATGGATCCTGAGAGAGTTTAAAGAACTTGTTCACAGGTGTGTGTCTGTGTGCACATGGGGCATATGCACATGTAGTATATAGATGTAGCATGTGCATACCTACATGTATTTCTTACCACACACGTGGTGGAGCAGGGTCCCCTTTCACTAGTAGCATACATCACAAAAACGACTACTGCAGCTAGCATTAATGTGGTTGTCGGGCCTGACTCATACCACACTCTCCCATCGACATACAGCTGTCTATCTGAGGGGATTAGGTTGATGTAACTACATCACTCAGAAGTTTGTGAGTTTTTCACACCCCTGAGTGATGTAGTTATACCGATATAGGTCTATAGTATAGACCTGGGCAAAGGCCATTTAAGTTGACTTACATGATGTCGATGATCATAAGCCACTTCAGTTACATCGGTTGTGCACATCCACACAACGCTTCTTGTCTTGGTGGAGTGTGTCCATAGTCATTGCTCTTGCATCAACAGAGAAAGCGTTGCATGGTGGGTAGGTGTCTCACTATGCAATTCACCACCCTCTGCCATACTGTGATCAGTTCCCAGAGGTCCCAATATCATATCGGTGTGCTTGCCATCCCATTATGCATTTCTTTCCATACCTCATTCCATGGGCTTCCAACTTTGTTTTGCAGCATTTCTCACCAGCCCTTGTAAACTATGTGCCTGCCATCTCTGCTTGAAAACATGGATCCTGAACTGCTGACTACAGAATCATAGAATATTAGGGTTGAAAGAGACCTCAGGAGGTCATTTAGTCCAATCCCTTGCTCAAAGCAGGACCAATACCAACTAAATCATCCCAGCCAGGGCTTTGTCAACCTGGGCCTTAAAAACCCCTAAGGATGAAGATTCCACCACTGCCCTAGGTAACTCATTGCAGTGCTTCACCACCCTCCTAGTGAACTAGTGTTTCTGAATATCTAACCTAGACCTCCCTGACTGCAACTTGAGACCATTGCTCCTTGTTCTATCTGCCACCACTGAGAACAGCCTAGCTCCATCCTCTTTGAGACCTGCCTTCAGGTAATTGAAGGCTGCTATCAAATCCCCTCTCACTCTGCTCTTCTGCAGACTAAATAACCCCCATTTCCTCAGCCTCTCCTCATAAGTCATGTGCCCCAGCCCCCTAATTATTTTTGTTGCCCTCCACTGGACTCTCTCCAACTTGTCCACATCCCTTCTGCAGTGGGGGGACAAAAACTAGATGCAGTACTCTGGGTGTGGCCTCACCAATGCTGAATAGAGGGGAATAATCACTTCCCTCGATCTGCTGGCGATGCGTCTACTAATATAGCCCAATATTGCCATGTGCCTTCTTGGGAACAAAGGCACACTGTTTACCAGAGGTGCCGACTTTACCAGGCACTGATGAGTGCTCGAGCCCCCCAGACCATGACCCCACCCCAACTCCGCACATTCCTCACCTCCATTTCAACCCCTTCCCCAAATCCCCAGCCCTGTCTCCTCCCCCAGGCCTGCCGCATTTCCCCTCCATGCCCCTCGCTCCCAGGCTTGCTGCGCATAACAGTTGTTTCGTGAGGCAAGCCTGGGAGGGAGGGGGAGAAGCGGAGCAGCAGTGGCATGCGCAAGGGAGGAGGTGGAGCGGAGGTGAGCTTGGGGGCCAGGGTGGGGAGCTGCCGGTGGGTGATCTGCACCCACCAATTTTTCTCCATGGGTGCTCCCATCTCTTCCTAGCAACCTTCTTCCCAGAACAACATCCCATAGTCGAAGAATCCAAAGCCCTCTCTCCGACACCATCTGCGTAACCCAATATTTACCGCCACAATTCGACAGTCCCCACCTGGGCCTTTTCCTTCCACAGGGAGGATGAATGAGGACACGACTTGCACGTCAAACTCCTTTATCCTTCTTTCCAGAGCCACGTAGTCTGCAATGATCCATTCAACGTCATTCTTGGCAGTATCATTGGTGCCCACATGGAGAAGCAGGAAGGGGTAGCGGTCCGAAGTCTTGATCAGTCTTGACAAACGCTCTGTCACATCCTGGCTTCTAGCTCCAGGCAAGCAGCAGACTTCTCGAGTCTGGTTGGCAGATTGATGACTCTGTCCCCGCAGGCTGGTGATGATCATTATGGACACAACGGGGCTTGTCCTGCAGTGTTTCATGAGCTGTAAAACAGAGAGTGAATCAGAAACTTTACTGAGGTCTATATAGGGATCAGTACTGGGATCAGTCCTGGAACCCAGTGCTTTGGCCTTTTTTGGATCCAGTATTGGATCTATTCTGGGACCAGTCCTGGGAAGAGTACTGGCAGTAGTACTGGAGTCTGTACTGGGCCAGTCATAGGACCAGTACTGGAGTCTGAACTGGGACCAGTACTGGGTTCTGTACTGAGAGAAGGCATGAAACCAGTACTGTGGTCTGTACTGGGACCTTCACTGTGGTCTGTACTGGTCCCAGTAATGGGACAAGCATGTCATTAACCTGTATTAGACCAAAGTATTACAGTCCTCTGGAGACTCAGCTATTGTGTCAGAGGCAAAGAACAGGCAGGACCGAGATCTGCCAATTCACGAGGCCCCAGCAATGGCAGGACATTGATTCAATGAGATACGTAAGGCACAGACTATAAATTTTCCAAGGGGACTTTTATCCATCCAAAGGGCCAGGGAGCTTCGTCAAAAGCAAAACATGGCCATTTTGATGCCAGTTCATATCGAAAGTCTTCATGTTTCGATCTTCTGTTTCAGCAGGACGTTTCGTTCTTATGCTTGTATTGTATGTTATCTAATAAAATGCTTACAAAGTCAAAAATTGGAACGGCTCATTCTGATTGACCCAGTGCTCACTTTTGGATGCAGGCCAGTATGATAAAGGCCTCTGCTTCCCATGCCTAATGCAGAGCCCTAAGACATTGTGTCTTCTTCTCCTTCAACCATGGACACCACCAGGAGTGGCGGCAATAACTTGTCACATCGGCACACCAGGGGAATTCCCACCTGCCTGCAGAAGAAACAAGTTGCTGCTCTAATTGGGTCCACGGGGACCTCCCTGAAACACCCTGCCTGAAGAGGGCCTTTAGAGAGATCTCCTCCACTCCCCAAACTCCTCCTATAAATCATGCAAGTTCTCTGTCAAGTGGGAGCCCACTGGAGTCAGCCAGGAAATGTGCCTTCTCTTCCACAGGTAAGTCTGGCCATGCCAAGCGATCGTAGGGATGTCTCTGTGCTGTAGGATCAGGATCCCATTTGCCCCCTACCGCTGGCTCACATGAGGTAGGCGGTATTGGCTAGTCCCCTCCCTTCTCTACCCCATGCCTGGTGATTAGCCCTAGGACCATGATGGCCAAATATGTATTTAATCTTTCTCTTCTTCACTCCGGAGATGAATGTGAATGGCAGACATTCAGGGATCCCTGTGGTGCTTCACACCATGCTGCCTGGACTCACCAGTCTGATCCCAGCACGCACTGCTGGCCACCATCAAGCACATGATCACAACCCATGCCCAATTTTGGGTGTTAGCCTTGTTCCCTAAAAGATGAGTATGGGCTGGGACACCTCCAGTTGGGTTCAAAACCAGCCCTGAGGTCTTCCAGCTAGATCATCAGGTCACAGACTTGGGGCAGAAGAGAGCACTAGGTCTCCTCCAATGTGCATCATCCCCACCATCCCAACAAAGCGTCTCACTGCAGTTTCAGTGTTGGGTGCTGAGCAGAAAAGTGCTGGGTTAACGTCTTCTCTGCAGGTCAGCTCTTGTGAGAGCAAAGAATCCCTTTGCCCCTGAACTTCACTGTATCCTGCCTTCTCCAGTGAGTAAGGGCACAACTGAAATGATGTTTCTGATGCCCAGGTCATGTCCCAAGAGCAGCGGGGAGAGCGGATGTTTATTTGCTCATATTGCAAAGAGTTTGGCTGAATATGCAAATTACTAACATGTGGGTACTGTCTGCAAAGCTTTTCTTTGAAAAGAAGAGAGGGTGAAGGGGTGACTTGATCACAGTGTAAGAACCAACATGGAGAAGAGAAAGCTGTTCATAGAGGGCTCTCAGTCTAGCAGACAAAGGTCTAACAAGATCCAATGGCTGGAAGTTGAAGCTAGATAAAGTCAAAGTAGAAATAAGGCACAATTTTTAATACTGAGAGTAATTAATCTTTGGAACAAATTATGAAGGACTGTGGCGTCTTCTCCATTATCGGAAATTTTTAAATCAAGAGTGGGTGTTTGTCAGAAAGATCTGCTCTAGTTCAAATGGAAATTAACTCAGGGAAGGTCTACGGCCCATGTTATGCCAGAGGTCAGACTAGATCGGGGTCGGCAACCTTTCAGAAGCGGTGTGCCGAGTCTACATTTATTCACTCTAATTTAAGGGTTTGCGTGCCAATGATACATTTTAGAAGGTCTCTTTCTATGTCTATAATATGTAACTAAACTATTGTTGTATGTAAAGTAAATAAGGTTTTTAAAATGGTTAAGAAGTTTCATTTAAAATTAAATTAAAATGCAGAGCCCCCCAGACCAGTGACCAGGACCCAGGCAGTGCGAGTGCCACTGAAAATCAGCTCACATGCCGCCTTTGGCACCCATGCCATAGGTTGCCTACCCCTGAACTAGATGATCACTGTGGTCTTTCTGGCCTTCAAATCTAGGAATATGGAGAGGAGCTCTATTAGATCAACAGATGAGGCCAGATCCTCAGCTGGGATAAGCCCCGGCTTACCTCCAAAGGGCCAATGAGCTCCTAGTTTTTCCCAGGGTGTGCACTGTCAATCCCTGTGGGGCCATCCCTGCTGCAACCGCTGGTCTCAGCATGTTGCCTGCTTAATCCACACCATGTTCAGCCCCTACCTTCCAGCCCAAGCCCGCACAGGTGCAGTGTCACTCCCCATCCTGGGAGGGGACATGGGCTGCTGGAGGTGAGGCAAGGCTAGGCAAGTCCCTGGCCCTACAGAAGCAGCAAAGAGTAGCGGCTTGAGGCATGGCCCGTGCTATTGCTTTTCACCACTGCCATTGGTGTGTAACATGTGGACACTACTGACTAGGGTTACATGGATTCACACCAGCTGGAGATCTGGCCCATACATGATCTTAGCTCTCCCCCTTTTGTGGGTTTTTAGCACTGAGTCTTTAATCTCTCATACACTATTTCCTAGATTTCACAACATTAGAGCATTTTTTGTAGAGAGGGGTGTAGCATCTAGTAATGATTTTTTCATTCTGTTATATTTGTATTTTTAATGTCAGCATGACCCAGCTGATTTTTAGTGGCTTACACATTTTACATGGTAAATTCTCTCCTCTCTAATCTGTATTTTAATGATGTTTTCAACCTTCATGGACTATACATTTTCCTGTCTACTAGCTTTAGGGACAACTGAGGGCATGAGGCACTTAACTAACCTAGCTATGAGCATCAGTGGCCTTAGATAGAGTAGCTAATTCTAACTATTAGTCCATGTTGTGTATGTATGGCTTACCGTGTAGTTTTCACTGGAAATGAGCAAAAATTTACAGCCACATGTTGGTTTTTTTCACCAAAAAATGAAGATTGGGGTCAATCAAAATGTTTTAAGAATTCGTGTTTGAATTCTCTAAATTGTTTTGGTTGGGAAAAAAGAAGTCTAAATGTTTTGTTTCACCATTTTCAAAATGAAATGTTTTGACTTCAATTCAAAACAATTCTTAGATTTATATTTTATTACAATTTTTTTTTAAAGGTTAAAAAAAACCTCAAACAAAATTAAACATTTCATTTTGGGTCAACCAAAACATTTTGTTTGAGCTGAAGCAAAAAGAATTCAGCTTTTTCAGTTACAGTTTTGGGTTGACGCGGAACAAATTTTTCTTTTCAATGTTTTTGGTTCAGCCATTGAACTGAAAATTGGTTCCTCACACAACTCTGATTTGCACAGAAATGCAGTTCCTGGGCTCTGGCTGACTGTCCTACACAGAGCAATGTTCAGTACTACAGAGGAGGAGGAGAGCATGATGCATCCAAACTATATATCCCATGAGGATCTATAGTGGCATTTTCTCACTGAATTATTTCAGGTTTGGCCAGAATATTTTTTTTACCATCAAATGATCTTTATTTTTATTTTTATTTTATTTTTTACACAGGGCAGACTTGTTTTCCAACCAGTTCTAGTGCCTGGGAATTATTTAGTGAGGCTGACCTAAGCCAACTTTAGGCAAGATACCAGGAAACATTTCTGACCAGCAAGTTCTATTTGGCTGTGGAGTGAGCTGGTAAGAGCACCATCATCTGAGTCACCCAATGTTAGATTTCCCAGGTCCAACAGTGGAGTTATTCAGAGCATGGGACAAGGTGATTTAGATCTTTCCAGCTCTGACATCAGTGACCTAGAGATGTTTTTTCCTTATGTTGAGGGCAGAGCTCAGGGGAAATTAACATTTAATGAAGGGTGGGGAATGAAATGTGTGATTACAAAATGCTGGTGAAAGCAAATCCTGGAATGGGCTGTTTTTATGAGTTTATACCTCCCGACTTTAACAGGGCACCTGCAAGATAATCCAATGGTGGGAAAGTGGCCTCCAGTGGTCATTTGAGGTAGTGCATAGTGTGTGGATACATATACATATCAAGGGGTATATAATGTGCAGCAACACTTTTCCTAGAAACCCTGGCTTCCTTGTAGCCTTCTGATAGTATTTTCCATTGGGCTGATATTAATTTCTTTTGAAAATATGGTAAAATTCTGATCTGATGCCTTTGAGTTTAGTTGAGTGTGAACAACTCCACAAGAAATGATAGCAGATACACCACCAGGGAGCATCACAGGCAGAAATAGTCAGAGAGGAGCAAATCTACAAGCAGCAGATAACTAATCAATCACATTTCTTCTGTTTTCTGCTTGCTTTGCCAATGCCATCATGCACACAGGCAACACCTTCCACCTGCGTTTCTGTGGAGACAACACCATCAACCACTATTTCTGTGATGCACCACCACTAATGAAGATGGCTTGTGATGACACCTGGGTCTATGAGCTCATCCTGGCCACTATTATTGGCTGCAACATGGGTGGCCACCACCACTCTCATCCTGGGCTCCTACACAGCCATTGGGGTGGCCATCTTGTGTATCTGCTCAGCCACTGGCCAGCACAAGGCCTTCTCCACTTGCTCTGCCCACCTAGTCTCTGTCACCCTCTTCTATGGCTTCATCCTTTTCATATACTCACGGCCAAGCTCCCAGCATACTCTAGAGTGGGACAAGGTAGGTGCTTTGTTTTACACTGTGGTCAACTCTCTGGTCAATCCCGTAATCTACAGTCTGTGCAACAAGGATGTGAAAGAAGCACTGAGGAACGCCTTTGGGAGAACCACAGCAAGCAAGTGAATGGCGGCAGCAATGGCGGGTCTGACTACACCGATGAGTCAGAGTTCTCTGCTCTGTCCTTAGTTAGTGATTTAGGCATGAGGGACTTACCCTGCTCAAGGAGGCTGAACTGGAGACGCTAGGTGTCCGGCAGTGGGAACTCTACCATCCTGCATGCCCCCATGGACAGCTACTTACCCAGTTCCCAGCCCATACCTCATCATGAGCGCAAGCATGGAGCAAGTTATAGTAGGACAGCAACTCAGAGACAAGAGAATAATCAACATGACTTGAGGCAACTAGTCCAACAGCTTGGTTCTCTCGTTCCTAGACCCTGTGGTGATTGGCCCGTGTAAATATTGATGCTAGATAGGAAGACAAATTACATTTGTACTACAAAAACACCTACATGCTGCAAACAGAATCAGAGCCTCACTGCACACGTGTAAGAACCTGAATAGAATAAGGTTAGGTGCTGTACACATACAGAGTGAGAGACAGAAACGGCCCCAAAGAGCTTACAATCTTCATAGACATGAGGACCAAAGGAAGCTGGGTTGTTGTCTCCATTTTGAAGATGGAGAAGTGAGGCACAGAGAAATTCAGTTTCTTGGTTAAGGTTACAACTGAACTCCGAGCTAGAGCTGGCTGAATATTTGTTTTGTTGAAACACTTTCTTTGACAAACAATGGCTTTTTAGCCAAACTGAGAACTTGTGCAGAAAATTTTCATTTTGGCCTAAATTATCTGGCTTTCCAGTGAAACCCAGATTTTTTCAGCTGCTGGTTTAACGTTTTTTCCCATTTGGGTCTGAAAATAGAAGTTGGTTTTTGAAAACAAAGTATTTTTACTGACAAACAAGTTTTTCTTTTTTCTTCTCTTTCTTTTTTTTAAAAAAAACTAAAAATAGCTTTTGAGAATTGAAAATCCACAGGGCCTTTAACAGGCAAACACAAATGCCGTTGAGTTGAGCGTAGTGCTTCACTTGGTCGATAACACTTACTGCATTCTATACGTCGTGCTTGAAAGCATCAAATCCCTTGATCCCATTGGGACTACAGTAGGTCGTAATCACATGGACTTAGGTCAAGGCCCCATTTTGCAAGGTGCTGTTCACATACATAGTGGGAAAGTTGTAAAGGATACAATCTAAATAGACAAAGAAAGGATAATTATCCCCATTTTACAGATGAGGAACTGAGGCACAGAAAGAGTAACTTGCTGAAAATCAGACAGGGAGTGTCTAGCAGACCTGGGAAGTGAGCCCAGCCTTCCTTCTCCTGATGTAGGCTCACACTATCTCTGTGAAGTAATTAAGTAACTCTATAAAGGCCCTTCTTCCTCACTTCTCTTCAGAGTTGTAACCCTGTTTACTGCCCCATTCTGTGCTTAACCCAGGGGTTTTTCTTTATATCCTTCTCAAAAGAGTGTAATTCACTCCACATACTGGGGGCGCTGTGGTACACCAAACCTTTCCAGATACACAGTAGTGTCCCATGTGCATTATGAACTTAGAGGCCAGTCCATAGGCACATCATCAGCCAAGCCTCTAGGTTGTAGCATGAAGTGTATCCCCAATAAGTACGTGCACACATAGCCGTAGGGAAATGATGCTTTATTTGGGCTGTTGGGAAGGGAAGAGAGCTGAATACCCTCGTACAATGACTCAATTAGCTACAATTGGAGCTTAACAGCAGTTCCTAACTTGGCCCTTAGGAGAGGCCAAATATAGGGGTACATGGATAACCATTCTCCATTGGTGCCTCAGGACTGGTAACCTGGGCAGCCCTTCCCTCAATTAAAGGGAATTAGGCATTGGCCTGTCTATCTCGCCAGCCAGGATTTGTTCTTGTCATCTATGGTCTCACTGTTGTTAACTTTCATGATTCTATCGTGACCTCCCACAGTGTAGGGGTGGTTGGTTTTTAAGTTGTCTCATGAAAATGCCAGGAAAGGCTATCCAGCTAGCCAATTTGTCCTTATTCTAAATGGCCACCCTCACCCATTCCTGTCAACAGGGCCAAAGGGGGCACGATGGCTGCCATTTTCCTACAGTACAGCTGCATGTGGCGGTAGGGTGCCCTTTCATAAAGATGGCTGTCACCTCCTACTCTTTATAATGAGATAGACTGAGACTGTGCCCACAGTCAAAATGGCTGCCACTCTGCTTCAGGAAGGACACTGACAAGACCATATTAGGACACAGGGCCTGGGATGACCATCGGAGATCCATAAAAGGTGCATAGGGGGAGCGAAGGGGAGCAAGAGGCTGACTGTGGTGGTGTAAGCCTAAGAGCTGTCCTCCAAGGCAATCCGCCCGAGTTAGGTGCGGTGCCAACTTAGACCCACAAACCCCCAGGAAAGATCCATCACTCTTTAAGACACTTACTCTGTACAAAGGGTCAGATTCACAGTCCAAGCTGGACAGGAATGATGACGATTTATTGAGTGTGAGCTGAGTGTTATGTAGGCTTGAGCAAACAAAGAAAAACAGTGCACATGTGTGATTTTCTCACCAGCACAGTTTACAGAAATCTCTTTACTTGCTAATTCTGAAGGTTAAGGAACACAGTAGGCAGCTGCAATTAGTTACTTTTCTAAACTCTTCTTATCTTTCTAGATGGGAAATACATCAGAGCTGAAGCCTGAGAAAATCTTAGCAGCAAAGACACTTGCTGATTCAGCAGGCAGCTGTTCAAGGCTCTCAGTGGTGCAGGGGGATGTGAGGGGGAGGAAGGAAATGCTGAAGGGTTTGGGGGGACAGTGATGGGGGTGGAAGATGAAAGGAAATCAGATGGCAGCTCCCCGACCCTAGGGGTAGTGTGGGGAAAGGGACCCTACTGCAAGACACACTTGTGCATATGTATGAGCCTGCTGCATTTAGTCCATTGCTGTGCTCACAGTCTGGGGTCAGGTGACTTCCTCTAACGCTTCAAAAACCAGAAGCCCTCCTATACCACCCACACAAATGTATTATTTTAGAAAAATCTCCTAATTTTTAAACTGATTTCATGGGTTTTTTGGGGAGATGACACCCTGGCACCCAAATATTCACCACTGTCATGTAATTAGGAGATGTTTTGTGCAAAGTATGCCTTGTGAGGTATCATTTTAAAAGTCTTCATCAGCTAGACATTAATATCTTGTTGGATTGTATCTGCTATTCTCATGTGTGAAGTTATGAATGTGGCTATGTATGTGTTATTGAAACAGGTTGTAAGGTTGAAAACACCTACAAGCAGTCTTTCAGATACAACAGTAAAAAGGCCAAACAGTGTTAATGGCTTATTGACAAGATGCACACAAGCACAAGGATTACCCCAGGAACTGTGTATGATAGAAAGCTCTCAAAGATAGCACTACATAATGGGAACTATTTGGCCCTGGTCACAACAAAAGAGCTTTCCAGCTAGTGGGAAGAAGATATAAATGTAGGACAATGACATCATGATGGTATCTCGCTCTCCCTCCAACACCACACCTGGAAACAAAGACTGAACTGTGGGAAGTGATGGTCCCAGACTAGAAGAATTTTTAGCCAGGGTAAAAAAAACTGGGAAAACCAAGATAGTTTGCGCCGTAAGAATCTGCGAGCCAGTTTGTCACTCAGGGTGAGAATTTGCTAATTTATATCCTATTTATTTATTGCGTTGAGCTCAGTTTGCGGCTTTGTTTATTTACTAAGGTAAACTGCTTTGAGCTGTTTGCTATCTTTTATAATCATTTAAAATTTATCTTTTGGAGTTAGTAAATTTGTTTTTGTTTTGTCTAAAAACAGTGCATGGAAATCATAATGGGGGGGACGAAAAGCTTTTGCATATCTTCCTCCACTTTGTGGGAGGAGCAAATTTCATGAGCTTACGCTCCACAGGTCTCTGTGCAGTGCAAGACAGTATAATTTTGGGTTTACACTCCAGAGAGGGTTGCAGGCCTTAGCAATGGGGAGGTGCCTTAGCTGAGCCTTCCCATCAGGAACTGATCTCAGCATCTGTGTGAAGCTGCATCTGGGTGTGTCCCTATCTATGTATATGTTGGTGCAAGAGCAAACCTGGAGAGCTAGGCAACCTATCCCAGCATCACAGTGTGAAAGGGAACCCAGACTGGTGGGTTAGGTGGGCTCAGTGGTACCCCAGTTCCAAGTGGCACTACGAGGATAGGGGGACCAGTCACTCTGGTGCAGCAAGCAGGGTCTAAACCTGGATGGGGAAACCCCATAGGATTTCAACTGGCAGGAATCCATCAGAGGGGGAAAATCTGATTCATGATTTTTGCACACATGAGACTAGCAGCACTTGGGGTTCCCTCCACGATGGTGCCTGAAGGAAGCAGTTCCTTCCTGTTTCATGCTTGCAGGTTTGTCACATGATGAAACCTCGGAATACACCCAATCAAAACTGGCCACCCTTCCTGCTGTTACTGGATGCCCAGAGAGAGCAAGCTCCAACCTAGACACTTCCTCTCTGGCTATCCCCCCAGGATGGTCTCTCTGCTGCCCCATCCTGTCAAGCTGTGACCCTAGGAACACCCCACTGTCGGTTGGCAATTGGCTCCCTGATATGTAACAGTAAAATTCAGCTGGCCTGACCAGCTTAGCACACCTCACACACTGTCATGATATCCATCTCAAAGGTCCCAGATAAGCTAGTGTATACAACAGTGGTGTGCAAATTTTTCCAGCCATGCCCTCCCATTACCAGTAAGGGAATCTGTCTGTGGCCCCACTCCATTACAAAGCTACTTCAGAAGGAGAACTTGGGCTGAAGGAGAAACTGGGGCTGGGAGAGGAGCTGGGGCTAGAGGGAATGAGGGCAGAGCTGGGCTGAGGGCAGAGTGGATCTGGAGTTGGGGGGTGCAGCAAGGTTGGGGGTGGAGTGAGACTGAGGGCAGATCTGGTCTGGAGGTGGAACAAGACTGGGGGCTGAATGGGAAGTTGGGGGTGGAGCTGGTCTGGGGGTAGAGCCAGGCTGGAAGTGTGGTGTTGCACTCTCTCCCCACCCCCTATGTGGGCTAGCTTTGGTCCCATGGTTTGCCCCACTAAGGGCCGGGGGCAGTCCAGAATCAGGACCCTAGTGCTGATAGGCTCTGTGTCCCATGCTCACTCACTCTTCCCTGCTGTCCCTGCAGTTACACTGAGCAAGGGGGTAGCTCTGATTTCCTCCAATCTGGCACCCTTTGAACATCAGGGGCAGTAATGTCCAGGATGACAGAAGCAGTCTATCGGTCTTTATTGGTGCATCAGTGTCACATGACGTTAGTTTAACAAGGAGCCTGGCTTTGCTGATGGCCTTTCTCAGGGCCTCCTTTACGTCCTTGTTCCTCAGGCTGTAGATGATTGGATTCAACAAGGGGTTCAGCACCATGTAGAGGAGGAAGGCCACATTGTCCTGACTGAGTAAGTAGCTGAAGCTAGGCCTCATCTACATGAAGAGGAGGGAACCATAGTACAAGGCAATGGATGCCAGGTGGGCAGCACCTGCGAAGGTCTTATGTCGACCCTTGGCTGAGCGGAGGACTAGGCCGGCAGCTCCAATGTAGCTGTAGGAAACCAGGATAATGAGAATGCTGATGACGAAAGTGCCACTGACAAAGCCGAAGAGGATGGCCTGGTAGGTGTCGCTGGAGTCACAGGAGAGGGCCAGCAGTGGTGGCACATCGCAGAAGAAATGGTTGATGACATTGGAGCCACAGAAGTCCAAATGGAAGGTGCTGGCTGTGTGGGCCACAGCACTGAGGAAGCCACCTGCGTAGGACCAGGCTACCAGCAGAAGGCAGAGCCCTTTGGACATGGTGGTAGTGGCGGGTTACAGGTAGCCATGTAGCAATTGTAGGCCATGACCGCCCAGAAGATGCACTCCATGTCTGCCAAGCCAGCTGAGAAGAAGAACTGGTCAGCACAGACAGCCGGGGAGATGCCCCAATAGTCTAACAGCAAGTCAGCCAGGAACCGGAAGGACAAACTGCCAGTGAAGAAGTCCATGGGGGTGTGGAGGTGCCTGTTGGTGCAGATCAGCATGATGAGGCCTGGGTTCCTGGGAACACCAGGAAGAGGACAACCTGCATTTTCCCTCTGGTTGAGTTTATCCTGGGATTTACAGTCATGATGTGATTCCTGTCTCTCATTGAGTTGGAATAGGCCACTGCTGGGTTTGGTAGGAGCAGTCACATCTGTAGCAATAGTGCCTAGGGTGTCATTGCATTTCTGTGTGAGGGACAGAGGATGGTCCACAGGCCATAGGTGTCTGAGTCACCCAAAGGAAATTACACACTTTGTTACCCCAGCCACGTAGTTGTTTGTAGTACCTAGGAGCATAGGAACTACCGCACTGGAACAGACCCACAGTCCATATAGCCTAGTATCCTGTCTCTAACAGTGCCCGGTACCAGTGTTAGAGGAAGGCAAAAACACTGGAACAGACCCACTGGGCAGAGAGCAGGACAGAGCTGCTCCTTCATGAGAGAGCCTGGCTGGGAGGCAGCCAGGGCTCTGCTGCCGGGGGAGGCAGCGGGGCTTTAGCTCACTCAGTCCCTGTCCCTGTGGCCAGGGCCGGCTCTAACTTTTTTGCCGCCCCAAGCACAAAAGAAAAAAAGAAGGGCGGCCAGAATGCCGCCCCTTAAAATGTGCTGCTCCCAGCACATGCTTCCTCAGCTGGTGCCTGGAGTCGGCCCTGCCTGCAGCAGGGCCAAGATTGGGGGTGGGGGGATCCCGCTGCCGACCCAGTTGCCAGGGCCAAGGGTGAGCGAGCCCGAGACCCCTCCCTGGCAGAATTCCCTATCTCACTTGTACTGAGCATGCTCACACAAACTGAGCCAGCTCAGTAACGTCTGCTGATGCTGCTGCCCTCACTCTGCCTTTACTTCCAGTCAGACTGTGCCGCCTGCTCCTTAGAGGGTTTAAAAAGGGGCAAAGCAGGGCCGGCGTAAGCTTCTTTGCCGCCCTAGGCATGTTGGCGGCAGCTCGCGCAGCCCCCGTCCGCTTTGGCGGCATTTCGGTGGCTGCTCGCATGGCCCCCATCCAGTTCGGTAGCACTTGGGCAGACTTCCCCAGCAGCGCACAGCGGCCGTGAGAGCTGCCGCCGAAATGCCGCCGAAAGCGGCCAAAAGGAGCCTCGATCGCCTAGTGCTTGCACTGGCCCTGGGGCAAAGACAGTGGCCCTGTGAGCTAAAGTCCTCTCTTCCCTCTGGGGGGGGCACTTGACCCCACATGCCCCCTCCCCTCCATACGCATTGCCTCTAATGGAGTGATGCAGACTTGAGCTGGGAAATGCTTAACGATGGAATCGAGAGCCAACCTGGCTACACAGCAGCCAGACATGGCAGAGTTAACCTAAGCGATCAGCTCTGTTAGTGCTGCAGAGGGCCACTCATTCAATCCGTGTAAAGAGACACAGGCCAGGAGGGCAGGGACCGCACCCTCCATTGCTAGACCGGAGGCTGAAACCAGAGGCAAGTCCTGCCAGAGGAAAGGGGATCTCAGAGTTAAACAATAAAGGTTTTCATCCCCATCCCAGCAGTACCGGGTATTCTATGGCGGCATTGCAACAGGCCCACACTTGGAAAGGGCCTATAACGACTACGTGGGGGCCCACAAAAGACTAATCTGACCCTGAGTGGTTTCCCTTTGATGTCCCACAGCTGGAGCAGCTTTTCCCACCCACTCCCACTTTGATGACAAAACCACCCAGCGCCGCTCAAGCTGAATTTTACTTTAGGATCCTGAACTGGGAGCTGCTGCCTGCAGCGTGTGGAGAAGGGGGAAAGGGCAAGTGAGGAGAGAGGGGAGGCAGTGCATCATGGGAGTCTCGGGCCCTGGTGCTTCATGGGGGATATAGTCCAACCAGGAAGCCCAGCCCATAGAGGACATGAGGCAACAGAACATCTGCGCCCATGAGGCACCTTGGCAGCATTTCTAAATGGCAATATTTCCATTTTTGGCCAAAATATTGTGGTGGTTGAGGGCATTTGTTTTTCCAAAACCTCACCCCACCATCAGTTTTTCCATAAAAAGCCACTTTTTGGGGACAACTTTCATTTAATCAAAAACCCCAATTTTCTATTCAAAACCATTTCAATGGAACGTTTCCTACCAGCTCTTGGTGTAAAGTGAGGCATTCAAACCTGTGGCAGTTAAGCTCCCCAGCCCAATGGGGGCTGTGAAGAGTGACCTGAGAAATCCCACGATCCAAGCCAATGAGAAGGGGAAAAAATGTTAGAAAATACAGCAGCACTGGGATTTGCTGTGTCCTTGCTACAGCTTGAGAGAGTCTTTTGGTTATTGCTCTGTTCCTGGGGAATTTAGTCCACTGTTCAAAAGGCAGCAAGTATAATTGTCCAGGTCCCCGGGAGTTTGCTGGAGGGAGGTGGGAAAACATGGGTAAAGTTTAAAAATTGCTGATATTTTAACTGGCTACAGTGAAAAGACCCAGTGGAAGCGGCATTGGCTAAGGGTTGGATCGGGGGTATGAGACTTATGTAGACCCATGCTGAGAACTTTCAGCTCGGCTCACCGATATTAAAAGAGACCATTGTTTTCATCAAACAGTTGTGACAATGGAGTTAAAACTTTAGCGATTTCGAAATGTATTTGTTTATAATTATGGTGCTGTTCCCTTCTCTCTTGTGCTCAGCATGGGGAATGGACCCAGGGGATCCACTGCGTTAAAGGCTAACGAGCTGCCATGGGCATTGATGGAGACAGCAGCTACAAGTAGCAATAACTGAAGTTACTTAATGGTAAGTTTCCAGACTTGGTAAATGAGTCCCCAGGAGCATTGTTAGGCGTCTTGGAGGACTCCACAGGGAAGCATACTTAACTCATGGCAATCATGATGTGTGAACTCCTAACCCAGCTCATGAAGTAATATCATTCACCAACACACTCCATTCTTGACCTGCAGTACCCAGCCTGATCCAGACCTGCCCCTAACCCCCATTTGATGACACTGCTGATTCACTTTATTTCTACCCCTCAGCGCCCCATGCTATTCCAACCCTGGGATCCCCAACCCCATCCCAGCTCTGCCAATAACTCTATCCTGACCGATAGCCCCCTGCTATCCTAGCCTTAGGCTCCCGATTTTAACTCAGTCCTAACCCCCAGCCCCCTGCTATCCCAGCCATGGGCTCCCCACACACCCACCTCTGCTGGTGCCCCTCAATCCTGACGCGTGGCCACCCTGCTATCCCAGCCCTGGGCTCCCCACATCCCCAGCTCTGTTGGTGCCCCTCATTCCTGACCTGCAGGCCACTGCTACTCCAGTCTTGGATCTCTGTACACAGTCAACTCTGTCATTACCCTTCAGCCCTGCCCCACAGCCCATCCTCCACCCCTGCACTAGTCCAATCCTGGGCCTCAACCATGCCTGCAGCTTCCACTTCCCTTGGGCTCTGGGTGTTGGAGAGAGAACTGTTTGGGTTTGTCTGAGCTGTCTTGACCTGCAAGAGCTGCCCTGCATTTCCTCAGTTCACTAGGAGCAGGGCATAGCGCTGAGTTCAGGGGATGGTGATCCGTGCCTACCACCCTAAAGAGTCTTCCAATGTGTGTGTTTTGGGGAGCCTTTGCTTGTAGCACCTAGAGAACAAGCAGCCTGTAGCGAGGAAAGGTGGACTCAGGGTTAACACACTGGCCAAAGACTTGGGGGACCTAGATTCGTTGCCTAGGTTTGTCTCAGATCATGCAGGAATTGGGTGTGTCGCATGGTTTCTTTGTGCCTCGCTTCCCTTTCTATAAAATGGAAATAGTGAACGAATTTTTCCTTGTACTTCTCTCTTATCTGGGGTGCCTATGTAAGTGTTGTGCCTAGCACACTGGGTGCCTCTAGCTTTCATTTAATCATAGCCCTTTGCTCACGTGACAGTTCCCTACACTTCATAGCACAGAAGCAGAGACTGCTGATAAGGGCATTGCCCCTTTTCTGCCAAGTGGCTAGTCAATGTTTGGAGCCTCTGGGCCTAGAAATTGGTGCTACCCAGGAGTTTCTTTGATTCAGCTTTGTTCCATTACAAGGAATGTTCAAAGTCCTGTGTCTCTGAACCAGGGCCGGTGTAACCACTGGACGAACTAGGTGGTCGCCTAGGGTGCCAAGAGTTGGGGGTCCCAAAAAGCTGTAGATGTGAAAGATCTTATTTTTAGTAAGGTTTTCAACACAGTCCTGCACAATATTCTCATAAGCAAACTAGGGAAATGTGGTCTAGATAAAATGGCTGAAAAGCGGGTGCACAGCTGGTTGAAGGACTGTACTCAAAGAGTAGTTATCCATGGTTCGCTGTCAGATTGGGAGGACATAGTGGGGGTCCCTTATCTAGTGTCCTGGGTCCAATACTAGTCAATACTTTCATGAATGACTTGGGTAATTGAGTGATAGGTATGCCTGTAACATTTGCAAAGGATACCAAGGTCAGAAGGATTTAGAAGCACTTTGGAGAACAGGTTTACAATTCAAAATGACCTTGACAAATTGGAGAATTGGTCTGAAATTAGCAAGATGAAATTCAATAAAGACAAGTATAAAGCAGGGCCGGATTAACTCTCCTGTGGGCCTGAGCCTATTAGATTTTGTGGGGCCCCGTATGCAAGTCTTTTCCTGGGAGGGAGTTTGGTGCAGGAGAGGGCTTCCATTGGTTCCCGGCCAATGGGAGCTGCAGAGACGGTGGTGGGGTGGGGGCAGCACATGGAGCTGCTTCCCCTCACCCCCAATAGGGTCCACAGACATATGCTAGCAGCCGGCTGCTTCGCTCCACTGCTCTGCAGGACTTTTAGCAGCCCGGAGTTGGAGATCACTGCCTGTGATTTGTTTTTATGCGGCCTGTGTTGAGCTGGGGCCCTGGGCTGCAGCCCCTAAAGCCCCTGTCTTGATCCAGCCCTGGTGTAAAGTACTGCACTTAGAAGGAAAAATCAACTGCACTACTACAAAATGAGGAATAACTGACTTGGTGGTAGTGCTGCTGGAAAGGAGCTGGGGGTTATCGTGGATTGAAAGTGAGCTAACAATGTGATGCAGTTACAAAAAGACTAATCATTCTGGGGTGTATTAACAGAAGTGTTGTACGTAAGAAATGGGAGGTAATTGCCCCACTTGGTACTCTTGCAAACTCAGCTGGAGGGTTGTGTCTAGTTTTGGGTGTCACACCTTAGGAAGGATGTGGACAAATTGAAGAGAACCCAGAAGAGAGCAACAAAAAACGGTAAAAGGATAGAAAACTTGACCTAGAGGAAAGGATACAAAAAATGTGCATGTTTAGTTATAAGAAAAGAAGACTGTAGGGGATTCTGAAAAATCTTCAGATACATTGAAGGCTGTTCTAAAGAGGATGGTGATCAATTGTTCTTCATGTCCACTGAAGGTAGGACAAGAAGTGATCAGTTTAATCTGCTGCCCAGAACCTAGCATATAGCTAGAGGGGATAAATAAGGGCTGATAGTCCCTCCCCTGCCCTAACTCCTCCACTTCCTCTACCCCCAGCCCATGTCACCCCTCATATTGTCCAACCACTCCTGTCTACTCTCCCACTCCTCCCCTGTGCCTGAACCCCCCAACTCCTCTTCCCTCCCCTGCCAGCCATTCATCCTCCCCATAATCCCCCAACCCTCATTCCAGACCCAAACCCCTCACTCCCATTCCTGCCTCCTCTGACACCCCTAATCACCCCTCCCTTCCCAGCAAGCATTCACATGTGTCATTTATTTTCTTTTCAAAAACAGCTTGGGTGCCTTCCCAATCATTTCCTCTCCTCAGATTACATTTCTCTGAAAGAATAAAACAAAAAAACCTCGACAGAGACAGATTTTAGCCAAATGTTTACAGTCCAGCGTCAGATTTCTGCATTGGGTAGTTTTCAAACGCCACAGTTGCTAGAATCTGAACTTTCAGACTTGCTATTTTTAAGTTTTTCAGCGGGGGTAGGGAGTTGTATCTCAGGAACTCCTTACTCAAATTACCCCAAACTTGGATTACTGAACCTACTCCACACCTCTATGAGGCACAGCAAATTTCAAGACAACCCATGTAAGTACGGGGATTTTTGAGCACTTAGGGGAATCATCTGTTAAACAGGAAAAGCTTCCCAATCTTAACCATAGCAGAGCTGGCACTCCCTGGTAATACTGCGTGAAATAAATCATCATCAGTTGTTTTGCTGTCCCCAAGTCCGCAGCGCAGGGGAATGCTGAAAGGAGGTGTTTTAGGAAGGAGAGAGGAAAGGAGCTCTGCACATCCGTCTGCAGTACAGACAGCTCCAAAAGATGTGATGGTATCCACTGAAGGACAGCGCCTATGGAGATGATACAGCCTGAGACAATAGCTCCATTCATCTCAGTGGGTGTTCTCAGCCTCCCCTGCTCCTCCTGGTCAGTGCTTGGGAGCCTGTGCTAGGCACCAAGCTTGCCCGTTCTCATCTCCTCACCCCAATCTCAGCACTGTGCCCTCGGTGCATGCTCCTAGCACCCCTGTACTCAGCTCTCCCCACAAGAGGGCAGAGCTTCCTCAGCAGCTGGCTTGCATGGGGGCTAGGGAGAAGGGGCTCAGGCCCTTTCAGAGTAATAGGGCCCTCAAGATCTTGGCTCCACATGGGGGGCAGGGCAGGAGAGAAGGCAGAGACTCCTCAGAGGGACGGCCCTCCCGGATCCTGGCTGTCAAGCACTCAGTCCAGGGGATTAAAAGAGAACTTTATTGGGGGTTGGGGGAGGAGTAGCAAGAAAACTAGAATAAACTTGGGAAAGCAAGTGATTAATTACCAGTATCTATTAGATAAGGCTTCCACCCCAGCCCTTTGGCGTCTTACTCATCCACATCTCAGTTCTCCTCTGGCAGATGTGAGTGGCTCCGCTCCACAGCGCTCTCTGTCGCAGTTTGTTGTCCAGAGACAGAGGAATCCAACAGTTCCAGCAGGTCAGTTGTTTCCTGTGGTGCTACTGGGAGCTGATGAGATTTGTGAAAGAATTGTGGGTTTTATGATAAAAGCATGTAACTTGCCAGAGTCTTAGGCCATGACCTGATCAAGATTCTCAGATAAGGGGGCATCACCAGCTCATGCCACGTTGGCTCCGGCAGCCATATGAAATCCTAAGATGCAATTTTTCTACTGATGTTTTTTCTGATACTGATTGTTTATGTATTAGACCACGCAGTGAGTTTTCATTTTTGTACATTTATATTCCTATTTTCTTAGGTGTCCTAAAAACTAAAACAATGAATTATTATGGCTTGAGACAGGAGTAGTCAACAGGTGGACTGCAGGCCAAATCTAGACCTCTAGATGCTTTTAAACAGATCCTAAATTTTTTTATGTACTTATTATTGTTATCATTATTGTTATTATTTTGTCTGGAGTCAGGACCTTGACTATACATTGAAAAAGAAATTTGGACCTTAACAAAAAGTAATTGACTACCCCTCGGTGGAGATCATCCAAATATATTAAGAATTAACATGCTTGGTAGCATGCCATTAGGGAGTATTCACGAAAAAGTTAATGCTATAGAAAAATAACTCAATCCGTTGAAAAGTTTCTGTCCATGACCAGAAAGTTACATTTCTATTTGCTAAGAATGATATTTCAGATTGATCTAGACATAAAAGATGTTACTGAGTCTCAAAAAGATTGAATTAAAAAACAGGAACATTGTTCACAGGCTTCAGTGTATTGAAACGTCACATCCCCTGTCATTTTTCCCAGAGGAGACCTGTACTTGGGTCTTGGAGATCTCCCTTGCAGGAGGTCTGTGGAACAAAGAGTTTGTTTCTATTGGTGGGCTCCATTAATGGCTTGGTTTTCTCTCGATTTGTCTGGTACAAATGTGGTGTGCTGCTGCTGCCCAATCTTCTCAGCCTCCCTAACAGACAACCACGGGAAGATTGGCAACGTTTTTAGTGTCCAGTTCAGGTAGGTCTACACTCTCTCCTGAGAATGGGTTGCCTGTGTCTTCTATGATGTCAGCAAGTGCTTTGACATATCGCACCAAAGAAGCCTGAATACATTTCGCTTGCTCACGGAGCTTTGTGTTAGACCCTTTCTGATTGGTTCATCTCTGTAGTGAGGCTTCAAATCCTCCTATCAGCCTGGCCACCTCTTGGCCCACTGTCATCAAAGCCTCCGGACTTTGTGTTGACCAAGAGCGCCACCATCCCCTTTGATTATGGCATTATTTTGCTCATGAGCTTGGCCGAGTGCTATTGCAGAGCAAACGTTATGGCTTGCAAACAGCGGGGGCTAGGGGTGATGCAGAGGTGGGGGGAGCCCGGAGAGGCAGTGGGGCCAAGGATGCCAAAATACAAGTTCACACAGAGCACCATTTGCCATAAGGCTGGTCCTGATCTAGCTACTGCATCTCAGAGAGATGGATTTACTAGAGTGATAGGAGAACTCTCCGGTGGCCAGAGTAAGTGTCTACATTGGAGCGTAGCAGCATTTTAAGGGTTGATGTAGCCAGAAAGGTCTGGTGATTCCACTGGAGCACAAACCCGGGACCTTCTGCAGGTAAAGCAGCTGTGACAAATATTACATTGTGGCATCTCACAAGGAGACCCTGAGCATCTGGCTCTGTGGTAAAGAAGAGAGAAGTTCCTCTCCCCCTCCCACTCCCAGGAGAAGTGACACATGAGAAATGACCTCCCACAAAATGCAGCAAAAAAGCTCCACATTAAAATCAACAGAGCCACATCCACAGACTCCAACCTACCTCTAGGAATACCATCATTTCCCAGCAGCCCAGGGAGGTAACCAGGTAACTAAAGCTAGAAGCACTCAATAATCTGTCATTTCATCAATAGTCTTAATTAAAGCCAAGCAAATGATTGGTGTTTCAGTTCAGGGTCCAAACCAAAAAATCAAGAGTGAAAACGTGGTTTGATTTGAACCTAGACTACATTTTTTTCATCTTGTTTCAGACGGTTTGGGGCGTTTTTCCCTGCCTTTTGGAGGTTGTTTTTAATTAGCTACATTTCTAAACAAACCACTCTTCTGAAATGAAAAGTTGCAAGGTTTTATTCTGATATGATCAAAATGAACCTTTTGACCTTAAAAAATTGCGCCCCCCTTTTTTTGATCAAAACTATTCACTAAATTCAACCCAAAATTGCAAGTAGTTTCAGTGGCCTGTACAATCTATTTTTTTCAGAGAATTTACTATTCACCAAAAAAAAAATTAAAATACACCCAACTCTAATCTAAATTGCGAGATCTTGGATCACTCTCTGATTATTTTCCCTGTTTCCTCCCGACCTCCCCCTGTTTTGTCATGATGACTCAGGGATCTTCAAATCTTCTGTCTGATGCCATGTCTATCCAGGAACAGGTAGGGAGGTTAAGGAGAGCCAACTAGAGATGAAGTCAGTGCACATAGATTATAGTGTATTCTGGAGTAAAGTATCATAGAATCATAGAATATCAGGGTTGGAAGGGACCTCAGGAGATCATCTAGTCCAACCCCATGCTCAAAGCAGGACAAAGTAGCCTTTGTTCTGTGTAACTTAATCCTTTGTTGGCCAGAAGCTGGGAATAGGTGACAGGGGATGGCTAATTTGTGGATTACTTGTTCTGTTCATTCCCTCTGAGGCACCTGGAATTGGCCACTGTCAGCAGACAGGATGTTGGGCTGGATGGACTATTGATCTGACCCAGACTGGTCGTTCTTATGTTCTTATTGCCTCCACACTCTGTGATGTGCAACCCATCACACCTTCCATGCCTTGTTTGTGTTGACAGACAAGCTGGGGCTTGAGTCCCTCAAACTTCAAAAGCCTGGTAATTACAGTTGATTCTTGGGGCTGCTGGATAATGGCTGTGCCCCAGAGGTGGTATGGAGTCAGCCTCTGGTAGGTGTCTCTGAACTAGTATGGAGCACTTCTGCACCACCTAGTCATTAAGGTGTGGGATTGAAACTCCTGTGGCTGTGTGCCCCATGTGGGTCTGAGTCCCACTGTTAGCACAGCTGTTCTTTTATCGCTCTCAAGAGCAGGGAATCCTCTATTTAACAACAAGGATGCAGGTTTCGGAGAGGGCAGGTCACTTCTCAGAACTTTCCCTGCCTGTTAACCACCTGGGCAGATCTTTGGAACAATTCATTAGAACCATTTTCCTATTCCAGTGCTTAACCACTCTGACAGTTAGGAAGTTTTTTCTAATGTCTAACCTAAACCTCACTTGCTGCAATTTAAGCCCATTGCTTCTTCTCCTATCTTCAGAGGTTAAGAAGAACAAATTTTCTCCCTCCTCCTTGTAATAACTTTTTATGTACTTGGAGACTGTTATGATGTCCCCTCTCAGTCTTCTGTTCTCCAGACTAAACAAACACACTTTTTCAATCTTCTCTTATAGCTTGTGTTTTCTAGGCCTTTAATCATTTCTGTTGCTCATCTCTGGACTTTCTCCAATTTGTCCACATTTTTCCTGAAACGTGGCACCCAGAACTGGACACAATACTCCAGTTGAGGCCTAATCAGTGTAGAGCAGAGTAGAAGAATTACTTCTTGTGTCTTGCTTACAATACTCCTGCTAATACATCCCAGAATGATGTTTTCTCTTTTTGCACAGCGTTACACTGTTGACTCATATCTAGCTTGTGATCCACTGTGACTCCAGATCCCTTTTTGCAGTACTCCTTCCTAAGCAGTCATTTCCCATTTTGTATGTGTGCTACTGATTGTTCTTTCCTGAATGAGTACTTTGCATTTGTCCTTATTGAATTTCATCCTATTTACTTCAGACCATTTCTCCAGTTTGTCCAGATTATTTTGAATTTTAATCCTATCCACCAAAGCACTTACAGCCCCTCCCAGCTTGGTATCATCCACAAACTTTATAAGTGCACTCTCTATGCCATTATCTGAATCATTGATGAAGATATTGAACAGAACCAGACCCAGAACCAATCTGTGCAGGACCCCACTCATTATAGTCTTCCAGTACTACTGTGAACAACAGATAATTACTCTCTGTGAACGATTTTCCAACCAGATATGCACCCACCTTATAGTAGCTCCATTTAGGTTGTATTTCCCTAGTTTGTTTATGAGAAGGTCATGTGAGAGAGTATCAAAAGCCTTACTAAAGTCGAGATATACCACATCTACTGCTTCCCCCCCATCCACAAAGCTTGTTTCCCTGTCAAAGTTCATGGGGAAGTGTTGCCCATTGAGTGTTCCCAGGGTGGTATATATAGTTTCCAAGATTTCTAGGTGGGGAAGTGGAGACAATGTTGTTGGGGTTTTTGGTAGGAACCCCTAGAAAACTGAGCCTGTCCCTTTTTCCTGCTGTCACCAGGATTATTTACAATGAATGCTATTGAAAAAGCTAAACCAGACTAAATGAGTTAGGAAGAAGCTAAATAGGGAATTTACTTTTGTGTTGGTTGATTGACGATTGAAAATCAAGAGGATTCATCTTTAACCAATAAATGAAAAACTGTGAGAAGGACATTGTTTTATTTATAATGTTAAAGGGTGGAAATATTGGGTGCTTGAAAGGCAGAAGACAATCTTTTCTACCAGAAGTGGGGTTTGACCCCACACAGACAAATGTCTATAGAATCTTAAGTCTAACACCTTAACCACTCAGCCATTCTGGGAACTAAGTGAGTATTGAGCCCAAGAACATAGCTTTATCTACTGCTGTCTTCCATGAATCTTTAACTGCTCCAGAGTAGGGATGGGAGAGCTGTGAGGATGAGGATGAGGATGAGGATTCCCTCCTCTCTCCCTTTTGTTTCCAAAGAGTGGTTGCTTCATACAGTTTCTCACATGACTCACTAGTGAAACTATGCTTAACAGATGCCTTCAGGCTCTCAGCTTGCTACAAAAGAAGCAGGTGTTCTGGCAATGCCTGCCTTGGAACCTAGTTTAAGTATAAGGTGGATCTCGGCCACAGCTGACATTTGTCATGGCATCTTCAACTTTTTTCTGATGCTTAATATACTTCCTCTCCAGCCTTGCCAAATTCAGTTTATGCGTACACTTCTTCAAGCATGGTAGATGCCACCAAGCTTTGTGTTTGACTGGGTCCCCCATGGGGGTTCTCCCCAAAGATTCCGCTACTAGGTGATACACTTTGGCTCCCCACCAATTCCTAAAAATCATCAAGACTAAAATAAAATCAAGGATTTATGTAATAAATTACTTTGGGATTGTGATTAATTATGTTACAGGTACTGTGCTTACTGCTTGCAGATGGACTCTGGTCATTTCTGGCTCGATGCGGACATCACAACCCTTTTAGCATCATAAAGAAAGCGGTTAATCAATACCACTGAACTGCTAGTTTTTGGCCAAAGACAGGCAATCAACTTGAAACCTTCCTTCCATTTACAGTTATCTGTCACATTTAAAAAGTTAATTAGGTGTCAGTGATAACTGATAACACAGTATTGTCAGGCAAGGGCCATCCTTTAACTCTGTGAGGGCTGCATGGTTGACATGCCTGTGTTAACGTATAATTTTTTAAAAACATTGATTTTTAACCATTTTCTCAAATACATATCTGCATAATGACGGAGCTCTGCGGAAAGGGATGTGGGGGGATCATAGTGGATCACAAGCTAAATAGGAGTCAACGGTGTAACGCTGTTGCAAAACAAATCATTCTGGGATGCATTAGCAAGAATATTGCAAGCAAGACACGAGAAGTAATTCTTCTGCTCTACCCTGCACTGATTAGGCCTCATCTGGAGTATTGTGTCCAGTTCTGGGTACCACATTTCAGGAAAGATGTGGACAAATTGGAGGCAGTCCAGAGAAGAACAACAAAAATGATTAAAGGTCTAGAAAACTTGACGTATGAGGGAAGACTGGTTAAGCACTGGAATAAGTTGCCTAGGAAGACTGGAGAATCTCCATCATTGGGGCTTTTTAAGAGGAGGTTGGACAAGCATCTGTCAGGGATGGTGTAGATTGGGGTGGCCAACCTGAGCCTTAAAGGAAGCCAGAATTTACCAATGTACATTGTTAAAGAGCCACAGTAATACGGCAGCAGCCCCCGCCCACTCCTAGCACCTCCCACCCTCTGGCAGCCCCACTGAAGAGCACCTTCTCCTCCATCCCCATGCCTCCTGCCTGCTGTGATCAGCTGTTTCATGGCATGAAGGAGGCTGGGGGAGAGGGGAGGAATGAGGATGTGACACGCTCAGGGGAAGGGGCAGGGGTCTTGGGGGAAGACGTGGAATGGGGGCAGGGCCTGGTGCAGAGCTGGAGGTTGAGAACCCCCCCACCACACCAGAAAAATGTGAAAAAAGATTATGTGGATAAGAGGGTTTAACTGCCATGGTCCCGTTTTTTGAGGGGTGAGGGGATGAAAAATAAGAGCAAGTGTCTGGGGGTTCCCATTGACATAAAATTTTGAGTTCAAAACTGAAAAATGTTGTGAAAACATCAAGTGAAACTTTACTTTTAATCAAGGATTTTTGTTTCTTTTTGTAAGATTTTTTTCCTAGGTTTCCTCCAGCTCTAGGCCAGGCTGGGCAGCCCCACACCTCCATGCTTGTTCTGATCTATGTCAATTCCTGTTTCCATGTGGTTCTTTCATCTCCTGAGAAAAAGTGGATGTGAATATTGGTCCAGGACAGAACCCCCTCCCAATCTGGGACCCTCTGTAACTAGAGCAGAGACAATCTGCAAGGCACTGTCCCGTCAGGATCAGGAATAGGCCCCACTGCAGAAAAGGTCAGTCTATTTAGAGGGAAATATGATGAGTGGGAGAGCCAGCAACATGAGCCTTGGGAGAGGGAGACCTACAGGTCAGTAGGATATCAGGGCTGGAAGGGATCTCAGGAGATCATCAAGTCCAACCCCCTGCTCAAAAAACAACCAATTCCCTATTAAATCACCCAACAGATTTTTGCCCCATACCTCTAAATGGCCTCCTGAAGGATTGAACTCTCAGTACCAGATTTAGTAGCTCAATGCACAAACCACTGCACTATTCCTACCATCTGTTAGTGGTTCTATCTCTTGATGTCTTCTCATCCTGCCTGGATGCCTGTCTAAGATCAGCATTAGTCAAACACAAGCTATTGGCTTCAATACAGAGCTGAGGGAGTCAGTTTCTCTGCCCTGTGGATATCAAGCTAGTAAGGTAGATTTAATGGCCCAGTCCAGTCTTAAAACCTGTGAATTTCACACTTGACTGAGACTAGCTTAGAGGGACTAGGGGTTGTACTGGTGCAATTATTTCACAAAAGGAATCACACCCCTCATTGAAATAGTTATGCCAGTACAAAACCTGAACATCGCCCAGACTTCAGCCTGGAAGCACCACTGGCTAGGCTGAGCTAGCAGACTGCAATGACTGCTAGAGCCATAGAGCAAAACAGCAGAACAGCCATACCCATGGTCTGCCTAGCCCATTAGCCTGTCTTCTGACAGTGGCTAATGTCAGGTGTCCCAGAGGGAATGAACAGAACAGGGAAATAATCAAGTGATCTGTCATCCTGTCCTAGCATTAGGCAGCCAGAGGCTTAAGGACACCCAGAGCATGAGATCACATCCTTGCCAATCCTGGAGAATAGCTACTGACAGACCTATCCTTCATGAACTTATCTAGTTCTTTTTTGAACCCAGTTATACTTTTGGCCATCACAACATCCCCTGGCAATGAGTTCCACAGGTTGACGGTGTATTGTGTGAAGCACTTCCCTTTGTTTGTTTTAAACCTGCTGCCTACTTTATAGCATATTAGCCAGACAGCCCATAGGCTCAGACCAATCAGCTTCCTCTACCTGCCTCACAGTGGAGTTTTAATACAACTCACCACCACTGTAGCCCATTTTTCAGACCAGCTCCTGGGCCCCCATGCTCTTTGTTAGGAACCCACCCCCTCACATCTTTCATGTCCTGTTTGTGCTGACAGACAAGCCAGGGCTTGAGTTCTTTGAACTTCAAAAACCCAGTAATTACCCAGTTAACCCTGAAGGCTGCTGGATAATGGCAGTGCCCCAAATGTGCTGTGGAGTCAGGCTCCAATGAGAATCTTTATGGTGCAGTTCAAGGTTTGGTATGTACTTACCAGAATGGCCGAGTGGTTAAGGCGTTGGACTTAAGATCCAATGGACAAGTGTCTGCGTGGGTTCGAACCCCACTTCTGGTAGCAATGTTTTTTTTCTCCCTTTCAAAGTCCAGTGTGGCCTCTCTTTGACCATTCACTGCAATTAAAGACCAGCAGCTGTCCTGAGCCAGGGGCTAAGGAGCTGTTTAATTGTAGTGTATAAGCCCTTCAGGCTTTGGCTGGAGCCCAGGAACTAAGACCCAGCAAGGTGGGAGGGTCCCAGAGTTTGGGTTGCAGCCTGAGCGGGAACGTCTACACGGCAAGTAAACAGCCCCTTAAGCCAGCTGGGAGTTTTTAATTTCAGTGTAGATCTATCCATGGATTCAGGACTGTCTGTGCCTGCCAGTTCCCTGGACGAATATTTGGAATGATTCATTTGAACCATTTTCCTGTTCCCCAGTTCTCAATGAAATGGATTAGTCAATGATCCACCTCATTTTCAATCTTCATCTGAACAGCATAGAGGTAAGTGATTAACTTCAGCCCCTCACTGACACGCTGGGTCTGGCTTAGCTTTTCTGCCTCTCTTCCCTCAGACTAGTTCCTGGCAGTGAATTCCAGGAGCTGGCTGGGAAAACTGAGATCTGAGTTACTTGGATGAAAGATGAAACCAACCACTGCAAATCCCACCTTGTTTCCTGTCAGCCCCTTCCATCTGCCCCATCGTGGACATCTAACACCACTAATCCCTGTAACCCATTCACAGTCCAGCTCCTGGACTCCCATGCTGTCTGTGAGAGATCCACCCTATCCCAACTTCCCTCTCCAATCCATGCTGACAGCCAAGTTATAGCTTGAGTCCCTCTAAGGTCAAAGAAGCCCTGGAATTACACAGTTAACTCCTGGGGATTCGTAATTTCCCTAAGTGAAGGGTGAAAGCAGCATGTTCTAGGTGGCTCTGTGGCAGACTGGATAGCATGTTAGCCTTCTAGAGCAGTGCAGTGATTCAAAGGTTGTGGGCTTGAGTTAAGTCTTGTTCTAAATTAATTGATTCCTGCAGCTATCCCTTAGAAAATACAATCCATCAGGGAAGTATGTCCAATACTTTCCCAACTTTGCTTCTCACGGAGTCACTGGGCGATGCTCTGGAACTTCTCCCTATGAAGCCAGTCAGGACTCTGGGGAAGCCTCCTCTCTGTGAGCAGATTGTCTCCGGGGCAAGAAGCTTCACAGCTTCAACCTTCCTGGGGCTGACCTTGGAGCATTCAGCATCCTCTTCCTCACCGTGCGCTTCCCACAGTGAGCCTGCACAGATGGGGCTCCTGGGGAAGCCAAAGGGCCACGCACTCCAACTCAGATGTGACTCTCAGTCAGCCAGTAAAACAGAAGGTTTATTAGGCGACAGGAACATAGTCTAAAACAGAGCTTATAGATACAGAGAACAGGACCCCTCAATCAGGTCCATCCTGGGGAGCAGGGAGGCCAGACCATGTCTGCGCCTCCCTCCATTTCCCCAGCCACCTCCAAACCGAAGCTCTCCAGCCCCTCCTCTGGCCTTTGTCTCTTTCCCAGGCCAGGTCACCTGATCTCTTTGTTCTCCAACATCCTCAGTTGGCACCTTGCAGGGGAAGGGCTCAGGCCATCAATTGCTAGGAGACAGTGTGTCGGCCATGCTCTGTGCAGACAGCATCACACTGGCCTCTTGGGCTCTGTAACAATCACACACCCTTATCCCACCACACAGAATTGCAAAAGGGAAACTGAGGCACCCATGCAGTATCCAGAGAGAACATTAAGAACATTCCCACTTTGTCACACTAGCACTACAGTATTTTCCAGGCTGTCCCTCCATGGGCGACCAGGGACCCAGTTCTGATAGGGCCTCATGGTGGGGAACTCAGGACACTGGGGTTTCATTCCTCGCTCTACCCAGACTTCCAGTATGAAATTGGGCAAGTCACTTTGCTGCCCTGTGCCTCAGTTTAAAAAGGAGACAATGCTGCCCTACCTCACGGGAGGTGGGATTGTGAGGACAAACTCGATGACTGGTTTATAGATTTTAAGGCCAGAATGGGGCATTGGAATCTCTGACCTCTCCCCCTGGATAACTCAGGACGCAAGACTGTGCTGATTAGTGCCTGGCTGTGATGTGCCACAGGGTGAGGGGCACACAGGCACCTAGACAGCCCCACGTCAGTGCAGAGAGACTCCCCCACAACACAGGAGACAGAGCAGTGCTCAACTCATGGCCTGGCTAGAGCACTGTTCTCTCCTTTACATGCCAGCCTGATCGAGCACCTAAGGCTCAACTAGGTGGGCCCCCACAGCGTTTAGGGCAGCCAGGCCTGAGGCCTCCTGTGCTAATAATACTCATCCCTAGTTCTTCTCTGCCATAGATCTCGAGGTGCTTTTCACAGGAGGGCAGGATTATTATCTCCTTTTACCAATGTGGAAAATGAGGCACAGAGTGGTACAGTGACTTACCCGGGTCACCCAGCAGCTGAGCTGGGAATAGAACCCAGGTCTCCATCCACTAGGGCCCGCTGCCTCTAGATCAGGTGTATGGGCAGAGGAGACTGAGTGAAGGAGCGATTTGGGGTGAGTGCCCTGAATTCTAGGTCCCACCTCCCAGGTGGCATCAGCCGAGATCCTGGCCTCAGGCAGGGCTTGTGCTCAGTCACCCACCCTGGCCTTGATGGGTGTTTCCCACCCACACAGCAGCGAGGTGGACTGGCCCATTAGTTAAGGTCAGGACTCAGGAGATGTTGGTTTGACTCCCGGCTCTGCCACAAACTCAGTGTGTGATGTGTGCCTGTGCCTCAGTTTCCCCACTGTATAATGGGGATAATGGCACTGCCTTCTCTCCCAGCAAGGATTCCTCCCAGCTTGGACTGAGGCACCGGGATCTGGGGGGCCTGGCCCGGCCTGGCATCAGCCTGATTCCCCAGCTCAGCACTTTCACTTCCATGCTGCAGGTTCCTGACTTCCATCCGCTACGACAAAGAATGGGGAACCAAGAAATCTCTCCTGCTGGGAGGGGAGGGGGGAAGGTGCAGGTGGGGAATACTGCTGCCTTCACAAAACTAAATCTGCTGACTTTAAAAAACAGCCCGTCTCGTGCTTTGAGCCTGTCACGCAGCCGCTATAGAGCCAGGGAGCTTAGGGTCACTAGACCAACCAGTGTGACCTCCTGCATAGCACAGGCCAGAAAACGTGGCCCATTTCCC
>ML677405.1:281287-325795 GCA_007922305.1 Dermatemys mawii | reverse complement strand
AGGAGGGGAGAGGGTAGAGCAGCCCCCAAAGCAAGCAGGGGTTGGGGAGAAGGGCTCTGTGCCCAGGGTGTTTCCATGGCTCCCAGGGATGCCGGCAGCTCAGTGCTAATGTCCCCACCCGCTGCCCTTTGTAACTCGATCCCCGTCAGCTTCCCCACTAGGGTGCCAGCCTTGAACAGCAGGGTCAGTGTGGGCAGAGCCACATGCCCCCAGCCCCACAGCACAGCCAGTGCCCCAAGCCAGCCTGCCTCAGCCAACGGGACCCCACCACACAGTGACTGAGCCAGCCGGTCCCCCAGCTCCAGGGCCGGAGCGGAGCCGGCGCCCCCTAGAGGATTTTGGGCTGGGCCGTGACATGTTACTGGAGAAATGTTGGGAGGGGGCTCATCTCTCTGAGCTCACACCTCATTGCGGGGAGGGGTGATGTGAAGGGGACAGCCGGGGAGGGGGCGGGAGGTGCTGTCAGGGTGTCAACTTCATTTAGAAGCCACGGAAGCGGGTGAGAAATCCCCGCCAAAATTAACCTGCTGAAACTGGGATTAAGGGGATTGTGGGCAAAGTTGGGATCTCCAGCCCCAGCCTGGCTCAAAGGCCAGCTCCCAGGGCCCCCACCCCATCCACACTCCAGCCCTCCAATGGCCCCCATTCAACCCCTGCCCCACACCCCACAGCAGGGCCCTGCCCCCCCTCATATCCCCTGAGGGCCCCTACTCCCCCTCCCCAGGAGGGGCTACCTGCTTCCCCAGCTCTGACTGGCCCCGGCACTGGCCGCCCCACGCCCAGGGATAATGGGATTGGCGGCTCCCAGCAGGGAGCTGAGACGGGTTATTTATACCAGTTAATCGGGGTGACAGGGGGCAGGCAGCAGGGCCGTTGTTAAGCCCCCAGGGCGCCATGCTGCAGCCCACTGAGCCGTCTGCGGGGCAGAGGAGAACCCAGAGGACTGGGCTCCATCCCTCCAGGCTCTTGGCCCCAGGGAATGATGGGCACCGGTGGGGCTGCCCCATTTCCTGTCTGGGAGTCGGGCCCCCTGGCCCACCGGTGTCTGTGGTGCCCCATTCTACGCCGCCCCTTGGGCCCTCCGAGCCCGCCCAGCGCCTCCCCTCTCTGGAGGAGCCTGGGGAGCTGGGTGTCTGCCCCCCAACACTGTTCTGGGCATCGGAGAGCTGTACGCACTGCCCAGCCACCCTGCCCTGCTGCCCACCCCCATGATCATGCCCCACACACACACCCACACAATCCAGCTAGTCCAACCCACACCGTCCAACCAGCCATGCCTCCACTGCCTCCCTGCTGCAGCTGCCCCTCCTCTCCCCGCCCACCCCCACACAGCACCCCCAAACTCACACCCCCACCCCTTCTCACACCACTGCCTGTCCTCTCCATTCCCGCACTCCACTGCCATCTTTTTGCCACCTCTTCTCCCTCTTCGTACCCCTGTGATCCACCCTCCTCCCTCGCGCCCAGCCCCCCGGTGATCCATCCGCTCCTCCTGCCCCCACACACCCATACCCCACTACCGCACCTGTATCTCTACTCCCACCCCCTGTGCCTCCATGCCCTGCCCCATCCCACCCCCATGTCCTCATCCCACTCTGACCCCATGTTCTGCCCTCCTCAAACCCCCATGCCGTGCCCCATCACTGCTCCCACTCCCATGTACCATCCCCACTCTCAACCCAGTGCCCCATGCCTCACCTCATGCCCCACCCCACACTCACATGCCCCACCCCAGAGCCCCATGCCCTGCCCTACACCCAATGCCCCCATACCCCCCTGAACTCTATGCCCTGCCTCAATGCTACATGCCCCACCCCACACCCAGCCCTCCCATGCCACACCCTGGAGCCCCTTCTCTGCCCCACTCCCAGAACCCTCATGCCCTGCCTCCCTGATGCCCCCATCCTTCTCTGCCCCCCATCCCCACTCCAAGCCAGCGCACCCTGCCGAAGACAGTGTTGAGGAAGGGCGAGTAGGCCTTGGTGGCGTCGGCGTGGGCGTCAGCGTGATGCTTCTTGCTGTGCTTGCGCCCGTGGCTGGAGTGTGAGCTGCGGTGTGACTCGGAGCCGGGGCTCTTGCTGGCTTTGGGCTCCTCCTCCTTCTTAGGGGGCGCCTGGCCCCCATTATTTGGGTCCTGACCTTCCTTGAGTGTCTCTGACTCGACCTGGTCTGGCCGCTTGTGGGGCATGGGGCCGGGCACCGGGGCACGGCAGCCGGCTCCAGGACAGGCAGCTTCAGGTCGGGCACAGAGGGAGGGGATGGGATGGCGGGCCCTTAAGGAGTCAGTGAAATCCTCTTATTTCCCCACCCCCACCCCCAGGAGCACTAGGGCTGTGGGGGCAAAGCCAATTAATTGGGATTACAGGCAGGAAACTGGCAGCTCAGCTGCTCCAGCACCAGCCCCACCTGTATGGATCATTGCCCCCCACCAGTGCCCCCTGGCACTCCCCAGCTACCTCCCTCGGCTCCCCCTCCTCTCCTCATTCCCTCCCCACTGCCTCCCCTGACTCCCCTTCCTCTCACTACTACCCCCCAGCTCCTCTCCCCTCCTCATCCCGTCTCCACTGCCTCCCCTGGCTCCCCTTCCTCTCACTACTACCCCCCAGCTCCTCTCCCCTCCTCATCCCCTCCCCACTGCCTCCCCCAGCTCCCCTTCCTCTCACTACAACCCCCACCAGCTCCTCTCCCCTCCTCATCCCGTCCCCACTGCCTCTCCTGGCTCCTCTTCCTCTCACTACTGGCCCTCAGCTCCTCACCCCTGCTTGTCCCCTCCCCACTCCGCCCACAACTCTCCAGCTCTCCCTCCCCACAATTGTCCCGCCACAGCCTCCCATCCCTCACTACTGCCCTCCTACCCCCAGATCCCCCTCCCTCTCTCCTCCACTCCCCAAAACTCCCCCTCCCCATCAGGGCCCTGGTGCCTCCCCTCCACCCCATTGCTCACCCTTCTCCCTGCTTCCGCTCCCTCACCATTGCACCACGCACAGAGCCCTGTCCCCTTCCTACTCTGCTCTCTGCCCAGCTCTCTGTTGCCTGCCCACTGCCCTCCTCCATGACTCCCCTCCACACCGCTCACCTTCCCTTCAGCACTGCCTTCCCCTACACTCCCCTGTTGTGCCATCCCCGCCACTCCTGCTGCCCCCCTCCTCCCTCATTCTTCCCAGATTTCCCCCAACCCCACACACCCTGGGCCGCTTCCCAGCCCTGCCTAGAGAAAATAGGGATCCCCTGCTGGGGAGGGCAGGGCTAGGCAGTGCAGGCTCCTCCCCTTCCCTGGTGTCATAGCACCCCCCGCTAGGGAGGGCCCCCTATGTTAGGGCCACTGCCTCTGGATACTCAGTGGCAAATCCACTACAACCAGGATATTCTTCCCCCTTTGGGTAGGCGTGGGGCCCACAGTGTCCAGTGCTCAAATGTGTCAGCGCCAAGGGGTGCAGAGGAACTTGCTGGGGTCCTGCAGGTCTCTCACCGCTGGACCCAGGATCTGCATTAGTCTCTCATGTCACTCTCCATCCCTGACCAGTAAAAATCCTTTAATCTCTCATGGGTCTAGCTTACAGGGTTTAGCTCCCCAACCCAGCCCAGCCCCGGGGCCATGCCACTTTCGTCTGCTACGGGGCAGTTGGTATCGGCCTCTCCCACACCTGAGAGCACAATTTCTCCTGCGGAACTGGAGCTGGCTGGTCCCTCCCCGCCCAGCAGTTTCTTGGTCTTTACCATTTCCTTTTGGGATCAGAACATTGCGTTTTTGTGGCAGGTTACGACATTAACAGCTTTTGTCGGCGTTCAGCCATCCTTTCCCGCCGGCCCTTCCGTTGGAACACGATCTGGCACCCCTGTCTTTAAGGTCCCCACCAAACCTTCGCACTCCAAACAAGAGCAGCAGAAACCACCTCAAAATGGGACCATGAGCACCCGAACTGTGGCCCTGCCCCCTCATGCCGGGCACTGCCCCTTCTCCCAAGCCCCATCCTTACTCCGCCCCCATCTTCCAAAGTCCCCAGCCTCCACTTGCCTCCTCCCCCTCCCCATCACTCCCTCTTATGGCTGGTAACAAGTGATGGGTCCATAGCCTCCTGATCCCGTGACTCCTAATGCACTTTAGGAAAAGGCTCAGGCATTTTCTATTGTCCCAGTACCAGGAGATCTCTCTTTCCTCTCTGCAGGTTGTCACAGTCCCCGGCCATCTTTTCTCTGGCCAGAGAAACCTGGGCCCCACTGTTTCCACCCTCGGCATTCTTCACCATTCACCTTCCATCAACTCCAATGGTAGAGACCTCACAAAATTCATCAGGTATCCCTCAAGCACCTCTGTGTTAAGGACAGCTGTATGAACCCAGGCCGGACAGGACATCATGTGACACAGAGACCCGTTGTGGTTCAAACTCTGTGTCAGAGACTCTTGGCACACCTGACACGCTCACTACACTCAATGCACAGTTGTCGCACTATAGAGCCAAAAGGTGGCATGTACAATATCATGGAAAAACAAACACTTCACTGGTCATTAATATCCTTAGGTGATGTATGGCTGGGTCTGTAGAAAGAGTTATAAATATAGGCCAGAATTATGTTTTTAACATGTGTTTGGCAAGCAATGCATAAGCCCAGTCTGCCCCTGACAAAGAAATGGGTATTTGTTTGGCTGATCATCATCATCCTCAGGCAGAGTCAACGAAGGCACCTTTACATAAGAGGTGAACAAAGCCGTCTATCTAGCGAGTCAGGGAGACGGCATCTTAGCTGTCAAGACAGGGGGTCCGGACCTCAAATGAATCTACTGATTGTCTACAATATTACTGTATTACCAAAGCATATTGTCACGGACACACAGGTCGTGCCCACCGTTGGCCCCATGCGGTCCATCGGGGGTGCCCCTTTCAGTGAGACAGCCCTTCTCGGGGGTCCACTCTCTCCAGGATCCGCACCTCTCTGAGCCTTAGCACACCTTCCTCTGCCATGGGCCCCCTCAGGGAGTCCCCTCACTCGGGACCCTGGGGCTTCCACCCCTGAAGGGGACAATGTCACCCTGTTCTCTAGACTGGAGTGACTCTCAGCCAGTGTAGAACAGGAGATTTACTGAGCACTGAACACAGCACAGGAACTCTCAGGACCCTCAGGCTTGGCCTCCCTCAGCCCAGCACATGCAAGTCTCTCCTGCATCCAGGTGGACTCTGCCTGCTCCTCCTCTCCAGCACAGAGCTCCCCTGCTTCCCAACTGGGCAGCTGATGTCACTCCCCCAAGCCCCACCTCTGTCCATTGTCCTGTCTTCAGGTAAACAGGGTCATAAACAGAATCGTCTGGTCCTCTAGCTGGAACCGGTTGGTTGGGTCCCTGGGGATCCTCTCTTCACAGCCCATTGTTCTCCCACCGGCCGGCACTGCCTGCGACTCCTGAGCTGGGCTCCAGGTCACCAGGTCACCGGACGCTGGGGTCTCCATTCTCCAGGCCTTTGGCTGGTGTCCCAAGTTCCCTCAATGGTCCTTTGGAACAACAAACTCCCTCTCTCATCGCCTTGTTAAAACAGTAACACTCAGGGAAACTGAGTCCCACCTCCTCTGCATGCAAACTATCAGAGACCCAAGGGGAAAAAACCTCAATCTGTCACACATATCAACAAAGGTCTTTTATGAAAGCCAGTGTCACACTGGTGAATACCATTGTGAGATGTCACTATTAACACTTTGTGGGGAATTATGGATGTTCGCTGATATCATGCTTTAAAATCTGTGCCCAGATAAAGGGAGAAACAGGTTTTCTCCCAGACAGGAGGGAAGGCAGCTGGCTACCTGTCACCAAGAAAATTAAACAATATATGACCAAAAGTAATAAAAGCCCAATTTACATATGAACCAGCAGGGAGATGGGAAAATCACAGGAAGAGAAGAACAGCATGAGGTCATCCTGAGCCTGGGGAGAAAACAATGAGTTTAGGAAGCTCTCAGGAGACAGAAGAAGCCAAGATTGCATCCATCACTGGACACACAGGAGCAACTTTCCCCAGTGCCTGTGGGTGCTCGTGCCCCCACCCTGCCCCAACTTTGCTGCGCTCAGGGGGGTGATTTTTCACACCCCTGAGGGCTTGGCTACACTTGCACATTATACCGCAATAAAGCCTCCTAGAGCGCTCTACCTTACTCCCCGTCCACACTGGCAAGGCACGTAGAGCGCTCTGACTCCTTAGCTAGAGCGCTCCTGCTACTCCATGTCGGAGAGAGGATTAATGTCTGTTGCGTATTGGGCGAGACGCTTCAGCATCAGTGTGAATGAGGAGTTGTGTTACTGCGCTCTGATTGACCTCCAGAAACGTCCTATAATCCCCTTAAGTCAAGTGGCCTCTCTTCTCTTTGTTGTGAAATCGGCTGCAGGAATGCGGAAATGCCTTTTCAAAGCTCTGCTTCAGACAGAGGGCTGCTTATCTGCTATGAGACAAAGCAAACAGTAAATGTTTCCTTTGAGTGAGTGAGGGGGGGCTGAACTTACAAGACAGAGAGCTGAAATGCTCTCAGCACCCCAAAAACTACTCTCTCCCCCCACATACACAACACACTCCCTGTCATGCTCCACCCCACTCCCTGCATTTGAAAAGCATGTTGCACCCACTTGAACGCTGGGATAGCTGCCCATAATGCACTGCTCCCAATGCAGCTGCAAGTGCTGCAAATGTAGCCACGCCAGTACGCTTGCAGCTATCAGTGTGGACAGACTGGGGCGCTTTCCCTAGTGCGCTCTCTGAAGACTGGTTTAACCCAAAGCACTCTACAGCTCCAAGTGTAGCCATACCTCGTGCCAGGAAGTTAGAGTGCTATAAAATGTCAGTGTAGCCAAGCCCTGAGATTCCCAAGGTGAGTGCCTGGGCTCCCAGACATGCTTCTTTTTCCCAGAGGTAAACTGGCCTCCCACCTTTACACTGGACTCCTGCCCCTCCCTTTACCATTTGTGCTCGCCGGATGCTCTAGCTTGCACATAATCATCAGTGAGATCGGCTGCTTTTTGGATAGAATTCAGAGGCTTAGCCCAAATGGCTCAGAACAGCATGCTCAGGAACTGTTCCTGGGGGAAGAGATCAAACAACAGGTCCTAATTCTCTACCCCTGTCCCCTTGGCCATCAAATCACACAATTTATACACACATTCCCTATAACTAATCTTGTCATTCGTTCTGAAGCCTCAACATTTCACCTAAATGCTTCAGGAATAATTCACATCCTTCGCAATGCACCCTTTTAAAATTCATTATATTTCAAAGCCTGGTCAATTGGCATCTCATTAAATACATCCAGTACTTTACCCGGGAACTTAATAACCAACATTGCATTGTTCTTCTGCTCCGGAACTTTATGGACCCCACAGAGCCTTTCGAAAGTGGTGAGGAATTCCTTAATACGGTCTATTCCTTTGTACGCAGGGCACACAAAGTACCTTGGGGAGAGAGAGTACCTGTGGGTTGGGGGATCTATCCACACCTTTCCTTCTCATTCAGCTCCATGGCTCATTGTTGGGCAGACGCTTCCAGTTCAAGGGCCTACTAGGTGCTTTTTTGGCTCTTCACTTTACTTCTCATCTTGGGTAGTCACACTTGCTCCCTCATTGTTCAACTTCCCATTCTGGTGTCCTCATGCTGCTTGCTCAACATCCCTTGTCAGAGCTTCTTCCTCTTTTTCCAGTCTAGCCAGCTCTAACTTTGCTGTTGTTTCACTGTCACTCATTTGAAACTTCCTGTGTTCTGTTTCCACACCTGAAATAAACAGAAAATAATCAAACTGTGACCGTTCTTTGATTTGCACTTACAACTATTTTACAAAAATGGCCAAACAGACCAATGGGCCATCTAGCCCAGTATCCTGTCTGCTGACAGGGGCCAATGCCAGGTGCCCCAGAGGGAATTAACAGAACAGGGCAGTTATCCAGTGAGCCATCCCATCATCCAGTCCCAGCTCTTGGCAGTCAGAGACTAAGGACACTCAGCGCATTGGGTTGCATGTCTGACCATCCTGCCTAATAGCCATTGATGGACCCATCCTCCATGAACTTATCTAGTTCTTTTTTGAATCCCCTTATCGTTTTGGCTTTCACAACATCCCCTAGCAAGGAGTTCCACAGGTTGATTGTGCATTGTGTGAAGAAATACTTTCTTTTGTTTGTGTTAAACCTCCTGCCTAGTAATTTTGGTGGATGATGTTGCTGAAATTCATTGGTACGTTATGTGACAGCATAAACAACACTTCCCTATTCACTGTCTCCACACCAGTCATGATTGTATAGACCTCTATCATCTCCCCTCCTAGTCGTCTCTTTTCCAAGCTTCACAGTCCGAGTCTTTTCCATCTCTTCTCATATGGAAGCTGTTCTAGACTCCTCATCATTTTTGTTGCCCTTCTCTGTACATTTCTCAATTCTAACGTATCATTTTTGGGATGGAGTGACCGGAACTGCACCCCGTATTCAAGATGTGGGTACACCATGGATTTTACCAGTGCTTGAAGTGCAAACTCCAGCAAGCTGCATGTGTAAACCTTGTTTGACTACACCAGTGTGACACTTGGGGGTTGAATCCAGAACAGGAAGGGGTTTTGTCACCACCTGCCCTGTAACCCTGGGTGCCTCTGTGTTGTGCAGCTTTGAATCAGTCCCCTGACACCAGCAATGGGTATAACCAGGGCCTCTGACTCATCCTCTCCCAGGGGACATCCTCTTCCCCCCAACCCCACAGCATTCTCCCCTATGGGGCTCAGGAATGGGGCCCTGGAGCAAAGTGGGGGGATTTCTCTCAGGCCCCCTCCCCAGACTGTGTTTAATGAGCTGCATGGGGCCCTCAACGACAGGGGAGTCTCCAAAATGCAGGACAAATCTCATCTGACAACCTGCTCCCGAGTCCCAGCCGGCGGCCCAGCGGGGCTCAGGCAGGCTGCCTGCATGCCATGGCCGGTGTCCTCATGCTGCTTCTGGAAGCTGCTGGATGCTGGCATGTCTCTGCATGCCCCTGGCGGGGAGGAGGCAACTCTTTTAACTGCCCCTGCCCCAGGCTGTGCACGGAGCCCCGCTGTCCCCCTCCCTTTGCACAGACACGTGGAAGCAGCAGGGCTAAGGCAGCTCCCTGCCCGCTCTGCCTCCCGGAAGCAGCCGACCCTGCTGCCCCTGGGAGGGGAGGGGTGTCCCTGCTGGTGGGAGGGGGGTGTCTTCATGTGCTCCCCTCCCCCCCGCATAGGAGCCGCTGCTAGGGGGGCGGGGGTGCCAGTCACTTTGGGAGCCAGGCCTCAGCCAGGGCTGGTGCAAGGATATTTCACGCCCTAAGCGAAACTTCCACCTTGCGCCAGCCCAGAGTCCCACCCAGAATCCAAACTCCCGGAGCATGACCCTTGCACCCACACCCCAACCCCCTCCCCCAGCCTAGAGCCCCACCCAGAACCCAAACTCCCTCCCAGAGCCCAAACCCCACACCCTCTCCTGAACCCCAACTCCCTGCCCCAACCAAGGTACCTCACTTTATTTTTATTTACTTCCCATTAGTTTTAATATAGGAGGAGGAGGAGGAGGAGGAAGAGGAGGAAAAATGGGGGAGCGGGGGATAAGAGAGACTGCTCTTTTTCTTGGCTGGGTCCCGAGGGTGGGGCCCAAATATGAAGCTGTGCACAGGGCCCCACTACCTCTAAACCCACCACTGATGAGCTGACTCTCAGACGTAGCCAGGATGGGGCCTGGGGTGCTGCAGTACAGTGACGTTCACAGATCCGTATGTGTCCCATGGCTCCCCCCTGCCCCAGAGAGGACCCCAGAAATTGCCCTCTCCAGGGCCCATCCTCCCCTCCGCCTCTCTGCTGGGGCTGCCTAGGGAACCAGCTAGTGGTTGCTGTGGTGGTGAGTTCTCACCCTCCCCTCCAGGGACCACACACCCAAAGCCCACCACCCTCAACATCCTCATGCCCAGCCTTGCTCTGCCCTGGCATCCTGAACAAGGCAACAGGCCTCCCTGGGTGATGGGGCCAGCCCTGCAAGAGCCTCTCAGCTGGGGTCTAACTGCGCCCTGGGGGTTATGGTACTAGATGGGGCCTCAGAAGACCTGGGTTCAAGCCCAGCTTAATTAAAAACTTCCTGTGGGACCTTGGACATGTCCCTGTATCTCAGGCCTTGGTTGTCCAGCTGCAGCGGGGGAGCTAGGGCTGCTGTGGGTATGGCAAGTAGATCAGTGATTCTCAACCTATTTACCATGGTAGGCCACATATGCAGCTCTCTAGGAGTTATGTGAGCTGCTTCCACACAACATATATACTACCTGTATGGCCCTGAGGATGTCACATGGGTGGTGGCTGTGTGCTGAATGGGCCGCAAGCAACCTGGGGGTTGAGAACCACTGCCCTAGATACTGCTATCAGCCTGGCCCTTCGAGTAGAGTAGGGCTCAGCCCAGCACTGCATATTGCAGGTGGGGTCTACCCAGTCTCCCATGCCTTGCAGTCTGCTCTGCTCTGACCATGCCCACTTCCTGGCTGGAGGCCCCAGACGATTCTGGATCTGTGCCCGTGGGGTCCCTTACTCTGCAGATGCCTGATAAGGAACTGCTACTGATGCCTTATTATCTCTGGTGGTAGCTACCTTCTCTCCTGAGCTTAGCATATTCCCCTCCAAGCTAGAGTGATAAGAGGAAACCAGTAACAGATAAAGCCAGAGTGTTGTTGGGCTACTTCATCTTGCACGTCTGATAAACACTGCTGGCTCTTGTTCTAGGTGGCTGATTAGTTGTTCACAGTCCTGGTAATCTGCCCTTAACACAGCTTGGAATTTTTTGTTGAGTTGAATTTTTGACTAGGGTAGGAGATGCCAGATAGGCTGGCTAGGGAGGGGGGCTGTGACCAGAGTCCCAGGGGAGGCAAATGAGATCACGCAATTAGGGTGAACTACAAAGAATGGAGCAGATAATTCCCAAAGCTGGTGAATATTCCAATACTTAGAGTTACCGAATCAGCACAAAACAGCTTCTATAATACCTCACTGGTTACCCAAAAGTCAACAACACAGTTCGCTTAAAGTAACCCAGTCTCAGGCCTCCACATAGACACCCATGTCAGGTCTGATGAGGATTTCTGAAAATCTTATTCATCATATAAAAAAGGTTCTACCAATCCCAAAGGCTCAAACACATTACCTGCCAGGTTAATGAATATTCCAGATCTTACCCAAATACCCACTTACAGCCAATTCTTATTAACTAAACTAAAATGTATTAAAAAACAAAAGAGAGAGAATACGGTTAAAAGATCAGTATCCATTCAGACATGACTACAATTCTTAATGGTTCCGAACATTCTGTTAGCTTTTTCTATTGCCACTGAATAGCTTAATGGCAGGAGTATTTAAATACACCCCGAACTGTGAGTCATTGTGTTACCCCTCTTCCTCAGCAACAGTGAGCTTTGATGGCAATGAGACCATGTGTCAGCTCCCAGCCTGTCTGCTCTACCAGCAAACTCCTCAAGAGGCTCCTAGTCCCAACCTTGCCTTGCTGGTAACAATCAGTGCACCCCACTTCCTTCATTCCCCGGGGATGTCTCCCTGCACTGTCCAGGCCCTCTCCCGGGACACTCACTGAAACCACTATGTTTGCTGCCTGGAGAGAGACAGAGCACAAAACAGCCTGATAGGTTAGTGGGGACCATAAAATCATGGAGCAGGTCCTCAAGGAAACCATTTTGAAGCACTTGGAGGAGAGGAAGGTGATCAGGAACAGTCAACATGGATTAACCAAGGGCAAGACATGCCTGACCAACCTGATTGCCTTCTCTGATGAGATAACTGGCTCTGTGGATGAGGGGAAAATGGTGGACATGATATTTCTTGGCTTTAGCAAAGCTTTTGATATGGTCTCCCACAGCAAGTTAAAAAAGAATGGATTGGATGGATGGACTAAAGGTGGATAGAAAGCTGGCTGAGCTGTCAGGCTCAGTGGGTAGTGAACAACGGCTCGGTATCTAGTTGGCAGCCGGTATCGAGTGGAGTGCCTCAAGGGTCGGTTCTGGGGCTGGTTTTGTTGAACATCTTTATCAATGATCTGGATGATGGGATGAATTGCACCCTCAGCAAGTTTTCAGACAACACTAAACTGAGGGGAGAGATACATATGCTGGAGGGTAGGGATAGGGTCCACAGTGACCTAGACAAAGTGGAGGATTGATCCCAAAAGAAATCTGATGAAGTTCAACAAGGATGGAAGAATCTCATGCAGTGATAGAGACTGGGGACCAACTGGCTAAGCAGCAGTTCTGCAGAAAGGACCTGGGGATTACAGTGGACAAGAAGCTGGATATGAGTCAGTAGTGTGTCCTTGTTGCCAAGAAGGCCAACAGCGTATTGGGCTACTTTAGTAGGAGCATTGCCATCAGATCGAGGGAAGTGATTATTCCCCTCTATTCGGCAGTGATGAGGCCACATCTGGTGTATTACATCCAGTTTTGGGCCCTGCACTACACAAGGGATGTGGACAAATTGGAGTCCAAAGGAGGGCAACAAAAATGATTAGAGGGCTGAAGCACATGACTTTAGGGAGAGGCTGCAGGAACTGGGATTGTTTAGTCTACAGAAGAGAAGAATCGTACCAATGTAGGTGTGAGTCATAGAATCATAGAAGATTAGGGTTGGAAGAGACCTCAGGAGGTATCTAGTCCAACCCCCTGCTCAAAGCAGGACCAACCCCAACTAAAGCATCCCAGCCAGGGCTTTGGCAGGCTGGGCCTTAAAAACCTCTCAGGATGGAGATTCCACTACCTCTCTAGGTAACCCATTCCAGTGCTTCACCACACTCCTAATGAAAAAGTTTTTCCTAATATCCAACCTAAATCTCCCCCACTGCAACTTGAGACCATTACTCCTTGTTCTGTCATCTGCTACCACTGAGAACAGTCTAGATCCATTCTCTTTGGAACCCCCTTTCAGGTAGTTGAAAGCAGCTATCAAATCCCCCCTCAGTCTTCTCTTCTGTAGTCTAAACAATCCCAGTTCCTTCAGCCTTTCCTTGTAACTCATGTGCTTCAACGCCCTAATCATTTTTGTTGCCCTCCGCTGAACTTTTTCCAATTTGTCCATATCCCTTTTGTAGTGTGGGCCCCAAAACTGGACACAGTATCCAGATGAGGCCTCACCAATGCTGAATAGAGGGGAATGATCACACCCCTCGATCTGCTGGCAAAGCCCCTACTTATACAGCCCAAAATCCCATTAGCCTTCTTGGTAACAAGGGCACATTGTTGACTCATATCCAAGATCCCAGACCTGACTTCAGCTCTTCCCAACCCGACTGGGTCCCAGGGATCTCAGGCTTGGGGATGGGGCCTGAGGCGGGCTGCAGCAAGCGCTAGCTGGACTGTCCCTGGGTGGATGATATCTGTCTCCCCGCCCAACCGGCTCACACCATGTGCCTTCGTCCCCCCCCACCCCGCCCCCACTGCTTCCTCCCTTGCCACAGATATAAATCAACGTCCTGCTCCTGCTGGTTCTCATCCTTCTCCAAAGACTGGGCAGTGATTGGACACCAGGCTGTGGCTCACTGCATCCTAACACCTGCCTGACTTGCTGCAAACACTTCGGGTAGGTCCTACTTTATCCCCACTTCCCGTGAGTGACCTCCCAGCCTTTGGTGGCCAGTTGCAGGGTGGGGATTAAGATTAACAATTCATGAATGGCCCTAATTAACTACCACCGGACCCTGCCTGGCTGGCTCTGCAGACTGGTTCTGCTCTGATGGGCTGGCCATGACCAGGGAGCGTGTGACTGATTCCCAGGTGGCCCTGCCCATGGTCTCCATCTCGGACAGTGCATCTTGGCATCGGTGGGCACTTTGGTTCTGTGCCAGCATCTGGGGCGGGGAAAGGCAGATTCTCCCTGGCTCTAGGCAGATTCTCTCTCTCTCTGCCTCCATCCCTACCCACTCCAGTCCTGTCTCTTTTCCCTGGGGCAGATCACCGCTCCTTGGGGGCAGTTACGGGGCCTGATTCCCAAAGGGATGACCCCGGAGTAGGGCAGGCAGGCAGTATGGGGGGAACAATGACTGGAGTGGGTGCAGAAGTGGATAGCAGCCCCCATCCTGGGCAGACCCTCTGCTGAGCTGGCATCTCATCCCAGAGAAGGAGAGCAGTAGGGTCTGGGTTCCTGACTGCCCCCCTGCAGGGGTATCGGGAAGGTGCTAGGGGGTCATTAACCCCATGTGCTTCCATGGGGCGGCTCTGATGGCGTACGGTGAGACCTCCGGGCCATGTTCTTTGAGCTGGGGGTGGTGGGCAGATGGCAAGAAATGGTCCCCATGCTTGGCACAGAGGGGTCCTCCCCCCAGATGGAGTGAGGAGTGAGCGGGCACTGGGTAGCCGGGGCTGGTGCCCTAAGCAGCAGCTGCCGTGTCAATCAGACCTGTCCCACTCCCTTTGAGAGAAGCAGGATGGGCTGAGAGCGGGTGAAGGGAGAGCGAACCAGTCGCAGACGGAGGGAAGGGACAGTGGCTGGATGGAGAGAGGGTGAGAGATGGGAGGGGAGGTGGGGAAGCCCCATCCCAACCCCTCCTGCTTTGGCTCAGAAAGGCGGCACCTGCCCCAAAATGGGGAACCCCTGCAAGCCCCCCTTTGGCACCCTCCCCACCCAGGAGCTTGTGCCTCCTCCCACTGCGGGCCAAGGAGACCTCACTCAGCATGGGAGTAGGGCAGGCCCTGCTCTCCAGAGGGAAGAACTGATGCACACTGCTCATCTGACCCGTAAACAGCTGAGCTGGAGATAGAACCCAGGAGTCCTGACCACACCCTCCCCCCACTCCTAATACCACTGCTCACTCACTGTTAGTGGCTAGGTCCCTCTGTTCTCCATACCCTCGGCACCCCCTCACTGGGCCAACAGTCCCTGATTGGCAGGTCTATCCTGCCCCCCAATGAGAGGGAGGGAGTGGGTCAGAGCCATTCTGTGCTGTCCGGCTAGGAGCTAGTTAGAGCAGCCCTGAGGCTGCACAGCCTGGCACACCTAGGGCAGGTCTCAGATCAGGGCCCCGCTGTGCCAGTGGCTACACAGAGTGAGAGACAGTCCCTGCCCCAAACAGCTCATGGTTTAACCAGACAAAGGACGGCTCATCTTTCCCTTCGGTTGCCTATGGGAGAGGTAGGCACTGAAGCCAGATACACTAGGGTGGGTCCCAGGAGATCAGCCGCAAGCCCAGCTGCCCCGTCACGCTGTCTGGAATGGCTCGTGAGACTGTGAATGCCAACCTCAGGGCAGATTGTCAGACACAGGGCAGACCCCCCCCAAACTGGTGGAGCATCTGTCATTAGATTTCACCAGCCAAGTTCCAGATGTCATCTCCTGGATCACTGTACCAGTCTTACCTCAGAGTCACAGACAGTCCCGGAGACTCTCCACTCTGTCTTCCCACCCAGACAAACTGGATTTAGTGATAAATGGTCACTTACACCAAAAGTCACAGGCTGCTCCCAGTTCCAAGAGACCGGTCACTTACTCCAGATCAATTGGTACCCTAGATCTTACACCAAAGACAACGCCCTGTAATAAACTATCTAAAGGTTTATCAGCTAGGAAAGAGAAATAAAGAAGTTATTTACAGGTCCAAGCAAAGCAGATGTAAGCAGAGTCTGAATGAGCTCTCCCCTGACATCTAGTGGTGAGCTGTGGAAAAAGACTTCAGAAGCTGATCTTGTTTTCATGGATGAGATTGCTTGCCCAAATGATCACTTGTGGCTGTTGTTGGATCCCCGGTCTCCTTGTTATTGGGGCTGGAGTAATAAAGGGTTGTTATCCTTGTTGTGTGAACCGAGGGCAGCAGAAATGAACCTGGCATACCCTGATGGATGGACTCACACTCAACTGAACAGCACTCGCTAGGCAAGGGACATGGGTTCCAAAGCCCAATGAGTAGGGGTATAATTTTTTTTTGTGTTGTTGGTATTGTTCTTGTGTCAGGCTCTAATTAATGAATGAAAATCATTTGATTTTTTTGTCTATGATAGAAAAGCTCATTTAGATTCAATTGAGTCTTATTACAGGCTGCAGAGCTGAATTCACTGATACCTAAGTTTAAGTATTAGGCTTACTTTATACCCAGTGAGCACTAAGAGCTGATATCACTGAGAGCTAAAAGTCTTTAGACTTGCCTACACTTGCACGTTATAGCAGAGCACTTTATCTCACTACTCCTCCACACTGGCAAGGCACGCAGAGTGCTCTGACTCTGCGGCTGGAGCGCTCCTGGTACTCCACCTCTGCGAGAGGATTAACATTTGCTGTGCTCTCGCTGAAGCACTACGGCGCCAGTGTGGATGCTTAATGCATTCTGACTGGCCTCCAGAAGTGTCCCACAATGCCTGTTCTAAGCCACTCTGCTCACCACTTTGAACTCTATTGCCCTGCCCTCAAGTGACCAACCATCAGACCCGCCCTTTAAATTCCCTAGGAATTTTGAAAATCCCCTTCCTGTTTGTTCAGACAGGCATGGAGTGCTCTCACCGCATCTTTCCAGGTGACCATGCCTCCACGTGCCAGACGATCCCCAGTATGCAGCAACGGTGAGGTGCTGGACCTCATCAGTGTTTGAGGGGAGGAAGCTGTGCAGTCCCAGCTGCGCTCCAACCATAGGAATTACAATACCTACGGGCAGATATGAAGGGCCATGATGGACAGGGGCCATGACCGGGACGCGATGCAGTGTCGGGTTAAAGTAAAGGAGCTGAGGAATGCCGATTGCAAAGCCCGCGAGGCAAACAGCCACTCCAGTGCTGCCCCTGCGACCTGCAAATTCTACAAAGAACTGGACGCGATACTTGGGGGCGACCCCACCTCCACACCATGGACACTTCCGAGCCCAGCACAGCAAGGGGAAGGGGATGACAGGGGAGGAGGAGGAGGAAAGCGGGAGCGAGGGTGCTGAGGCGGAGGGAGACACCTCAGAATCCCTCAAGGCATGCAGCCAGGAGCTCTTCTCAAGCCAGGAGCAAGGCAGCCAGTCATGGCGTCCGGTGCTTCGGGAAGGACAAACACCAGAGGAAGTTCCTGTTAAGTGGCTTTTTTTTTCTGGAAGTTTTTCGGTGCAGGCTCTTGGGGCGAGGAGGGTTAGGTCTGCATGCATGCCTAGATGTGGACTAGGGCTCTATCACATAGTGGTAATCAGCCTCAGTCATCTCCTCAAAAATCTCCCCCAGAATGTGAGCAATGCGCTTGCGCAGGCTTATTGGGAGAGCCACTGTGGTCCCTGTCCCAGTCAAGCTGCCGTGTTCGCGCCACTGTGCTGTGAGGGGACCATTGCTGCACACAGGCAAGCTGCATATGGGCCAGGGCAGAAGCCGCATTGTAGTAGAAGACCCTCCCTTGCTTCCCCAGGCACCCTCAGCAGCGAGATATCTTCCAGGATGAACTCCTGTGGAAAATGTTGGGTCAGTGTTCAGTGTAGGTGCCACCTGTAGCTGTTGGCTCTCCTCAGGGCACAGAAACCCAGAGGACAGTACAGCCATGAAAGAATCAGTCCCCCTTGACCCTGTGATTACTCACCATTCTGGGGCTCCCACGGGTTATGTGCACTTGCTTTGGGACGGGCAAATTATGCTATTGTGTGGACTGTGCTTGCCCTCCTTAAGTGCAGGGGAATCATTGCTCTGTCTGGTGTGTACAATGCCGCCTCTGTTAATTGTTGCAATTTGCCTTTACAGTGCGACCTTGAGATCTCAGCCGTCCATCTTATCTCCGGCCAAGAGACCATGAAGACTCAGGAAGAGGCCCCGTAAAAGCAAAGAAGACATGCTGCATGAAGAGATGCAGCAGTCTGTGACCGAGAATCGAAAGGCACAGAAGCGGTGGGAGAGTGAAAGGAGGATCTGTCAGGAAAATGCAATGCACCGACAGCAAATCACAGAACAGCTGATTAGCATAATGGAGCACCATGCGGACTCTATCCAGGCGTTTGTTGCCATGCAAGCAGAGCACTACCGCGCTCGCCCCCCTCCCCCGCCAGAGCCCTTGCCCCAAAACTCTTTCCCTTGTGCCCTCATGTCTCCTCCAATCCACTTTCCCCATCATCCGGATTTTTAACACCCCCAGCTGCCTCCCACACCAGTAGCTTCACCACCCACCCATGAAAACTATGACCCTTATCAACTGCACTCAACCCCCATCAGCATTAGGGTGACCAGATGAAAACAAGGAAATATTGGAACACATGGGGAGAGGAGCGGGAAGGGGGAGGGAGGGGAGGGGAACCATAGGCTCATCCTCCCCCGCCACCACACCCCACTGGAAGCATTGGGGGCAGGGGAGATACAATGCCTGCTCACAGTGCAGGGCGCCCCCCCACCCCCGGCTCCGGGGCCAGGTGCAGGCTGGCAGAGCAGGACGTCCCCATCCCCCTGCTCCGGGGCCGGGTGAAGACCCGCCATGGGCCGGCAGAGCAGGACCCCCCACTCCAGGGGCGGGGCGCAGACCCGCCATTGGCCGGCAGAGCAGGACCCCCCACTCCGGGGCCGGGCGCAGCCCCCGTCACAGGCCGGCAGAGCAGGACCCCTCCTCACTGCAGGCTGCAGGCCGGCGACTCAGGGACACACACACACGCACAGCTCTGAGGCACCTGGGGAAGTGTCCAGCAGCGGTAGGCAGGTCCCTCCCTCTGGCTCCTGCTGGGGTCGAGTCGGGCTGGGCGATGGCTGGAGCGGAGTTGCAGGGGGGTGGCCACGGGCTGTCTGCGCTCTGCCGTGGCCTGCAAGCCCTGACTCTGCAGCAGGTGGCGGGGTAAAGACCTCCTCCGAGCCTCTGTGCCTGCCTGGGGCCGATTTGTAAACTCCTGTGGGGAGCTGCTCCAGGCAGAAGCGGTGAGCGGCGTGCTGGCGCCTTGCTGCCACGCCTGAAATCCCAGTATCAGGACAAAGACTGTTCCGACCTTACATCAGTCGGGACGCGGGACAAGTCCCCTAAAATCGGGACTGTCCTGATAAAATCGGGACGTCTGGTCACCCTAATCACCGTGCCTTATAGACTCATAGACATTAAGGTCAGCAAGGACCATTATGACCATCTAGTCTGACCTCCTGCACAACGCAGGCCACAGAATTTTACCCACCCATTCCTGCAATAAACCTCTCACCTATATCTGAGCTAATGAAGTCCTCAAATCATGGTGTAAGGACTTCAAGGTGCAGAGAATCCTCCAGCCAGTGAGCCATGCCCCATGCTGCAGAAGAAGGTGAAAAACATCCAGGGCCTCTGCCAATCATCCCTGGAGGAAAATTCCTTCCCGACCCCCAGATATGGTAATCAGCTGAACCCTGAGCATGTGGGCAAGACTCACCAGTCAGACACCCAGGAAAGAATTCTCTGTAATAACTTAGATCCCATCCCATCCATCCTGAAATTCAGAACTCAGTGCACAGCATTCCAGACAGATTACAGAGTATGATAGCAGGACATACTCAAGTCTGTGAGTGAACCCTACCCCACCCCCTCTTCCCCTTTTTGTATTTCTGTATTTCTTTGTTTTTTAAAAAAATGAATTTTATTTTCAATAAATGGATTTTTTGACTTTGAAAACATACTTTATTAGTGCATAAAGCAAAAGATCCCTTAGCCCAGGAAAGCAACAAGCACTGCAAGTCAGCGTAGCAAACACAGCCACTCAACTTCATTCTCATGCAGAGCACCAGACATTACTGCTTTAAGCCTCAAATTGTTCCATCAAAGCATCCTTAATCCTTGCAGTCCCACACTGGGCCCCTCTAATAGCCCTGCTCTCCGGCTGTGCAAATTCAGCCTCCAGGTGTTGAACCTACGAGGCCCATGCCTGAGTGAAGTGTTCACCCTTCCCTTCACAAATGTCATAAAGGGTACAGCATGCGGTTATATAACTGTGGGGATGCTGTCTTTGGCCAAGTCCAGCTTGCCACACAGAGAGCGCCAGCGGCCCTTCAGACGGTCAAAAGCACACTCCGCATTTGGCACCGGCTCAGCCTGTAGTTGAACCACTCCTTGCTGTTGTCCACGCTCCCTGTGTAGGTTTTCATGAGCCACGGCATTAAAGGGTAAGCGGGGTCTCCAAAGAGCACAAATGGGTATTTTGAGTTCCCCTATGATGATCCTCTGGTCTGGAAAAAAAGTCCCTGCTTGCAGCTTCCTGAACAGGCTGGTGTTCCGAAAGATGCATGCGTCATCCACCCTTCCGGGCCAGCCCGCGTTAATGTCAATGAAACAGCCACAGTGACCCACAAGTGCCTGGAGAACCATAGAGAAATACCCCTTTCGGTTAATGTACTCGGAGGCTAGGTGGTCTGGTGCCAGAATAGGAATATGCGTCCCATCTATCGCCCCTCCACAGTTAGGAAATCCCATTTGTGGAAAGCCAGCCACAATGTCATGCATGTTACCCAGAGTCATGGTTCTTCTGAGCAGGATGCAATTAATGGAACTGCAAACTTCAATCAACATGATTCCAACAGTCGACTTTCCCACTCCAAACTGGTTAGCGACCAATCGGTAGCTGTCTGGAGTTGCCAGCTTCCAGATTTCAATAGCCACCCGCTTCTCCACTGGCAGGGCAGCTCTCAATCTTGTGTCCTTGCGCCACAGGGTGGGGGCGAGTTGTGCACACAGTCCCATGAAAGTGGCTTTTCTCGTCCGAAAGTTCTGCAGCCTCTGCTCATCATCCCAGACTTACATGACGATGTGATCCCACCATTCAGTGCTTGTTTCCCGAGCCCAGAAATGGCGCAGAGCATATCCGTGAACGACACAAGCAATTTCGTGTTGTATACGTTATGTGACTCAATATGATCGTCGGACTCCTCACTGTCACTTTGGATCTTAAGGAGTAGCTCGAATGCTACTCGAATGTGCGTGAGGACGATTCCCAGGCTCAGACCAAACATTTTCAAAGTTATAAAGTAAAACTTACATATCTCATGGAGTGCTGCCGTGTGTACAGCAACTCACAAGCATTTCATAGCATCTAAACATTAAGTATATTCATCTAAAACTAAAAAAGCCAGAGAGCAGGGCTATTGGATGGGCTCAGTGTGGGGCTGCAAGGATTAGGGATGCCCTGACAGAGCAATCTGAGGCTGAAAGCCAGCAGTAATGTCTGGTGCCCTGCTCAGTGGTTGTGTTTGCTACACTGACTTGCAGTGCTTGTTGCTTTCCTGGGCTAAGGGATCTTTTGCTTTCAGCAAAACTGTCATACTGATGTGACCTGATCTGGGCTCCAGCTACAAGGTTGTCAGTTCTTAGCTAACACCTGCAGTCTGCGCAAGAGCTGGCATCTGGCCTGCCAGGGTCACACCCATTGGCATTTCTATGTGACGACCGATGTTTGCCGCAGTGGAGTGGAGGGGTGAGGAGGGGACAGACACCCCAAGAGGCTCTGGGCCCCCAGGATCTCATGGATCCATAGATTGGAAAGGCAAAAGGGGGTGCTGTGATCATCCAGTCCGACACCCTCTCCCCATCCCCTAGTGACACAGCCTGGGAGCTTCCCACACATCTGGCCTAGAGCTCCATGGCAAATGCCCCAGCCTCTTGCCGGGCTCCAGGGGTTCTTTCCCCAAACAGCCCTTCTTCCCCTCCCCATTGTCCCCAGCCCTGTTGCTTGCAGGCAGCTCATCGGGGCAGTCTGCCAAGGCTTGGCTCATGAGGTACATTCTGATCTGACTGAGGGATGAGGAATCTTAGCTGACAGCAGAAGTAGTGGCACGAGGCCAGGACCAGCACAGAAAAGGAAAGGATACTCTCCGCTCCCTCTGGAGATGAGAGCTAGAGAGCTCCAGTGGGGTCTCCCCGCACTGCGGGGATACAGGGCCTCCGAGGGGTTCAGATTAGACAGGTCAGTTACTGCCTTGGGGAGAAATATCTCGATCGGCTGCCAGGCAGGCAGGCAAGAGTCTGTCTAAGCATGGAAGGAGGCACTGAGGAGAAACTGAGTCTCCAAACTCGGCTCTGCACACGATGAGGCCCAGGGTTCCATATGTCCAGTGGCAGGGAGTTCCACAGGCCCTATTTGCAGTGCTGTCATTTTACGCGAGCATGGCCGGTGTCTGTGGGCATCTCTCTGGGATCCCTGGGAGGATGTATCCCGTGGAGGCTAGGGAGATGCATCTGCAGTGATCTGTGGGGCTGTACAGCCAGGCAGCTGTGATCCAGCTGGACCCTTTTCACATTCCCCCCCCACCCCAGCCAAAATAAGCGAGGCTGCAACGTCCCTAGCACGAGGCAGCCTCTGCAGGCCAGGGAGCGCTTTGGGCCAACATGGATATTTGAGTACCAACATGGCTGTGAGGTGGCAACAGGCCCAGCAGATCGGAACTCAGGAGAGCAGGGCTCCGTTCCCATCGCTGCCACCAAATCCATGGGTAAGTCGTTTCCCATCTATCTGTGCCTCAGTTTCTGCTCTCAAACTGTGTCTCTTTGGGTTGTTTAGATTGAGAGTTTTTAAGGGCAGGGACTGTCCATCTGTACAGTGCCGGGTTCAGTGAGGTGCCGATCTCAGCTGGAGTGTGAGCACAATGCCATTGACAAGATAAACGTTCATTCCTAATCCTGACTGCCATCCTGAAGGGGCCCCGAAAGGGCTGTCAAACTGGCTAATTCCACAGGCATCAGAGCAAAAAGGGTGATGCTGTTGGACAGAAACCCCTGTGGTGCCAAAGCTATACAAGATCAATGAGAGGAGCATCTGGCTGCAATGAAGAAGCCAGGAATAGGACCCAGGAGTCCGGACCTCTCCCACCCCAACACCCCCTTCTCAGGACATGTGCCAGCCTCTCCCTGACAGTGAGGGGGAAAATTCCCCCTGGAGACAAGGGTGTGATTATTATTCCTAGAACTTGGAGAGCCTGTGACAGTCCGGCCCCTCTGCAAAGAGCTGTCAAGGTATATACACCCAGAGCAAGGAAGGAAAACTGAAGCACTGGGGGAAGTTACTTGCTTAAGGTCACCCAGGCCAGTGGCAGAACTAGGTCTCCAACTGGTGCTCCAGCCACTGGATCACGTTTCCCCTGCAGGAGATGAAGCTGGCAGAGCCCGTGTTCTAGGGGCAATGGCTGGGTGAGAGGCCCTGCCCCGATTCCTTCCATGTCTCTTCCATTGGCAGGCTGACCCCGCTGGAACTGCCCACGCTGAGACTGCTTGGAGGGCTGGATGGAGCCGTTTAACACCTCGCAAACCAACGGGACTCAACCCTCTACCAACCAGACGCAACGCTTTACATCAGCACAATGGCGGGCAGCCTTCCTGATTGGTACTGTGGGCATTGGGCTGCCAGCCAACGCCTTCATCATCTGGCTGACAGGGTGGCGACTGAAGCGCCGGGGCCTGTCCGTCTTCATCCTAAGCCTGGCCACTTCCTCTTCCTCTGCACCTCGGTCATGCAGATCATGGAGACCCTGATGGACGACACCTGGGTGCTGGGCCCCCACATGTGCCGCCTGCGCTCCTTCCTCTATGACTTGACCTACCACTGCAGCCTCTTCCTGCTGGCTGCCCTCAGTGTGGACCGCTGCCTGCTGGTGGTGCTGCCCCTCTGGTACCGCTGCCACCGCCCCCTGAGGCTCTCCAGCGACATCTGCCTTGGCACCTGGCTGGTGGCCGCTCTGCTCACTATCAAGAACTTAATCTTCACCGATGTCTTCCGGACCCCGGACGGATCGCTCGTCTGCTCCAGCGACCGACGTGAATACGAGCAGCCTCTGCGCCTGATGGAGGTGCTGCTGGAGGGATTCTTCCCCTTCATCGTCATGGTGATCACCCATGCCGCCACCTTGGCCCGCACCTTCCGGCGCCACACTCGGCCCCCCAGCCAGTTCTACCGCATCGTGGCCGCCACCCTGTCGGCCTATGTGCTGCTAAACCTCCCCTTCCAGATCACCCAGCTGCTCTATCTGGCCTTCGAGAAGCACGAGGAGATCAAATTTCGCATCGTCCCCTTTATGGTCTACCCGATCAACCTCAACTGCAACATCAACCCTCTCATCTACATCTTCTTTGGCTCCAACACCTGCACAGGCTGCGGCCGCCAAGTGACCTCCTCCCTTGCCACGGCCCTCACCGAGGAGCAAGGGAAGAGCCCCAGGGACACTCCCAGCACGTCCTTCTCAGCCTAGCACTGCCAGCAAGACTCTCCCTCCATGGCCCCGCCCCTGCTCTGACACAGCTCCAGTCACTGCTCTGGTCACAAGAATGGGGGGGTCTGTAGCTTCACTAGTGCAAAGCCTTGTGTAAATGGGTGCAAGGTGGGGCTTGGTCAGGTGCAACCAGCTCCAGGAAGCTACCAGGGGAAGTCACACCCGTGCCAAGGCTCAGTTCGCCTCCATATTTCCCCAGCCTAGACAAGCTTCAGCAGGGACAGATCCTCAGCAGATGCAAACCAGGCCCAACTCCAAGCAAGTCAATGACCCGGGAACACCAGGCCCTAGGCAAGGCCAGGTAAACATTGACGTGGCTGCAGCTGCCAATCCACAGGTGCCAGGAGACGCTGCGGCGAAGGGGACTCTGCCCTTTTGGGCCTATTTGTGCTTCACAGTCTTGCCTTTAGGTGTGGCTCCAAGGTCACTGTATTTTAATACAGTGGCTGTTCTGCACTCTATGGCCAGATACCCAAGGCTGAGGGTACAGGTGCCCCCCTAACTCTGTCCCCTTGTGCCCCTACAGCTTGCAGGCCTCCATCAAGCAGGCCCAGTCTCCTCTGAGCAGCCATGACTATGACACAGAAGCTGCAGCTCAGGTGTATGCAGGGGGAGGGGACTGCCTCAGAACCACATACCCGAGTGGTCAGAATTAAGGCCATGGGGCTGTCCTAGGGATCCTCACCTTCCCACACCCACCAGAGGGCAGGTACTGCTCCCCCCCCACACTCCATGGGGGCAGGACACCCCAAAGAGGGCCACAGCCCACAGCTTTAATTTTGACCCTTGGGCATTTGGTTCTTTAATTCTGACTTTCCCCACCCCCAGCCAGCTCCCCCTCAGTTGCCCCCAGCAGGGTGTCCGCCAGCACCTCCTGCTAGGGACTCAGAGCCACCTTTTCCCCCATCAGGAGGGAGTGGGGTAAGAGGGGTGCCCTGGAGATGCGCTGAGCTCATGTTAGCCCAGGAGCTCCTAAGTGAGTGACCGCAGGTAGGGGCATAGGGAATCCAGGGGAGAAGGGCTCCCCCTGCTGGGCAATCTCAGCCACACTGACACTGGGCTAGGGGGCTGAGCTGCATCACAAGGTGTTGGAGAGGGAAGGGATTTTCTCCTACCCCAGCCGGGGACACGTCCATTTCCAGGGAGCTGCCTAGTGCAGGAAAAAGGGGGATCCATCAGGGGCCTTGGGAGCCAGACCCCAGTTAGTGTGGATCTGCCCAGTGACCTCAGTAGAATGAGACAGGAGCTGCAAATTCATTCCTGGAGTGAAGAATGAGGAAGCAGGACAACAGCCCCCTTTTCCCACACAGGCCACTGGCAGGAGGGATTGAACCCATGATCTTGAGAGCCAAAAACAGAAACCTCTACTGCTTGAACAAACCCCCCTGCTCTAGGAGTGGAGGGGTGACTGCAAACAGTAATTCCCCCTCCCTTGATATTCACCCCTTCTTGTCAACTCTTGAGAATAGGCCACTTCCACCTTCACTGAATTGGCTCGTTAGCACGACCTCCCCTTGGTACGGTAACTCCCATCTTTTCATGTGCTGTAATAGGTGTATCTGCTTATTGTATTTTCCACTCCAGGCACCTGATGACCTGGGTTTTAGCCCACAAAAGCTTATGCCCAGATCATTGTGTTAGTCTCTCCGGTGCCACTGGGACTCCTCCTTGTTTCCTCTGATACAAACTAACAGGGCTGCCCCTCTGAAACCTGCCCCTGCTCTTAGCTACAGGTGGAGCAGGCCCAGAGAGCTGTAGCTACGGCCCAGGCACCACAGCAAGAGCAGAGCACCAGGCAGCACGGATCTGAGACACAACAGCTCCCCGCAGCCCGATTCCCCTCCCCTCCTCATGGCCACATTCTGCCCCACCAGGCACCTTCTACAGTCACAGTTACTGGTGCTTCCCATGCCCATCTCAGCTCCTTTTACCCAGCGATGCCAGGCCAGGGTTGGGACCCCATCTGTGTGTGCCTGGGCTGCAAGGAGAGTGTGATCACCCATTGCATTTGCTGTGCTGCCATGTCCAGCACCAGTGGATTCGGTGGCCACGTGGCTCGGTGTGACCAGTACAGATGCTGCTTGGCCACCTGCTGCACCCCATACGCTAGCGAGCTTTTGCTCTGCTCTAAGGCCGCTGCGCCAGTCCAGCAAGGGATGGGTAGTGTTAAAGCTGCTGTCACCCCCAGGGCGGAAACATCACACACGAGTCGTGAGAGGGACGTCCTGCCCGGGAAGCGTGTCTTACAGCCCACAGCGGGTCTTGCCCCTGTTGGCCCAGGCTCCACGAGGGGTGTCGAGACACACCTGTGGCCGTACATCCTGTATCCTCATCCCTCCCCGCTCATCTTGATCCATCACTTCTACTCCTGACCCATTCCCGCCTCCATACTGGACCATTCCCCCGTGTTGGCCCATCCGCATTCCCTGTCCTCCCCACATCCGCTGGCCCATCCCCATTCTCCCCTCTCCCGCTGGCCAATCCCTATTCCCCGCCCCCCGCGCTGGCCCATCCCCCCAGTTGACCCCCCCTCTGCCCGGGGCGGGCCGATCTCGGCACAGACAATCCCAGACCCGGCCCGGCCCACACAGGTGAAGGAAGCGGCCTCCCCCGCTACTTCCTTCCAGGCAGCAGCCCCGACCGCCAGGCCCACCTCGGCCAGTGAGTGCGGCCCCCTGGAGGGGGGTGCTGGGGTTTTGGGGGGCGATAGCCATGGTCTGTCCAGTCTAATCATCACCCCCATTCTCTGGGGAGTTAATGCTGGGCCCTGTGATCAACCCAAGATAGCAAGGTAAATTCAATCAGGGAGGCTGAGGCCCATTTCGATTGAATTTACCTTGCTATCTTGACTGCATATTTATACCTGCCTCTGGAGATTTCCACAACATGCATCTGATGTTTATGCTCCAAAGCTTATGCTCCAAAATATCTGTTGGTCTATAAGGTGCTACAAGACTCTTTGTTGCTTTTGCAGATCCAGACTAACACGGCAACCCCTGTGATACTGATAAATACTGCTGTCTGGAATGTGTTTGTTTGTTTGGGTTTTACTGAAGCACATGTTCTGTGTAAGGTGAATGTGCAGCGAGAATTTGCTTCCGATAAATAGGTATGTATGTCTCCCTCTCATATTGTACTGATTTGTCTTTAGACAATAAATTTGGTGAAGTTCAATTTTTTGGTCTCTTGAACATTTTAAGAGCAAACTGCGAGTGTAGTCAGACAACTGGCTACATGTTTTAGTCAATAAATGGGAAACGGGGAAAAATAAAAATCAGTCAGTGATTAAAAGAGAAAGAGCTGTTATTTTTCATGGATGTTTCAAGGAAATTTGGTGTGAATCACATCAATTGTTGTTGGACGAAAAGGAGATTTTGGGAAGAAAATGACCATGTTTGGCAACATTCTGGCAGTTTCATCATCCAAATAAAAGTCATTTTTCAATAACAACCTCAAAAAAAAATCTGAAAATTTTTTGGGGAAAAGCACGAGAAAAGAGTTTCCAAAAATGTCATGGAAATTTAAATATATTTTCCAACCAGCTCTGCCTGAGCCATGTACAGGAGCCAGAATGGTGAAGGGGTGGGCGCTTGGAGCCCCAGGGCCTGTGTAGAGGGACCTGTGAGCTCTGCCCTCTGCTGCCTGGAGAAAGAGACCAAAAAATGTGGTTCCATCAACAGCTCTTCCTCGCAAGCAGCCTGGGGGAGGGGATACTGTTAAGAAAATGATTGTTAGGAAAATGTAACTTAGAATGTTGTAGTATGATTTTAAAATAACCTTAGACTTATAATCTCACTCCCTGTATATGTACTATTGACCCCTAGTTTAACATGCATTTTAAACTTGCATTCACCCTGTCACAGATGTGCAGGCGTCATAGTGTCTAAGTATCCCTAAGTGTTTTGAACCTCCTGTTTACCAGACATGTAAATGAAATAGATTAAGACCAACAATGGATGTAATAGCCATTAAGTGTTCCCACCTGTGTAAGTGGATTGAAAGTCCCCCTCCCTTATCAACACAGGGGTATAAAATATCCTCACACATGTATTGAGGTGAGCCAGTTGTTTGGGTGATAACCCCTTCTAACTCCTTATTGCTTGCAATAAATCTTGTTTTTCCAGAAGTCTACTGAGTTATGCCTGTCCTTTGAGGTGTATTGGACTGAACTCCAAAGGAAATAAGCAGTTTTTGCAACAATACTGAGAAAATGAGAAGGAAACTCCACCCTTTCCCCTCATCGGGCCCCTCTCTGTGATGGGCTCGCTTCTTCCTGCTCTTCCAGAGATAATCTCTTCCTGACATGCTAAAGGTCCACCTTGCAAAGTGTGACTCTGGAATGTAGGAGTTACTATGCTTGCTGTATATCACAAAGGTCTTGAGTTAGAGTCACTGGATTTGTGCTGAAGTGACAGTTTTCATATCAAACCCCATGCTGTGATTTTCAGGGACTGATTGTGTTGTGCTGGAGTTTTGCGGGTCCTTGATCATTCTCATAACCCTTCTCTGAACCCCAAGATCCTCTTGGAGAATGGGGTTGACTGAGGGGCCACGCCATTGATTTATATGCAAAAAGATTATAACAGTCTCAGTGTTATTCTCCATCTTCTTCCTTATGTATCCTGACTGAGTGAAAAGATACTGCATTGTATTACTCCATGCATTCAACAGTCACAGAAATGGAGGGCTGGAGGGGACTGTAAAGGTCACCGAGTCCACCCTCTCGGTGTGGAGACAGGGCCAAGTAAACCTAGACCATCCCTGACAACTGTTTATCCAACCTAGGGTGACCAGATGGCCTGATTTTATAGGGACAGTCCTGATTTTTGGGTCTTTTTCTTATATAGACTCCTATTACCTCCACACCCCCGTCCCGATTTTTCAGACTTTTGACTTCTGGTCACCCTAATCCAACCTGTTCTTAAACACCTTGAATGATGGGGATTCTACAGCCTCCCTTGGAAGCCTGTTCCAGAGTTTAACTAGACATAGAGGTAAAACCTTTTCCTAAAATCTAACCTAAATCTCCCTTGCTGCAGATTAAGCTCATTACTTCTTGTCCTTCCTTCAGTGGATACAGAGAACAATTGATCCCTGTCCTATTTATAACAGGCCTTAACAGATTTGAAGACTTATCAGGTCCCCTCCCCAGTTGTCTTTTCTCAAGACTAAACATGCCCAGTTTTTTAAAAACCTTTCCTCATCGATCAGGTTTGTTAAACCTTTTATAATTTTTGTTGCTCTCTTCTGTTTGTTCACATCTTTCCTAAAGTGGGATGCCCAGAGAAGAACTTCAGCTGAGGCATCACCAGTGCTGGGTGAAGAGGGACAATTACCTCCTGTGTCTTACATACAACACTCCCGTAAATACACCCCAGAATAATGTTAGGGTTTTTTTTTGCATCTGCATCTGTTGGCTCATTCAGTTTACTCTAACCCCCAGATCCTTTTCAGCAGTGATTTTGGGTGCTCTCCATCTGAGAACTGTGGAGCGGAAATGGTTTTTATCCCTATTGCTAAATGGAGATGTTGGGAGGAAAAGACTTCTACCAGAGGTGGGGCTTGATCTCACATGGACATATATGCATTGGATCTTAAGTACAATGCCATAACCACTCAGCCATTCTGGTGAATGATATAGTATTGCTTTTGCCATAGTGAGTTTTTCTTCCTGGAGTAATGACTCACTGCAAGCTTTCCTGACTCCTTAGCAGATCAGAGGAAAGGTTTGAGGACAGATATTTCCTATTATCTCCCTCATGCACTTTCAGCTCCGTCCATACCTTTACAAGCTCCATCTCTTTCTTCTTGACTGTCATTTGCACAGATCCTGCCTACCACAGCTTCAAGGGTCACCTTTAAATGGAGTCCTCCTCTGCTACCATGTTGCATAGGGTAGTGGTGTGATTTAGCTTTTTTTTGTGGAGAAGGACCTGAGTTTGAGGTCCATTCCAATAGAGCCAGCAACTCATCGTCAATGCATCAGTGTTTAAATAGGGCCTACTGTGTCCTTTAGCTTTGCATTTCTTATCTTCCACCCACCCCCAATGTCTCCTTCTCCCCAGTCCCCTGTGGATTACAGCAAGGAGGTGAAGGCAGCTGTGGAAAGGGGATTTGATCGTTGGGCTAGGAGAAGTAGGGTGTATGGTGACAGTGTATACAGCTTGGTGACTAGCCCGCTAGGTGTCAGTGCGTGGGACACCTAGACAGACCTCTGATGAGCAGTGAGGAGGAACTTGCAATTGTGGTCCATGTTGGTACTAGTGAGGTGGGGAGAGATCCTGAAAGCTAAATGTTAGGGTGACCATATGCTCTGTTTTGGCTGGGACAGTCCCTTTTTTAAATCCTGTTGGTAAGACCAAACGGGACAAATGCAGTTTTGCCAAAAAAGTGGGATGCGACCCCCTAGCAGGGTGCGGAGGAATGTGCGCAGGGAGCGAGGATTGACCACACCAGCCCCGCATGGGAGGAAGTGCTCAGAAGAGCAGCTCGGGCCGGGCCAGCCCTGCATGGGAGGTTCTTGGGCTTTGTTCTTACACTTCTCCATACCCAGAAGAGCACTGTGGATAATGTTTAGTATTTGTAATCTCACGCTGTGTGGCACCATGACAATGATGTTCTTTGGATGAAATCCCATGAAATGCAGAAATTCCATCACTGTATTCCCAATTGAATTTTGTGTTTGGAAGGGCCTGGGGGGTTTTATATAGTCCATCCATCTAGAATTACTCTCTCAAGCTCTGATAAGATTGGATCATTGATCTGTGCCTCTCGGCTACTGAGCTCTGCTCTTGGTTACTTGGGGTCAGAGTTAGGGCTCTTCTTAAAAGTTTCTTTACAAATCACAGACCCTTCTGCCCCTGAATCATTTTAAATTTAACAATAGAACTGAAGCTTTTGAGATTAACAGCCCAGCCTGTTCGTGATGCTTTCTCTGGACACAGATCTCTGGAAAAAAAAACCAAGGGAAGGTGAGTGAGGTCATCTCCTTATTTCTTTTGTTGTACAAACATGTTTTCATTGTCATTGTTTCTTGGTTTTCTTGCACATTTCTACCAGCTGGAGCAGACTTCGCTTGCCCTGAATCTGCCTTTGCCGCATCTACCCCCTTTTTCCCATGGGAAATCAGCGCTCTTAAGATGATGCTTCCTTTTTCCCCATAGGAATGTTTTCTTTCCTCTTTCTCGCACCTGCTGCCACTATTTTCTGGCTGGGTGATTTGCATCTGCTTATTGTGGCACCACCCTGACTGAGCCATTTCTAGTGGCCATAACCCGTTCCAGGAGGGCAGAGTTAAGGTTGTGTGGGGAGGGTATCATGTTCCATAACTCTTAATTTCTTAGTTTTCAGAGGTTTACATTTAATCTCGCTCCATGATCTTGAAGAGCCTGAGGCACTACCTGGCAACCTTAACGCTGCAATAGCAAAGTTTTGTGACAGTTCATTTTCACTAGCTCAGGTTGCTGTGCCGGTTAGATTTGCCTGCTCCAGCACTAGCTCAGAGATTGCCTGTTTGTTCCGAAAGCTCCTTGCTGAAAACCCCAGGTATGAGACAATCTCCGCTGCACAATGTCCAGCGCCACAATGCTCTGTTTGTTCATGTAGAGCTTGGGCAAAGACATCCATGTTTTCTCTGCACCTTATTGTGAAAGCTCGTCTGTTTGCGGACAGCGTTCCTTTTAGAGAATGAAATGCTTGTCAGGCTTTTGAAGAAGGATGTGACACATATTCTTATTTCTTTCCTTGGCAAAGGCAAATGATTTTCAGTTCCCATTTCATAAGCTGAAACTGATCTTAGTGTCGCATGGCTAGAAAGAGTTAAACATCCTACAAAATAAATAACCCTCAAAAGACACGTTGGGGGATAATGTTTGTGTTTTTACATATGTATGAGTAGGGTCGACAATGTAATCAACAGTCCCTGTCTATGCTGTATTCTGATCATTCAGAGGTCAAAAGAACAGCCTAGCATTTAAATGAATTGCAAACATGGGACATCTTGGTATTCATCTCTCTTTGAAATGTACTGAGAATAGTGGAGGAAAAAGCAAATGGCCTTATGCTAATTCGTATAGCTAAGTACCTCCTTCAAAGTCATCCTAATTACCTTTTGTTCCTCCAGGAAATCTGAACTTGCCAAAAGACATGACATTGTATAAAAGATCCTCGGATCCTGATTCTGTCATCTCAGATCTGCTTAGGCTTCATCAGGGGAAGTTTGAGTCACAAGACTGAGGTCCCAGTGATGCTGGTACACCCTGAATATGAGATTTGGACATTGAACTATGACCTATGAACTGAATTCTAAAGGGACTCTTTGCAACTACAAAGCTCACCATCCCTGCTGAAAATCCAAACGTCAGTCAACTGAACTCATGTCTATATGTATATTGATCTTTTAACCATACTTTCTCTCTCTCTTTTGTATTTTAATAAAGTTTAGTTTAGTTCATAAGAATTGGCTGTAGCGGGTATTTGGGTAAGATCTGGAACATTTGTTAACCTGCAAGGTAATGTGTCTGATCCTTTGGGATTGGTAGAACTTTTTCTTTTATATCATGAAATAAGATTTACAAAAATTGTCATCACATTTGACATGGGTATTTAGATGGAGGCCTGAGGCTGGATCACTTTAAGGGAACTGTGTTCTTTGGACTTCTGAGTAACCAATAAGATAATGAAGAAGCTGTTTTATGCTGGTTTGGTAAATCAAAGTATTGGAGTATCCACCAACTTTGGGGTGTTTTGCTGCCCCATAATTTGCAGTTCACCCTAACTGAGTAACCATAACTGGCCTCCATTAGGACCCACTTTCTCTGGGTCTGTGCTCTTTGGTGGGGTCTGGAATCCAGGGAAGAGCTCCTTGCACTCACGTCATTCCAGGAACTTATCAAAGTCTGGTGGAGGATTTGCATTTTCATCAACCTCTTCTTTAGGTTGCTTCCAAGTGAGTTTGAGATCTGGCACCAGGTCATGTGACGAGGAGAAAGAATCCTGGAAAGAGCTGCTTGGTTCAAACACTGAACAAGGAACTTTATTAGAATAAGGGAGGCAATATCATCCCCACAGCTACCCTGTTCCTCCCAGTGCTTTAACTCCAAGACATTAAGAACTGTGACAGGACAAAGCCAGATGGCTATAGGGAAGTGATAAGGAATAGATATGTTAGTCCCAGGCTAAACAAATCCCTGGTACCATTGGAACCAAATCGCAGTTGTTCCAGGTTAATCAAGACACCGAGGGCCAATTAAGAAGCTTCTAGAAAGCAGTAGAAACAGCTAGCCTGATTGGGACACCTGAAGCCAATCAGGGACTGGCTGAAACCAGCTAAAAACCTCCCAGTTAGTCAGGTGGGGGTGGATGTCAGGAGCTGTGGAAGAAAGTTGTGCTGTTGGTGAGACTGAGTGGTAGACAACATATCGGACGCAAGGAAGGAGGCCCTGAGGTAAGGGTGAAGTGGAGTTTGAAGAAGCGGGGACTGCTGTGGGGAAGTAACCCAGGAAATTGTACTGTGTTTTGTGGCTAAAAGGTCAGTCATCTTAGCTGATACTATTAGGGTCCCTGGGCTGGAGCCCGGAGTAGAGGGCGGGCCCAGGCTCCCCCCTTCATGCCTCCCCTAATTAATCACTGAGATTGGGAGACAACAGAATCTGTGCCAGGAAGGACAGCTTCTCCTCATTGGCTTATGATGAAAAGGCTCAACAGGCTGTGACCTTGTCTCCAGAGAGAGAAGGGCTACGTAGAGGGTCACAGTGAGCCTCTGAGGCTAGTGAAATCCACCAGGAAACACAGGATCCACGAAGATAAGAACAGTTTCCATACAGACATGAGTACAATTCTTGAGATTCCGATTCATAGTAGAGATAGTGAGCTTTGCAGTTGCAAAGAGTTCTTTCAGAATTAGTCCATAGGTTATAGTCCAATATTTATATTCAAGATGGTCCAATCAGGACTGGGATCTTAGTCCTTGGGATTGGTAGAACTTTTTGATATGATGAATAAGATTTTCAGTAATCCTCATCATATTTGACTTAGTTCAGTCTCATTATCTATTCCTTTCTTAATGGCTCCTAGCATTTGTTAGCTTTTTCTATTGCCACTGAATGGCTTAAAGGCAGGAGTATTTAAATACACCCTGAACTGTGAGTCATTGTGTTACCCCTCTTCCTCAGCAACAGTGAGCTTTGATGGCAATGAGACCATGTGTCAGCTACCAGCCTGTCTGCTCTACCAGCAAACTCCTCAAGAGGCTGCCTGTCCAAACCTTGCCTTGTTGGTAACAGTCAGTGCACCCCACTTCCTGCATTCCCCGGGGATGTCTCCCTGCAGCGTTCAGTCCCTCTCCCAGGACACTCACTGAAACCACTACGTTTGCTGCCTAGAGAGAGACAGAGCACAAACCAGCCTGATTGGTTAGCTGGGGACTATAAAATCATGGAGCAGGTCCTCAAGGAAACCATTTTGAAGCACTTAGAGGAGAGAAAGGTGATCAGAAACAGTCAGCATGTATTAACCAAGGGCAAGACATGCCTGACCAACCTGATTGCCTTCTAGGATGAGATAACTGGCTCTGTGGATATGGGGAAAGTGGTGGACGTGATATATCTTGACTTTAGCAAAGATTTTGATATGGTCTCCCACAGTATTCTTGCCAGCAAGTTAAAAAAGCATGGATTGGATGAATGGACTATAAGGTGGATAGAAAGCTGGCTAGATTGTCGGGCTCAATGGGTCGTGATCAACAGGTTGATGTCTAGTTGGCAGCCAGTATCAAGCAGAGTGCCCCAGGGGTCGGTTCTGGGGCCTGCTTTGTTTAACATCTTTATCAATGACCTGGATGATGGGATGAATTGCACCCTCGGCAAGTTTGCAGATGACACTAAACTGGAGGGAGAGGTAGATGTGCTGGAGGGTAGGGATAGGGTCCACAGCAACCTACACAAATTGGTAGATTGGGCCAAAAGAAATCTAATGAAGTTGAACAAGGACAAGTGCAGAGTTCTGCACTTAGTATGGAAGAATCCCATGCAGTGCTAGAGGCTGGGGACGAACTGGCTAAGCAGCAGTTCTGCAGAATTGGACCTGGAGATTACAGTGGACGAGAAGCTGGATATGAGTCTGCAGTGTGCCCTTCTTGCCAAGAAGGCCAATGGCATATTGGGCTGCATTAGTAGGAGCACTGCCAGCAGATCGAGGAAAGTGATTATTCCCCACTATTCAGCACTGATGATGCTGGAGTATTGCGTCCATCTGGCGTATTGTGTCCAGTTTTGGGCGCCCCACTACAGAAGGAATGTGGACAAATTGGAGAGAGTCCAATGGAGGGCAACAAAAATGATCAGGGGGCTGGGACACAGGAGGGGCTGAGGGAATTGGGCTTGTTTAGTTTGCAGAAAAGAAGAGTGAGCGGGGATTTGATAGTAGTTTTCAACTACCAGAAGGGGGGTTCCAAAGAGGATGGAGCTCAGGTGTTCTCAGTGGTGGCAGATGACAGAACAAGGAGCAATGGTCTCAAGTTGCAGTGGGGGAGGTATAGGTTGGATACTGGGAAACATGATTTCACTAGGAAGGTGGTGAAGCACTGGAATGGGTTATCTAGGGAGGTGGTGGAATCTTCATCCCTAGAGATTTTTAAGGCCCGGCCTGCCAAAGCCCTGGCTGGGATGATTTAGTTGGTGTTGTTAGGGGAAAATAAAAATGCGCGTCTCACCCTTACCTGAAACCCCGAGCAGAGCGGAGTTGAAGGTAAAAAGCTCTCAAACAGTCAGAGGCCATAAAGAATAAACCCAAACAGCTTTGATCAAAGGGAAACATTACAACTCATCCCGGCTAGGCGGGGGTGATGTGATGTTCAGTTCATTCAAGGCATCTTCAGAGATTTATAAGGTAGAGGGGAGGGGTGAAAAGCAAAGTATGTCCCAGAGGCATGCGTACTGGCAAGCAGTTACATATACCAAGGGTCCATGACCTCTGGGTCAGCATCTGTCTTAAAACAATTCATCATTCAAATGAGTAGCAATTCTTAACAGCTACAATATTCTAACAGAGTGTGAATACAGCACATTCTTTAAGCAAATACAGAAGTAACTTAAGATAAAGGCACAGGCCAAAAATCAGTAATCTGTGTGAGAATAGAACATAGAGTTTAAAAGCAAGGTCAGAGAAAAGAGATACTAGCAAAATACAATAACCCTACAGAAGCAAAAAGCTTTTGCCTAGCTGAATACTTTTAACCCTTAACAGTGTTGATCCTGCTTTGAGCAGGGGATTGGACTAGATGACCTCCTGAGATCTCTTCCTATCCTAATCTTCTAAGACTCACACCTACATTGGTACAATAGCTCTGAGATGGTTTATGGGAAAAGGAAGATTAAGTTAAAGAACAGAGGGTTAAATAAAGGGTTAAAAACTCTGTGGGATGCGTCATGGTCCTGGGAGGTCTGCCAGCAAGTGTGGAGGTGGGGGATGGAGCATGTAGGAGCACTGTCCCCAACCCCCTCCAATACCCTGACCCTTCAGCGCAGCTCCAGGGCACACAGCTCCATCTACCTGCCCTGCCTGACAGAGCCTTCCTGGAGACCATGTGTGGGGGCAGTCTGAAGGGGGCAGCCTGGAAGAGAGGGATTTTTCTGGGTGGGAAGCTGGGGTCGGGGGAGCAGCAAAGTGTAGCTGTAAGGTTTCCACCTCCCTTCCTCAACATCTGGCTTGCAGGCAGCAGGGGCAGGGGGTGGCTATTTTGCAGTGGGGAGAATCGGGGACCCTCCCTACCCCTACATCCAGCTGTCCCCTACATCTCAGTTGCCAGCAGCAGGGTGTGGGGGTGATGTTTTGCAGTGGAAGGGAGGTTAGGTATCCCCCTCCACAGGGCACTGACATTTCTCCTTCCCTCCATTCCACCAGTCCCTGCTAGGAGCCACACCCCCTCTATTGCAGGGTTTCCTCCCCAGCCATCCATCTCTAGCCAGAGTGGGGCATCCTAAGCCCGTTCTCCTTTCTGATGCAATAACATGTCTTTGTGAAACTTGATTTTCAGCACCAGCAGCTATCAAAAAAGTGACCAAGCAAAGCTGAAAATTGAAGAGGAGATCAGGTTGAAGGAGGGGTTCCTCATTAACACGTCCCCAGCTGGAAAAGGAGAAACAGGCATGTCCACGCTATTAAGAAGACTCCTGGTCTGTGAGTTATTTTATACTTTAATTGACAATATTTGATTCTTTTCTAATTAGCAGAGAGAAGGGCTGGCTCTTTACTTACACACTAAAAAAACCTGAACATATCTTCTAGTGTGCAGAGTTGGACAAGTCTTTTGTTTTAAAAATCAGCAATTATACACTGTGTTTTGTTAACCATGTTGTTAACATTGTTTGGTTGCTTATTGTTCAGTTGAGTACAAACTTGTGTTTCCCCTGTTTGAACACCACGTTTTGCACTTAACTGTTTTTTTTAAAGTGTAGTCTGACTAAAACTGGTTTCCCGGATCCTGAAGCATTTCTCAGGGGCATATGACTAGGAACTTCCCTCATTACAAGTGCTTGCATTCAAATGAAGAGGAAACATGAACATTGTTTAGTTACAGCAGGGTCAGCAACCTTTGGCACGCGGCCTGTCAGGGGAATCCACTGGTGGGCTGGGATGGTTTGTCTGCCTGCCGCTTCCGCAGGTTCAGCCTATCACAGCTCTCACTGGCCGCGGTTCGCCGTTCCAGGCCAATGGGGACTGCGCGAAGTGGTGTGGGCCGAGGGATGTGCTGGTTGCCACGTCCCGTAGCCCCCATTGGCCTGGAACGGCGAACCGCAGCCAGCGGGAGCTGCAATAGGCTGAACCTGTGGATGCGGCAGGTAAACAAACCATCCCAGCCCGAAAGCGGATTTCTCTGATGGGGCGCATACCAAAGGTTGCCGATCCCTGAGTTACAGTGTGAGAGTAATAATTAACATTCATCATTTCCCTCGAGAAGTGCTAATAAATGAGCCGCAGGGAGAGAGGGCCTGTGCCTGCCAATAGTGTGGGGGGGGGGGCAGCATGAGGGCAGCAAGCTTCAGCAGTGTCACTGAGCATGCTCAGTCTGTGTGAGCATGCTCAGTACAAGCCAAGCAGCAAATCGAGGGGGTGGAAACAAGATCCCAAATGCCCGCCACACTTAGGGTGACTAGACAGCAAGTGTGAAAAATCGGGACGGGGGTGGGTGGTAATAGGAACCTATATAAGAAAAAAAACCCAAAATCGGGACTGTCCCTATAAAATCGGGACTTCTGGTCACCCTACACACACTTGTCACTGAGCCTATTGCAGTTGTACCAGTGGGTGTCAGGGGAAAGTCTGGGAGCCCTGCTTTTAGTCATACTACACAAGAGGAAAAGAAAAAAGCCAAACCAAACCCGCTTCCTTGGGTCCAAACCTTTGTTTTAGCCAGTCACAATCTTTGTCTAAGCAGTTTTCTTACTCACACCAGGCTGCCAGCATCTCTAGCCCCACAAACTAGTACAAGCAGGGAGCCTGCCCTGGTCCCAGTGCGCGCTGCTGCCACCTCAGGGCTGCTCCAGGTAAGCGGCACTGGGCCGCACCCCGCACCCCAAACCCTTTGTGCACCCCATATCCCAGTCCCCTGCCCTGAGCCCCCTGCCTGCACCCCAACCCTGTGCCCCAACCCTCTGCATCCCAATCCCCTTTCCTGAGTCCCTTCCCGTACCCCACACCTCTCTTCCAGCCCAGCCACCAACCCTGAGCCTCCTCCCACACTGTGCTACCCCTCTTGTACCCCAAACCCCTTCCCTGAGCCCCCTGGTACAGCCCACACTCCTCCTCTACCCCAGCCCCTTGCCCTGAGCCCCTTACTATACACTGCACCCCCTTCCACACCGCACACCGCCTCCTATGCCCCAACCCCCTTCCCTGAGTCCCCTACCACACCCTGTACCCCTCTTCCATCCCAACCTCCGACCCTGAGCTCTCTCCTGTACCCCAAACCCCTTCCTTGAGCCCCGTTGTACAGCCCACACTCCTCCTCTACCCCAACCCCTTGCCCCAAGTCCCTTCCTGTACACTGCTCCCCCTTCCACACCCCCTACCCCCTCCTGTGCCCCAACCCCCTGCCCCAGCTCTACATTCATAGCTCTGCATGCAATTTCCCTACGCAGATGTAGCCTTTGGGACAAAAAATTTGCCCACCCTGGGCTAGGGGATTGTCTGCCAACTTCTGTGAGAGGCAGAGAGGCAGCAGCCAGCAAGGGCAGGGGTTGTGAGCAAGGCTGTGAGGGGCTGAGCTCCTTGGGGCACAGGACCAGCTGGAGAGGCAGCTTTGGGATTTCTGAGCAAGGAAACAGCCAGGTGCTGATTGTTCCTGTTGGCACAAGGCTGTGTGGGACTATTCGGTAAATAAACGGGACTGCACCAAGGAAACACAGTTGGAAATAACCCAGCAAAGCCCCGAATACTGGGGGGTGGAGCAAACTCTGGGACGTTGCGCTGCTGCCTGCAGCTGCGGTTTCTAAAGGGCACTAATCGAGGACCCTGTGGGCTGAGCTGCCCTTTGATTGCTCAATTAACAAACCCATCTGTTCTCCCTGCCCACACCCCCATCTGATTCTCAGAAATGCTCCCTCTTCCTTTAACCCAAACCCACATTTTCCCCCACAAAAGAAACCCATCTCGACCTGCCTCTCTCCATCACTGGTTGCTGACCAACGCATGTGTTTTCTCCTCCTTTTCTCCCTCTGCTCTCAGCCCCCAGCTCAGATCACTGTGCTCCCCCGGCCAGGGCCGGCTCCTTTGATTAACCCCGTTCTGATCCCCAGAAGCTAACCACTGGCAGCTGATCAAAACCTTCTGCCCTGATTTTGCCCTAGGGTTTGCCTGTGGTTTCCCAGTCTTGCTAGTCAGCAGGTTTGTCTAACCACATGCCTGCGGCATGATACGGACCGAGCCGGGTGGCAAATCATAACTCACCTCCCTCAGGACCCCCAAAGGAGAGGAGAGGAGTGGGCGGCAGACCGGCAGCCACTCCAGGGCCCATCTGAGATCAGTACTGTCCCCCTTTCCCCCGTGCTGGGTGCTGTACAGCCATCCTGTGAGATAGCCGCTGCCCTAAAGAGCTTATAGTCTAAACAGACCAGGCAGAAACAGGGCGGGAGAGGAAACTGAGGTGCTGGGCAGGGAAGTAACTTGATCATAGTTGCCTAGTAGGCCATGGGCATAGCTGATCTCCTGGCTCCCAGTCCAGTGCTCTATCCACTAGGTCACACTGCCTCTTAAACCATGTTATTCCCCAACTTTCCCAGGCAACATACTTGGTCCCAGTAGCCTGTCCCTGCTGACACACACTCCTAACCCAGTGAATTCCCCGTCCTAGGCTGGCAGGTGCCCTGTCCCTGTCCACAGGGGCCATCCTCCGTCTTCCACTTCACAGAGTCTGCAGTCATGGGCAATGCTAGATGGGCAGGATCATAGAATATCAGGGTCAGAAGGGACCTCAGGAGGTATCTAGTCCAACCCCCTGCTCAAAGCAGGACCAATCCCCAACTAAATCATCCCAGCCAGGGCTTTGTCAAGCCTGACCTTAAAAACCTCTCAGGATGGAGATTCCATCACCTCCCTAGGTAACCCATTCCAGTACTTTACCACCCTCCTAGTGAAAAAGTTTTTCCTAATATCCAACCTAAACCTCCCCCACTGCAACTTGAGACTATTGCTTCTTGTTCTGTCATCTGGTACCACTGAGAACAGTCTAGATCCATCCTCTTTGGAATCCCCTTTCAGGTAGTTGAAAGCAGCTATCAAATCTTCCCTCACTCTTCTCTTTTGCAGACTAAAGAATCCCAGTTCCCTCAGCCTCTCCTCATAACTCATGTGCTCCAGCCTCCTAATCATTTTTGTTGCCCTCCGCTGGACTCTTTCCAATTTTTGCACATCCTTTTTGTAGTGTGGGGCCCAAAAATGGACGCAGTACTCCAGAAGAGGCCTCACCAATGCAGAATAGAGGGGAATGATCACATCCCTCGATCTGCTGGCAATGCTCTTACTTATAAAACCCCGTTAGCCTTCTTGGCAACAAGGGCGCACTGTTGGCTCATTTCCAGGATCCCAGGCTGGACGTCAGCTCTTCCCAACCCGACTGGGTCCCAGGGGTTTGTGGCTTGGGGATGGAGCCTGGAGGCTGGCTGCAGCAAGCGCTAGCTGGACTGTCCCCGGTTGGATGATATCTGTCTCCCTGCCCACCCGGCTCACACCATGTAGCTTAGTCCCCTCCCACCCCGCCCCCACTGCTTCCTCCCTTGCCACAGATATAAATCAGCATCCTGCTCCTGCTGGCTCTCATCCTTCTCCAGAGACCGGACAGGGATTGGACACCGGGCCAGAGCTCACTACATCCTAACCCCTTCCTGACTCGCTGCAAACACTTTGGGTAGGTCTTACTTTATCTCCCCTTCCTGTGGGTGACCTCCCAACCTTTGGTGACCAGTTGCAGGGTGGGGATTAAGACTAACAATTCGTGAATGGCCCTAATTAGCTGCCACCGGACCCTGCCTGGCTGGCTCTGCAGCCTGGTTTTGCTCTGACGGGCTGGCCATGACGAGGGAACGTGTGACTGATTCCCAGGTGGCCCCGCCCATGGTCTCCATCTCTGGGCTGGAAGGTGCACCTTGGCATCGGTTCCAAAGCCCAGTGAGTAGGTGGATGATTTTATTTGTGGGTATTGTTCCTGCTTTAGGGTTTAATAATTAATTGATAAATAAATAAAATAAAATCATTTGATCTTTTCTGTCTATGGTATGATAGAAAAGCTCATTTAGGTTCAATTGAGCCTTATTACAGGCTGCAGAGATGAATTCACTGATACCTAGGTTTAAGTATTAGACGTACTTTATATTCTTTGTGCACTAAGAGCTGATGAAACGCCCATGGTGATCCGCAAGCACCTGGAGAACCATGGAGAAATACCCCTTCTGGTTAACATGCTCGGAGGCTAGGTGGTCTGGTGCCAGAATAGGAATATGCGTCCCATCTATTTCCCCTCTGCAGTTGGGGAAATCCATTTGTGGAAAGCCAGCCACAATGTCATTCATGTTACCCTGAGCAGGATGCGATTAATGGCCCTGCACACTTGCATCAACACGGTTCCAGTGGTTGACTTTCCCACTCCAAAGTGGTTAGCGACCGATCGGTAGCTAGCTGGAGTCGCCAAGTTCCAGATTGCAATAGCCACCCGCTTCTTCGCCGGCAGGGCAGCTCTCAATCTTGTGTCCTTGCACCGCAGGGTGGGGGCGAGTTCAGCGCACGGTCCCATGAAAGTGGCTTTTCTAATCCGAAAGTTCTGCAGCCTCTGCTCATCATCCCAGACTTGCATGACAAGGTGATCCCACCACTCGGTGCTTGTTTCCCGAGCCCAGAAACAGTGTTCCACACAAGCAATTTCATGTTGTATACGTTACGTGACTCGATATCGTCGGACTCCTCACTGTCACTTTGGATCTTAAGGAGTAGCTCGAATGCTACTCGAATGTGCGTGAGGACGATTCCCAGGCTCAGACCAAACATTTTCAAAGTTATAAAGTAAAACTTACATATTTCCCTATCGCATGGAGTGCTGCTGTGTAGACAGCAACTCACAAGCATTTCATAGCATCTAAATGTAACCCTTCTGCCCATCAGAGTTGGCAGCAACAAGGGCCGGGTTCAGTATCCAGGGGTTCCATTCCAATAGCACAATACAAAAACCGGCTCGAGCCCCCACCCAGTGACCTGGGACAACCATATACCACCCCTCTGGGCGTCTGTAAGAGACAATACTTCCCCTCTCACAAGCACAGAGTCTGAGTGTACCAAAGCCTTTTAATAACAGGGAGAAACAATGTGGCATTATATTGGGGAAACACCACAAACAAGGTTAATAAACCAAACCATGAACCAGAAGCCCCCCTCCCAGCAAATAGGCCGTGGCCTTCCCTTTGGCTCTTGAGTTCCACAACCCCAAAAAGTCACTCAATAGTCCCAAAAGTCCAACAGCCCAAGAGTCTCTGTCCTTGGTCCGTGCAGAGTTCAAAAGTCAATTGGCAGAGTCTTACCTCCAGCCTGGGTGGAGATGGAGGGTAGGGCATGGGGCACCTTACGTGGTCCGAGGCCGACCGCGCCGCCTCTCCGTGAGGTTCCGCTGCAGCTCTCACCGCAATCGGCTCTGCTCCGCTCTGCTGGCTGTCCCACGAACCGCTCTGCCCGTCGATCCGCTAGCTGCTCTGCTAGCCGACACACCGACAGCTCTGCCGCGCCGGTCACTCTGCCCGCAGCACCCACGCCTCTGCTAGGTGACAGACAGACAGCTCTGCTGCGCCAGTCACTCTGCCCGCAGCACCCACGCCTCCGCTAGTCGACAGACAGCTCTGCTGCACCAGTCACTCCACTAGCCGTCCTGCTAGCCACACACAGACTGCTCTGCTGCACCAGCCACTCTGCACTTTTTTCCAGGTCCCCCCTACTTAAGGCAGCGCTCAGTGATTTCTTTAGCTCTTAGATGAGTTCAGCTCTTAAGTGATTTCAGCTCACAGTAGGGGAGCCTTAGTACAGGTGCACCAGTGAGCCCAAAGCAATTGTCAGCTCAGCAGCCTGAAACCAGGCTCTTAATGGAAACAAAATTCAATTCTGACATTCCACAATGGAAACAAGCAGGGTGCAATAGGCCTGGGATGCCCTCAGACAGAGCCCCCACCAAAAGGTATAGGTGCTCATCTATCACCTCTCTCAATCTCACAGTGTTCTGAAAACGCATGGCCCTTGCCCAGTGAGTGCTACCTAGATGATGGCGAGTCCCTCCATCATAACAAGGGCCAAGTACATGTCCATAGTCCTTCATTCACATAATCACAGTAACATCACTTTATCATTCCTGCCCCAATAACATAGAAACTGGGGCTCCCTCATCAGCCGAAGTGGCCATGTGGGCTGCTGTGGGCTCAGGCTAGGCGCAGTGGGTGTGTCTATGCAAATTGATCAGCCCCAGACTTATTTTGCAAGGCTCACTGTAATTCCCATAGTTCGCCACCAGATGTCAGAATATATCTCATTCCTGACACTGCTTACATAAACACTAAGTATATTCTTGTAAAACTAATCCCTGTATTGTGCAAAATTACTATACTGGTGTGACCTGATTTGGGCTCCAGCTACAAGGTTGTCAGTGTTTAACTAACACTTGCAGTCTGCTCAAGAGCTGGCATCTGGCCTGCCAGGGTCACAACCATTGGCATTTCTATGTGACGACTGGTGTTTGCCGCAGTGGAGTGGAGGGGTGAGGAGGGGACAGACACCCCAAAAGGCTCTGGGCCCCCAAGGTCTCATGGATCCACAGATTGGAAAGGCAAAAGGGGCACTGTGATCATCCAGTCCGACACCC
>ML677405.1:254553-276287 GCA_007922305.1 Dermatemys mawii | reverse complement strand
GAAACTCCACCCTTTCCCCTCATCGGGCCCCTCTCTGTGATGGGCTCACTTCTTCCTGCTCTTCCAGAGATAATCTCTTCCTGACATGCTAAAGGTCCACCTTGCAAAGTGTGACTCTGGAATGTAGGAGTTACTATGCTTGCTGTATATGGCAAAGGTCTTGAGTTAGAGTCACTGGATTTGTGCTGAAGTGACAGTTTTCATATCAAACCCCATGCTGTGATTTTCAGGGACTGATTGTGTTGTGCTGGAGTTTTGCGGGTCCTTGATCATTCTCATAACCCTTCTCTGAACCCCAAGATCCTTTTGGAGAATGGGGTTGACTGAGGGGCCACACCATTGATTTATATGCAAAAAGATTATAACAGTCTCAGTGTTATTCTCCATCTTCTTCCTTATGTATCCTGACTGAGTGAAAAGATACTGCTTTGTGTTACTCCAAGCATTCAACAGTCACAGAAATGGAGGGCTGGAAGGAACTGTAAAGGTCATCTAGTGACAGAGGTCTCCAAACTTTTTTGATCACGCACCCTTACCAGAAAAAAAGAATTGAGCACGCACCCGCAGGGGGGAAGTCCTGCACTAGCCCTGCCCCCATCCACTTCCTCCCACTTCCCACCTCTGACTGCCCCCCTCAGAATCCACCACTCCTTATCCCCTGACTGCTCCTTCCTGGGACCCCTGCCCCTGACTGCCCCCCAGAACCCTACCCTCTATCTAAGCCTCTCTGCTCCTTGTCCTTGGCCCCCCTGGGGCCGGTCCCACCGCGGTGCCTGGCTCCTCCAGCCAGGGCTGCAGCCGCAGCGCCCGGCTCCTGAGGCCACAGCCACCACACCGCCCGGCTACTGGGGCCGGTCCTACCACGGTGCTCAGGTTCTGGGGCCGGGGCCACCATGGCGCCTGGCTCCTGGGGCTGGGCCCTGCCGCAGCGCCTGGCTCCTCCAGCCTCGGGTAGGGCCACTGCGGCCCCCTGTGGGTGGTCTTGCGCGCACCCCAGTTTGGAGACCACTGTGACCATCCTTTCTGTGTGGAGACAGGGCCAAGTAAACCTAGACCAGGGTTTCTCAAACCGGGGGTCGCAACCTCCCTGGGGGTTGCCAAGCGCTTCCAGGGGGGTCGTGAGCTCCTGGCGCCGCTGAAAAGCCATCGCATGAATTACTTCCACATTCAGTGGCTTTTCGGCGGACATGCCGAGCGCTCAGTTCGGCTGCAGTCGGGAGCGCTCGGCATGTCTGCCGAAAAGCCGCGGAATGCGGAAGAAATTCATTCGGCGGCTTTTCGGCAGACATACAAGGGTCTACCGCGGCAGCCAAAGAACAGAACGTGGGTCGTGGTTCTCAAAAGTTTGAGAACCGCGGACCTAGACCATCCCTGACAAGTGTTTATCCAACCTGTTCTTAAACACCTCCAGTGACGGGGATTCTATAACCTCCCTTGGAAGCCTGTTCCAGAGTTTAACTAGACATAGAGGTAGAAAGTTTTTCCTAAGATCTAACCTAAATCTCCCTTGCTGCAGATTAAGCTCATTACATCTTGTCTTTCCTTCAGTAGATACAGAGAACAATTGATCCGTGACCTATTTATAACAGGCCTTAACAGATTTGAAGACTTATCAGGTCCCCCCCATCCCATCCAGTTGTCTTTTCTCAAGACTAAACATGCCCAGTTTTTTAAAAACCTTTCCTCATAGATCATAGAATTATTAGTTAAACTGATCAGGTTTGTTAACCTTTTATCATTTTTGTTGCTCTCTTCTGTTTTTCTACATCTTTCCTAAAGTGGGATGCCCAGAAAAGAACTTCAGCTGAGGCATCACCAGTGCTGGGTGGAGACGGACAATTACCTCCTGTGGCTTACTTACAGCGCTCCTGTAAATACGCCCCAGAATAATATTAGAGTTTTGGGGTTTTTTTGAAGCTCATCATTGTTGACTCATTCAGTTTACTCTAACCCCCAGATCCTTTTCAGCAGTACTACCACCTAGCCGGTTATTTCCCATTTTGTAGTTGGTGATTTGATTTTTCTTTCCTAAATGAAGTAATTTGCGCTTGTTTTTATTGAATTTCATCTCGTTGATTTCAGACCAATTCTCCAATTTGTCAAAGTCATTTTGAATTCTATTTCTGTCCTCCAAAATGTTTCCAACCCCTCCCAGCTTGGTGTCATCTGCAAATTCTGAAAGCATATCCTCCCCTCCTTTATCCAAGTCATTACCAAAAATATTAACAAGTACCAGCCCCAAGACTGACGCTGGCAGGACCCCCCTAGATAGATACACTTTCCCAGTTTGACCATTGATCACTTCTCTTTGAGAATAGTCTTTCAACCAGCTGTGCACCCATCAGATAGTAATTTTCATCTACACCACATTTCCCTAGTTTGCTTATGAGAGTGTCATGTGGCACTTTGTCAAAACCCTTACTAAAAATCAGGATATAGCACGTCTACTGGGTCCCCCCATCCACTTGGCCAGTAATCCTGACAACAAAGGAAATTAGGGTTGTTTGGCATGATTTAGTTTTGACGAATCCACACTGGCTATTCCTCATTACCCTATTAGCCTCTCAGTGCTTTATTGTTTAATAATTTGTTCCAGGTATCGAAATTAGGCTGACTGCTCTATAGTTCCCCCCTTCATCTTTGTTCCCCTTTTTAAAGATAGGTGCTAAGTCTTCCCTTCACCATATATATGGCATCTCACCCAACCTCCAAGAGTTCTCAAAGAGCATTGCTAACCGTCCCAGCCTCAATGTATTTGAAGACTGTTATTAAGTTCCTCCAGCTGAGGCCTCACCAATGCTGAGAAAAGCAGAACAGTTACCTCCCCGTGTCTTACATACGACACTCCCGTTAATTAGAAACCATTCCCTCCCCAAGTATCATAATCAAATGGGGGAGGGGCAACAATGAGAATCTTTGGAACCATAAACTGTTCTCTTAAGAAAAGAATCCCGAGCAATTGAAGAATACCTAATACCAGAAAATGCTCTAAAGAAAACTAGTACTTTTAAGATCTTCAGTCCAATGCACTCCCAACCAAACTATTTCAGCTGCCACAGGTCAGGCGGGCATGGGTGCTACAAAGAAAAAGCCATACATGATGGACATCTATGTGACATTCTGTACCTGGTGGGAACATCCTACACCCCCACGTTCATCTTTATAAAATGATTGTGTGGTATCCAATGCAAAGTTTGTCATGTCGGGTATCTTTGGAAGGCTCATGATGCACTGAACATTGTTGTTATAGTAATTGTTGTTACAGCAATGTTATAGTAATGTTATAGGTTATAATTTTATGTATATAGTTATAAGACTGAAAATGTGTCTTCATGGCTTAAAATAAACCCTGGCAAAAACTCTCAAAGAGCAGAGAGTAGGTTAACACCTCATCAGGGCATGTATGGGACAAACCCAGCCCAGCCTGAAAAATACAGGACGCTGGCCTAGACAACAACAAAAGAATCTGTTGGACTTTCAAGTAAGTCACCCCCCTTCCTTTGGCCAGTTTGGGACTGCAATGAGGTAATGCTCACCTGACTCTGAAAGGGGGTGGGGGGAAAGCCAAGAGGGAAGAAAGGACATGATAAAAAGGAGAGAAGTCTGCTATGCTCTTCCTCTCTCTTCTACCTACACCTCCAGACATCACCCCTGAAGAGCAACCAGCCAGCCTATGGTGAAAAGCACCTAAGTCTGTAAGGGTACTGAAAGTGTTAAGATCAGCTTAGAATGTGTTTTGCTTTTATTTCATTTGACCAAATCTGACTTGTTATGCTTTGACTTATAATCATTTAAAATATATCTCTGTAGTTAATAACTCTGTTTGTTTATTCCACCTGAAGTAGTGCATTTGGTTTGAAGCCTGTCCAAGACTCCCTTTGGGATAACAAGCCTGGTTCATATCAATTTCTTTGTTAAATTGACAAACTCATATAAGCTTGCTGTGTCCAGCAGGCACAACTGGACACTGCAAGACGGAGGTTCCTAGGGTTGTGTCTGGGATGAGAGATATTGGCTAGTGTCATTCGGTTGCATGATCCAAGGAGCAGCTTACATGCCAGAGGCTGTGTGTGAACTGCCCAGAAGTGGGGGTTCTCTCAGCAGAGCAGGATAAGTCTGGCTCCAGAGTCAAGGCTTGGAGTGACCTAGCAGATCACCGGTCTGGATAACACCAGGGGAATGTCACAATCTGACCCGAGTGACGCCATTAATGCAGGAGCATAGACAACCGCAGCATTAAGAGGGAAATGAGAAAGGCCAAAATGGATTTAGAAGAGCAAATAGCTAAAGATGTTAAAAGCAAATAAGAGATTCTTGAAATAGATCAAGAAGCCTGTGAAAGAAATAAGGGGATCCATGCGTCACTGGGCGCTAGTGGGAACAATTGAAAAGGATAAGGACATTGATGAAAAGCTAACTGAATTCTTTTATTGGTTCTCATTTCTGCATACTCACTTTTGACTGCCATAGAAGATAACACCAGGGCTGCAGATTGGGCCAAATCACATGCCCAGTGCTGGGAAAAAAATATGATTGTAATGAAGATGGAGGGAACAGAAGAAGGAAACTCCTAAATTCCTTCTGTCTCCCCTCCCCTTTCTCAGAGCTCTTTTGCCCATACCTTCTCCTTCACCCATTCAATCTCTCCCAAATTCATAGTGGACTTAAAGATACGAAGGAGGAATTTGCTTTTTACCCCATCAGGGTTTGTACCCACCCAAATGGCTCCTTTGTCTTTTCTTCTCAGTTTGGGAACATCTTATTCACTTTCCTTTCACCCTTATGGGGATTGGCTGAAAGGCCCCTTAGGGCTTATATAACTGTGTTTCTCGATAACGATGGCTTTTTCCAAAAAAACACTTGTATTAGTACAGGGACTTGAACCCTTGATCTGCAGAGGTTCTGTCAGTGGAGCTACCTGCATTTTCACCTCGCATGTCATGGAGCATAGGCTACTGAGCTCCAATGTAGAAAAGAAGTGACAAAGAGTCCTGTGGCACCTTAAACACTACCAAAAGGTGCCACAGGACTCTTTGTCGCTTCTGCAGATCCAGACTAACATGGCTACCTCTCTGAGGGCTGGTCTTCACTAGGGCGGGGGATCGACTGCAGATACGCAACTTCAGCTACGTGAATCACATAGCTGAAGTTGGTGTATCTGCAGCCGACTTACCTCCCGTCCTCACGGTGATGGCAGTCGGCGGCGTGCTCCCCCGTCGACTCCGGCTTACTCCTCGGGGGGAGCTGGAGTTCCGGAGTCGACGGGGCCAGCGCTAGTGATCGATTTCTCGTGTCCTCCCAAGACGCGAGAAATTGATCGCTAAAACATCGACCGCTGCCTGCGGTAGTGAGGACGAACCCTGAGTGTAGAAAAGAGAGACCTCATAGAAGAGAAGGAGGTTCCCAGACATGGTGCTTTTTGCACAACACTCATTTCAACCTAAACATCTTTCCTCAGGTGAAATGAAGTTTACAGACCTGTGACAGTTTGCACTCAAGACTCACCTTCCAAGATCAGTAGAGTGTAAGAATAATGCTACATGCCCCCTTTCAGGGCTTCTTCTTAAGAAGAACTCACTTCTGTCCACTCTGCTGTAGACCCTGATATGCAGGTGAGATGCTTGGGTGGGAAGGAAGTGTAAGCAGTGTCAGGAATGAGATCTATTCTGACATCTGGTGGTGAATTATGGGAATAGCAGTGAGTTGTGGAAAATAACTTTGGGGCTGAGCAATTTGCATAGGCACACCCACCGCGCCTAGCCTGAGCCCACAGCAGCCCACATGGCCACTTCGGCTGACGTGGGAGCCCCAGTTTCTATGTTATTGGGGCAGGAATGATAAAGTGATGTTACCCTGATTCTGTGAATAAAGAACTATGGACATGTACTTGGCCCTTGTTATGATGGAGGGACTCGCCATCATCTAGGTAGCACTCACTGGGCAAGGGCCAGGCGTTTCATAACCCTCTGAGATTGGGAGAAGTAATGAGTAGGTTGCTATATTTTTTGGTGAGTGTCTTGTTTTAGGGTTCTACAGGCCTATTGCACTGTGCTTCTGTCTACTGTGGAATGGTAGAGCTAATTTTTGATTCTTTTAGGAGTCTAGATTCAGCCTACTAAGCTGAATTCACTTTGAGTCTGCTGGTGTACCTGCACTAAGGCCCTGCTCCCTACTAAAAGCTGACATCACTTAAAAGCTGAAACCACTGAGCACTGTGTTAAGTAGGAGGGGGCCTAAAGGCATGTGGATGGTACCAAGCAGTTTGTGTGGCTGGCAGAGCGAAGCAGCGGACTCAGCCGAGCAGTTCCTGGGTGCAGTTTGTGTGACTGACAGAGTGGCTTGCGCAGCGGAGCAGTTCAGGTGTCAGCTGGCAGGGCAGCTAGCGGAGCAGTTTGTGCTGCTGGTGGAGTGATGGGCGCCGCAGAGCAGTTCGAGTGTCGGCTAGCAGGACGGCTAGCGGATAGACTGGCAGAGCGGAACAGTTTGTGGGACGGCCGGCAGAGCAGAGCGGCTTACGGTGAGGGCTGCAGCAGAACCCCACGGAGAGGCGGCACAGTCGTCCTCGGACCATGTAAGGTGCCCTTTGCCCTACCCTCCATTTCCACCCAGGCTGGGAGGTAAGACTCTGCAGGTTGACTTTTGAACTCTGCACTGACTAGGAACAGAGACTCTTGGGCTGCTGGACTTTTGGGGCTATTGGGTGATTTTGGGGGTTGTGGGACTCAAGAGCCAAAGGGAAGGCCACGGCCTGTTTGCTGGAGGGGAGGCTTCTGGTTCATGGTTTGTTTTATTAATCTTGTTTGTGGTGTTTCCCCAATCTAATGCCACATTGTTTCTCTCTGTTATTAAAAGGCTTTGGTACACTCAGACTCTGTACTTGCGAGAGGGGAAGTGTTGTCTCTTACAGACGCTGAGAGGGGTGGTATATGGTTGTCCCAGGTCACAGGGTGGGGGCTCGAGCCGGTTTTTGTATTGTGCTATTGGAATGGAACCCCTGGATACTGAACTCGGCCCTTGTTGCTGCCAACTCTGATGGGCAGAAGGGTTACAGAAGGCAGGAGAAGGAAAATGCTCCCCAGGAAGGCTCTATAGTGTAGTGGCTGTTGCGTATGCTTTATGTGTAGAAAAGCCTGTGTTGGATATTAAGAAAAACTTTTTCACGAGGAGGGTGGTGAAGCACTGGAATGGATTACCTAGGGAGGTGGTGGAAGTTTTTAAGGTCCAGCTTGACAAAGCCCTGGCTGAGATGATTTCGTTGGGGCTGGTCCTGCTTTGATCAGAGGGTTGGACTAGGTGACCCCCTGAGGTCCCTTCCAACCCTGATATTCTATGATTCTATGTTTAGAAAAATCCAACATTGCAGTTTTCAGGGGCTAATTTTGTTTCATTGGGGCAGATGGTGTTTGGGTGCCACCACCAAGCTGGCTCCAAATGCGTCCCATTACAGATGAGTATCACCAGCCCCCAGCACATCTGCATTGTGACTCAATCTGTAATAGCCAAGTGTCCACTACTCCTCGGATAATAGAATCTCACTCAATTGCTTTGCGTCTTTAGACACACTTCTTCTCGTGTTCTGTATAGCTGCCCCCAAGATGCCAAACACCTGTTGTAAACCCTGTTCCATGAAGCCCCACAGGGAAGGGACCTGAGGCAGAGCTCTGTGTAAGCAGAAAACGTTTGTCTCTTTTACCAACAGATGTCAATTGAGTAAAAGGTATTGTCACACCCACATTGTCCCTGTCCTAATGCAGACGCCCTAGGGACGCTCCAATTCGGTGACATTCAGCTGCAAAGGGCTACATCTGGAGTCAGCTCAATGGTGGAGAGGCGGCAGTGTCATAAACACTGTCTGCCCCAGCAAAATGAAAATCAGCCCCTGGAAATTGCTGTGGTGGATAGGCTGGGTCTTAAACACCCACTAGTCCCCAGACAATACAACAGAATCTCAGATGATTTCTCTGCTGACTTAATCATAGGTCAGACCCCCAAAATCAGGAGATTGGCTCCATGGTAAAGTTATTAATGATGTAGAAATGTTCACACTTTTATCTGGAAAGGAAGAGGACAATGTATTTATAGCACAGAAGGATGCTGAGTTACTAGGCCTTCCGTAACTAAGAAGGCTATTAAACAGCAATCTGCTAGGAGTAGACATTTTACGGTCAGTAGGCCCAAACAGTTTGCACCCGAGTCCTAAAAGAGTTGGCCGAGGAGAGCTCTGGTTCATTTTTAATACGTTTTGGAATATTGGGGAAGTTCCAGAGGACGGGAGGAGTCCTAATGTTGTGCCAATATACAAAAAAGGCAGACGGAATGCTCCAGGTAATTACAGGCCACTTAGCCTGAGATCAGTTCCAGGTAGGGAGGTCAGTTGTATCGTATTAAACTGGACGGTCCTGTTTTTGAGAGGTTTTTCCCACGTCCAGTACTGAGACAAAACCAGATGTGGTTTTGTGGGGTATCCGATGGGGAAATGCCACTTTGCCCTCTCTGGCTTTTACAAATGACACCTCTCCTATGCTGTGACCACAAATGCATTGTCACGTTGGTGGGGGCAGGGTAAGGCTGGGAAGGGCTGGGCCACGCCTTGTTCCCCGAATGTGCGGTATTCCAGGAACATGGAGTGGCCTCCTTTGTACCACTGCAAAATACTGGAAAAGCTGATAAAGGATTCAATCAGTAAAGACTGGGAATATAATTAATGCCAATCAACCCAGTTTTATGGAAAGTCAGCCATATCAGACCAACTTGATGTGTTTGGGTGAGATGACAAAGTTTGGTTGCTAAAGGTAACTGCGTACTTGTCATATATTTAGATATTTGTGAGATTTAGCCCCACACAGCCCCATCAGGACCAATGGGATCAGCTCTCTCTGTTTTCTGTGATACAGGCTTCACCCAGACACCAGCTCCTAGGCATCTTGTGATGTGTGACTTTGGGTGCTCTCCATGTGAGCAACTTTGTGGTGTGATTGGGTAGTGTGCCAGGCTCAGGCCTGGAGAAGAATTCAGGGCATGGTTGTACGAAGTGCTCCGTCATCAGTGCTACAAATATCCTATCCCCGCCCTCCCACGCAGAGTCCCATCCAATCCACGTCAAGGAATTCAAGGGAAATATTATGATAGGGTCTATAGGAAAAGCTAAACCAAACCATGCGAGTTAGGGAGGGCCTAAGTTAATCATTTACTTCAGTGTTGTTCACAGTGATGACTGAACATCAGGTGGAATCATTCTTCATTCACTGTGTGAAGAACTGTGGAGAGAAAATGGTTTTTATCCCTATTGTTAAATGGAGATATTGGGGAGGAAAAGGCTTATACAAGAAGTGGGGTTCAAACCTATGTAGGCCTGTGTCTATTGGATTGCAAGTCCAATGCCTTAGCTACTCAGCCATCCTGGTGAGTGACAGAGTAGTGCTTTTGCCATAGTGAGCTTTTCTCCCTGGAGCACTGACTCACTGCAACCTTTTATGACTCCTTAGCACATCAGAGGAAAGCTTTGAGGACAGGTATTTCCTGTTATCTCCCTCATTCATTTTCAGCTCCTTCCATACCTTTCTGAGCTCCATCTCTTTCTTCTTGACTGTCATTTGCACAGATCCTGCCTACCACAGCTTCAAGGATCACCTTTAAATGGAGTCCATCGGGCCCCCTCTCTGCTGGCAAGTTGTATAGTGTAGTGGTGGGATTAGCTCTCTTATATTCAGAAGGAGATGAAGTTTGAGACCCACTCCAAGTATTTGTGTGCAACCAGTAGGCAACTGCCTAGGGCACCAAGTGGCTGGGGGGTGGAGGCAGAGTGACAAGATGCCCTGATTTTACAGGGACAGTCCTGATTTTGGGGTCTTTTTCTTATATAGGCTCCAATTACCCTCCCACCCCCTGTTCCAATTTTTCACACTTGCTGTCTGGTCACCCTAGGCGGGGCAGGGAGGCATGGGGATGGTGCCCGCAGCAAGTAACGGGGGGGGGCATGGGAAGGGGAACCGCTCCCCACCCCAGCTCACCTGCGCTCCGCCTCTTTCCCTGAGCACACCGCCTCACTCTAATTCTCCTCCCCTCCCAGACTTGCCGCGCCAAACAGCTGATTGGCACCGCAAGCCTGCCCTTGATTACAGCAGACTTCGCTTGCCCTGAATCTGCCTTTGCCGCACCTACCCCCTTTTTCCCATGGGAACTCAGCGCTCTTAAGATGATGCTTCCTTTTTCCCCATGGGAATGTTTTCTTTCCTCCTTCTTGCACCTGCTGCCACTATTTTCTGGCTGGGTGATTTGCATCTGCTTATTGTGGCACCACCCTGACTGAGCCATTTCTAGTGGCCATAACCCGTTCCAGGAGGGCAGAGTTAAGGTTGTGTGGGGAGGGTATCATGTTCCATAACTCTTAATTTCTTAGTTTTCAGAGGTTTACATTTAATCTCGCTCCATGATCTTAAAGGGCCCGAGGCACTACCTGGCAACCTTAACGCTGCAATAGCAAAGTTTTGTGACAGTTCATTTTCACTAGCTCAGGTTGCTGTGCCGGTTAGATTTGCCTGCTCCAGCACTAGCTCAGAGATTGCCTGTTTGTTCTGAAAGCTCCTTGCTGAAAACCCCAGGTATGAGACAATCTCCGCTGCACAATGTCCAGCGCCACAATGCTCTGTTTGTTCATGTAGAGCTTGGGCAAAGACACCCATGTTTTCTCTGCACCTTATTGTGAAAGCTCGTCTGTTTGCGGACAGCGTTCCTTTTAGAGAATGAAATGCTTGTCAGGCTTTTGAAGAAGGATGTGACACATATTCTTATTTCTTTCCTTGGCAAAGGCAAATGATTTTCAGTTCCCATTTCATAAGCTGAAACTGATCTTAGTGTCGCATGGCTAGAAAGAGTTAAACATCCTACAAAATAAATAACCCTCAAAAGACACGTTGGGGGATAATGTTTGTGTTTTTACATATGTATGTGTAGGGTCGACAATGTAATCAACAGTCCCTGTCTATGCTGTATTCTGATCATTCAGAGGTCAAAAGAACATCCTAACATTTAAATGAATTGTAAACATGGGATATCTTGGTATTTCTCTCTCTTTGAAATGTACTGAGAATGGTGGAGGAAAAAGCAAATGGCCTTATGCTAATTCGTATAGCTAAGTACCTCCTTCAAAGTCATCCTAATTACCTTTTTCTTCCTCCAGGAAATCTGAACTTGCCAAAAAACATGAAATTGTACAAAGGATCCTCGGGTCCTGATTCTGTCATCTCAGATCTGCTTAGACTTCATCAGGGGAAGTTTGAGTCACAAGACTGAGGTCCCAGTTATTCTGGTATGCCCTGAATAGGAGATTTGGGCATTGGACTAGGACCTATGAACTGAATTCTAAAGGGACTCTTTGCAACTACAAAGCTCACCATCTCTGCTGTGAATCTGAACATCAGTCAATTGAACTCATGTCTATATGTATATTGATCTTTTAACCATACTCTCTCTCTCTCTTTTTTGTATTTTAATAAATTTTAGTTTAGTTCATAAGAATTGGCTGCAGCGGGTATTTGGGTAAGATCTGGAACATTTGTTAACCTGCAAGGTAATGTGTCTGATCCTTTGGGATTGGTAGAACTTTTTCTTTTATATCATGAAATAAGATTTACAAAAATTGTCATCACATTTGACATGGGTATTTGGATGGAGGCCTGAGGCTGGATCACTTTAAGAGAACTGTGTTCTTTGGACTTCTGAGTAACCAATAAGATAATAGAGAAGCTGTTTTATGCTGGTTTGGTAAATCGAAGTACTGGAATATCCACCAACTTTCGGGGGGTTTTGCTGCCCCATTCTTTGCAGTTCACCCTAACTGAGTAACCATAACTGGCCTCCAGTAGGACCCCACTTTCTCTGGGTCTCTGCTCTTTGGTGGGGTCTGGAATCCAGGGAAGAGCTCCTTACACTCACGTCATTCCAGGAACTTATCAAAGTCTGGTGGAGGATTTGCATTTTCATCAACCTCTTCTTTAGGCTGCTTCCAAGTGAATTTGAGATCTGGCACCAGGTCATGTGACGAGGGGAAAGAATCCTGGAAAGAGCTGCTTGGTTCAAACACTGAACAAGGAACTTTATTAGAATAAGGGAGACAATATCATCCCCACAGTTACCCTGTCCCTCCCAGTGCTTCACTGCAATGCATCTATGTTCCCTAGCCCCAACTCTCTTGGTGGGCTTCCTCCTGCAGAGTTAAAGAGAGAGTACACGCCTCCCCGTCTACTGTGAGCCCAATCATATAACAGGAAGTGGGAAACATCCGTAGATCTAACAGTCTGTCCAAAGAGACCCATGTGGCAATATTGCTGACTTGCTTCTTAACTCTGCAAGACAGTGCAGCACAGTTGCAGGAGAGGAAACTACTCTTGAACATCTTTTTAGATCAGCCCTAATGTGCGCTGCTAAATCTGCCTAATTACTCATTTTATTAGTTGATTTCAATGTATTGCTAAGGATCAGACTCAGGGCTCTAACCTCACATTGACATTAAAGAAATTGACCAAGTTTAACTGTACTGATTTTTAAATCATTCGAGCTAAACCAGAACAAAACCCCAATGCAGATGTAACCAACTCATGAGAATACTACAGGGTCCCGACGCGGTACCTGATCAACAAAGGTTATGAGCCTCACACAGCCCTAGTGTGAGAGCCTGGCCTTGTTAGCTTAAACTATAGCAGCTGATGTTCTTAATTCTAGAGGTCCCCAGTTCAATCCCCAGCATGTTGGCCAAGCTGGCTATTGCCACTTGAACCAGTTTAAAACTCATGTGGGGGATTAAGTGGGTGATTTTCCCAGGTTAACTCTATGTGTTAAAAGCAAAGTATTAAACCAGTTTAAATGCATCTACACAAGCAGATAGCACTGATCTGATGAGATTGGTCTGAAATAGATTAAGATAAACCAATGCCAGCCAAACAGAAATGGGCTTTAAGTACCTGTAACAGAATGGAGATGGGCAAATGAAACAGATATCCCTCATGTATTTCCCAAAGCTGGCATCCATCTATAACAGCCTCCACACATCACTCACTACTCCTTTTGGGAGAACCCTTGGGGCATAGATGAGCCTTCCAGCATGGAAGAAATCCAAACAGATCAACCAATCTGGGGGCTTAAGGATCCAGGAAGAAGGCGCATGTCCCAGCATTAAGGACATATTCTGTGCACACCCCCTTCCCATTTAGACCAGTGGCTAGTGACATCAGAGGGGAAGGTCCCAAACCACATATGACTTTAGAGGTCAAACACAGCCTCCTAAACTCCCCCTGGAATTTAGGGGTGACCCATCCCGCACACTAGTGTGCTAGGCTGCCTTCATGAAGCATCGCTTGATAAGCAGGCAGCTGTATTCTGCACTAAAATTCAGCTTCCGAATGCTCCCCCGGCTCGGGCCCGTGTCGTGCACATCACAATAGCCCAGTCTTGCCTTGATAAAGGCATCGGTAGCCATTGCCGCCTTCTCACCCAGTGTAGAAAAAGGGCTGTAGGCCACAGCTGCTACTCGAGCGTCCAGCAGCAGCTAAAGATCCCATAGGCACCCCCGTGGCCACAATCCTCCAGTCAAGGGGGTGATATAATCTTCGCTTTTTCCTACAGCTGCTTTCCCCACCCTCTGAGCACGACTTCAGTCCGATCTGGGTCCAGCCTCAGCCAGCAACTGGCTGAGTCACTCAACTGCATCAGCCTGCTCGGAAAAAAATAGAAACACAGAGTTTGGGGGTCTCATCAGCCTATCCACTGCACCACTGCATCCTCGTAGCAGCCTTATACACATATCAAACAGAGAAACAGAGGAGAGAAAACTGAAGGATGCCCTGCAGGAGAGACCCTACAGAGCAATGAACTCTTGGCTGATAGGATCCACTGAGCACTTCCAGAGAGAGGGAAACAGAGCCACTCCAATGACTGCTAAGGACCACAGATTCACCCCCGGAAACTCGTGATCAGTGGCAACAAAGGAATCTGACATATCTCAGAGGATCAGTACAGATCCCTGAGCATCAGCTTGGTGCAGCTTCTCAGCCTCATATTGGCCTCCAGTCAGAGGAATTGGAGTCATGCAAATGATTAGCATGGTTGCATTCCAGAAGCCCTCATAGGCCCTAAACAGGAGTGGGACCCCACCTGAAAACCCAGTTCCTGCTCCACAGAACTGACAGTCGAAGGGCCTGGCCCCAAAGCCTGTTGAAGTCAATTGACGAGCTCCCATTGACCTCCAGAGTCTTCACATCCAGCCCTAAGAAAGCTGAGGACTCCAGGCATTGCCAGAGCTGCTTCACCACAGTGTTCTCAGGGAGACCTGAAAGGGGCTGACAGACGACCAGATTGTCCATATCATATGGTCGGTGTCTTTAGCAGAAGCCTAACAACCCTTCCAAAGGGCAGCAGCTCAAGGACTTTCCCACCGAGCACTGGATGATGCCTGCTGTCCTTCATCAGCCAGGAAACTTGAGTCCAACCCTCAGATCATAGCCCAATGCTCCCCCAGCACAGGCTGAAACTCAATCAGAGAAGACCTCGCATTGCGTCCCTCCAGACCTTGCTCTGCCCTCATGCCGGGAGAATTCTCAGTCCAGGTCTGAGGCACCCAATCCACCATATTACATGGAAAATCCTCTCAGCAGGACACCACCGGATGAGCCCAATGGAGACAACTGAATTAGCCCAGCCCCCATGTCAGGCCCTCCCCCTGGGATTTCCACCATGGCTTGCTGGAGGCAAAGAAATCATCTCTGGCCTGTATTACAGCCCTGGCCGAGTTCCCTTCTAGTGGCTGATCACCCATCTGCTCTATTGAACCCAATGTCAAGATTCCCTGTGCTTTCAAGCCTGCTGGCTCCGAGCAGCCTCCTGATACTGTCTCTAGCTCTGAGCTCTCACACTCCCAGGGTGCAAATGTCCTCTCTGGTGCCCCTTTTGGCATGTGAGATCCCACAATCCTACTCCCCTCCACCCCAAGAGCAGAGCTGAGTCCTCCAGGCCTCCTACTGTAGCTTATGCATGTTGTCCCCAGAGCTCTGCCCCCATGTGTACACAGGAAGTTTCTTGGAGGACACATGGCAGATAAACCAAGGAATACAAGCTTTGCAAAGGAAGTTCTTAAACACAGTCCCTGTAGTCTTAGGGCAGGTCTACATTACCCGCCGGGTCTGCGGGTAGCGATCAATCTTTTGGGGGTCGATTTATCACATCTAGTCGCTGTGAAGATGCTGCGGTTAATCGATCTAACTATGTCAACTTCAGCTGTGCTATTGCTGTAGCTGAAGTTGTGTATCTTAGGTCAATTCCCTCCTCCCTCCCTCCTCTCCCCAGTGTAGACCAGGGCTCAGATAGCACAGGAAAGATTCAGATGTAGACAAAACAATGAACGTCTGAATGCAGTTTACCACCTTCACCTCCTTGGAGTTCTCAGCCCTTCTGGGAGTCCCTGGGGCTTTGGCAAGTGTCCTAGAGGAACAGCAAGGTGCCTCTTGCCCCAATGCCTCCAGCTATGTCTTGTCTTTCTGGCAGTGAACTGGCTCTCCTTCCTTAGAGAGCATGTCTCCTTTAAAAGCAGACTTTTCCTGACATTGTGTCAGGTGGTCAGCTGGAGAAAAACTGCAGCTCTTTAAGTCATGGGCCGAGATTGGGGAGCAGGGAGAAGGAAGGAATCCCTCTTCTCTCCCTAAAATGTCTCTGGGAAGAGGTAAGTCCATTCAAAACCCCACTGTTCAAACAGAGAAAGCTACTCCCTGCTGATGGGGCGAGAGGGCCAAAACATCCTTGATTGCCCCATTTCCCAAACACAGCGTCCTCCTCACACACTAGATGAATGATCGAATTCACAAGGACCATTACAGTCACAGATTTGGTCACACCACCACAGCGAACGGTAACTGGACACAGACATATTCCCTAGGGTTGGCTGGAAAATGGAAGTCCCTCTCCGTGGACAGTGTCACATTTTTTGAAAACTTTTCATACCAGGAGGAAAAGACAAACACGTGACATTGTTCGCAGGGAGGGATCTGGAGTAAAATTCCTTTGAGTTTTCCAACTGCCTGGCTGGAAAACATTTGTGACTTTCTGAAAGTGAAACCGACAAGACCCTTGGGCCTGCCTGCAACAGATAAAGAACCCACCCACCCACCCTCTCACCCAGCCCCTGCTTCTGGCAGCCCAGCCACTCAACCTTCTTGATTCCCCCACCTCCGAGTGCCGGAGAAGCAGGGAGCCAGTCAGGGCATTTGGCCCCAGAGCTGGGAATGAGGTAGGGAGGCTGAGAGCTGGGACAGCACAGAGTCAAGGCATTAGAACTGGGCAGCCCCTCTGGGATGGCTTTTGTCAATTTCACATTCTGAAATTCAGATGGAAGTCAGGCAGTGAAACTGACCTGAGTCTTCCAGGCCCCCCGGCCAGGGAGCCGTCCTGCTGAAAACTCCGGACTATACAAAAAGGGCATTTTCCCATGGAAAGTTCCCAAACAGCTTCCCCAAAACCCCACAGCTTCTGCAGGAGATTCCGGCCATTGTCAGCCACAGGCCGCTGGTGCCGCGGGACTATGAGGAGATGAGGCTGGGGACAAGGGCATGCAGGGGTCCCACTCACCCCCAGAGGCAGCCGTGCCTTCCAAGACAGGTATGTTGCCAGGGCTGTGTGGAGAAAGTGTGCCTGTCACCCAAGGCTGAAAGCATCTCACTACCTCCTGCCCTTAGCATGAGAGAGCCTTGTCTGTCCCTGGTGGGGGTCTCCCCAACTCAGTTAGCCACAAGCAACACAATCACTCCTCTCTAGGCCTCCCAGGCCTTGAAGTCTCTCTACAGGCAAGCAACAGGCACCCTCCAAGTATCCCACTGGAGTTCCCACCCCCTGCCCACCCACTCACAGACTTCACCAATCCGTTACTCCCAAAGAATCCATACGGCCCAGTTTTCCAGTTCCAGCTCAGACCACCACTCTGCTCAGTTCACTCCACTTTGATTTGTTTATAGGGAAATCAAATACAAGTTTATTTACCAAAACAGAGAAATCCCAATAGTAGCAAGTTGCTGGGATGATTTAATTAGGGATTGGTCCTGCTTTGAGCAGGGGATTGGACTAGATGACGTCCTGAGGTCCTTTCCAACCCTGATAGTCTATGATCTTATGATTCAAGTGGAAGTACTGGAAACAAATGGCTCTATATAAAACAAAACTGTAACATGAATTCTAGAGCCTAGACTTAATTCACAAGATACTCTTATGTCTTGTAGAATATTTAGGGTGACCAAATGTCCCAATTTCACAGGGACAGTTCCGATTTTTGAATCTTTTTTTATATAGGCTCCTATTACCCCCCACCTCCTGTCCCGATTTTTCACAGTTGCTGTCTGCTTACCCTAAGAATATTGCTTGCCAGAAATCCTTGCAGAGTTTTACAGCCAGGCTGTCTGGGACTCTCCTTTCATGAAAGGAATGCAGTCAGCTGGCCTCCTGGGTGAAGACTTCAGTGTGTCTCTTGTATACCAAATACACCAGGCCAGTCCTTTATCTTTATTCATCAGCACGCCACCCCCACCCCTACTGCTTGTTTCTCTCTATAGGTTTCCTCTCTTGTAGATCTCACAGCCTCTCAATTCACACCTGGCCCAGTTTGCAAACAGACATCCCCTGAGAGGTGCATGACATACAAATGGCCAGACGGGGAAATGGGTGTCTATTACCTCTTGTCTGAAAGGAACATCTCCGAGGTACGTCACTGCCTGGTGCTGGCTTTAACTCCAAGACCTTAAGAACATAATTTTTTATTATAGATACAAGACTCTTTAAATATTACCTGTGCGTACGTTTCACAATGACTGTGACGACCAGTGAGCTACTGGCTCTCGATAGAGACTTTGCACGCCACCCTTTGGTGAGCTATTATGCAGGTAAAACCCTATGCTCCCCTGTGCCCTCTGTCAGCTGGCATCAAGGGCTCCCTGGGTCACAGGACCCATGCTGTATACAGAAGATATACCAGGGACACAGAGAGGCCTTCAAGTGCCCAGGGCTGTGCTGTGGGCACCACCGATGCATCCTTCATGAAGATGCAGAGTAATTCTCATTATTTTCTCCCTGCGCATGGTCTCTGTCTCCCGTCCATGTTGTCTCTCTTACAGGCACCCAGATCCACAGAGGTGGACTGATCCTCCCTCTTGCCGTCCCCCTCTCCCCTCCCCGGATCTGGGAAACAGGCCAGAATGGGAGACTTGGGAAAGAGGAACCCTCACAAATGTCCACAAACGAACTTCCTGTCAGCGCGGAACTGCCAGAACGGTGATAAGTCCCTCTGACAGGCTCCCGGCCTTCCCGCCCACCCCTGGACTCTGGCCAAGAAGCTGGGGAAAGTGGCCGAGGCAGAGAGAACCCTGAAGTTTGCACAACACGACACACGACACACTGCAAGACAGCTGGGCAGAGTAAGTGAAGGCGGCGGGTCAGCCCCTGCATTCCCCCTGACAGCCACTCGCTGAATCAGGGAGACCCTGGAGATGGGGGGGTTGTGGGGAGAGGGAGATCCGCACGGGGTGGGGGGGCGATTGTTCGATTGATGCAGCGCGGGCGGGGGGAGATCCCCAAGGAACGGGGGCCAATCGTTAGAGTGATGCTTGCAGCGTGGTAGTTTTGAATCCGTCAAGAGTCCTGAACAGCAGGAGTCAAAATGTTTCTCTGCCCATTTCCCTCTCTCTGGTTCTCTCTGCGTCCATCATTTCCTTTCTCCCTCCATCCTCCTTATTCCCCTAGGTACTTCTCTCCTCCCCCTCCCTCTTATCTTTCCTCCTCCTCTGCGTCTCTCACTCTATCCCTCCCTCCTGTAGGGAGCTCGCCCCAAGATCCCGGTGATGAGCACAGCCCTGGGATCCGGTCTCCCAAATACGTTGTCCCTCCTCCTGACTTTTTGTCCTTCCCTTTGTTTCCTTCTTCCTCCCTATAGCTTTTCTATTGTATCTTCCCCTCCACACCAGTACTGTTCCCCCCAACCCCCCTTCTTCCTGTTGCTTCATTTCTCACATGCTCCCCACTCCCCGCCCATCTCTGTTTGGTTCTGTTGTTCCCCTGGTCCTGTTTTCTCCCAGGAAATATGGGGAGGGGATGTCCTCCTTCCCTGCTTAGGCCTTTTCTCTCTAACCCCCACCCACTCCCTTATCCATATCCCCTGGAATTTCTTCTCCCTTTGCCAGGGCATGGGGACTGACGAGAAGCAACCCACGTGCTCAGCATGGAGCAATCTCTGAGTGTGTCCCTGCTCTGTCAGAGGTCTGACTGCAGCTGTGAGAGACCCGCACTAGCTTTAGTCGAGCTAGCGTGGAGCAAAATCGCCGTGAAGATGCAGCAGGTTTCAGTGTGAGATGTCCCAGCCCGCCCTGGATCCTAGGGACCTACTCATATTGCTAATCCACCAGTCTTCACCCCACTCTCCCCAGTGTGGGGTTACTCGCCCCATGACTCCTTCCCCACCCCCTGAAGCCTGCAGCCTCATCATTACCAGGTGCCTGGGCCGTGACAGGAGCCAGGATCTGACCTGCTGTCCCCACAGGACTGGCCTCACCGGCCCCTGCATGGCCTTTCAGTGGAGCCTGGGATTCGCCCCTCCCCCGACTCCTTCTGGAAACCCCAAGGGGTAAATCACTGGGATCGTTGTACATCGAATATCCGTGGGACTTCTCCCTTGGGATCCCATAGCAAGCAGGCCCCTAGGATCTCCTCTGGAATCCCCCTAGTGGGCTCACCCCTGGGATCTCTCCCCTGCGATCCCCTTGGCCAACAGGACCCTGGGATCTCTCCCCTGGGGTCCACTTAGCGAGCAGGCCCCCAGGACGTCTCTCTTCTAGGATTCCCCTAGCAAGTAAGCCCCTGGGGTCTTTCCTCTGGATCCTCCTAGTGAGCAGCCCCCTGGAATGCCCATAGTAAGTTTACCCTTCCCCTATAGACTATTTGTCTGAAGGGATTCCCCAGCTAGGAAGGAGTCGCTGTCCCATTCCATCGGCAGGAGGCGGAGGATTCGACTCCTGCAGTGGGGAGCTGCCATTCCCCTGTCCCGGCTTTATCCCGCTGCTGACCCCAACTTCCCCGTTCCCTCCACAGCTGGCACCGAAATGGCAGCGACGGTGACAGAGTCCGGGGGGGTGAAAGTCGTCACAGAGGTCGTCCCGCAGACCGACCCCCGGGCTGCACCACTGAACTCAACGGCACCACAGCTCAGCTCGGCCCAGGTCAAAGGCTTCCGGAAGGCGCAGCCCAAGGCTCTGGGGGTGAGGGTCTGAGATCTCTGCTGGATGAACAAAGGGGAACTGAGAGCGACCCCCACACACACAGCACACTTAGTGAGGGGCAGCTGGGCCCTGCCCCTCGGCTCTCTGGGAGACTAATGGACTCTCCTTCCCTTCACTTGCAAGGATGCTGTGGGTGAGGCCTAGAGGAGCAAGAATTAACCCTTGACTTGGTGCAGGGGTGGGAGCTGGCTTACAATTGGAATCCCCGCCCTGCACATTCAGCCCGTGCCTGGCTGCTGAGATGGCCCAACAAGGTCACGTAGCCCCTTGCATCCCTAAAGAGTCCACGCTGCAGCTCTTCCAGCCACTGAAATGCATCCACCTCTGGGGTGACGCACAGCTACTGCCATATAAAAGTGAAACAGCAGTAGGGAAATTTGGGGAAGGCAGTGTATAATTACATGTGCCAGGATGCCAGATCTAGCCTCCCCCTTTGGCAGCTTAAAAGACCATGAGCGATCTCAGTTTTATCTCGGCTCCAAAAGGCTCACTTTCCCTAGGGAGCAGATCTGGAGCTAACCCCAAGTGAAGAACACCCCACATTGCGTCACCAGCCTCCCATGGTGCTATTAACACAGCCTGAACCCCGTTTAGCTGGCGAGAACTGGCAAGAGCACACCACAAAGTGCTACAGCTGCTGGGTTTCCTAGCTTAACAGCTTCCGGGCATCCAAAGGCATAAGCATTTCCCCATGTGCCCAGAAAGATGCTGGCCAGCCAGCCAATGTAAGGCAGAGAGGATTATCTCCCGGGGAGGATTTTGGTGCCTCAACCCAGTTGACTTCCCTCACCTGCTCTCAGTCTGCTGATAAGTTTAGGGTCTGGGGCTAACCTAAGGGCTGCAGCTGAGCGTGTGTGTCTCAGACACTGTGAGTCATCAGCTGATGAGCTCCTCCGGGAACGGAGGTCTGAAGTGGTGATGTGACAGGGAGTCGCAATTTGTTCCTGGGGGGTAGAGGGGGGAGAAAACAGAAAATAATGACAATAGCAGCAGTGCGGATGCAGCTTCTGTTCGTAACGGTACTGGTGATGGTAAAGTCAAGAGTTAGCATTGATGGCGGAGGTGATGGTGGTGATAATGTTGGCAGGGTGATGGGGCAAAGGTGATAATGTTGGTGGGAGTGATGATGATAATTGCAGGGTGATGGGGTTGGCAGGGGTGATGGCAATGATGATATTAGCGGGATGATGAGGTTGATGATGTTGGCAGTGTGATGGGGTGATGATATTGGCAGGGTGATGGGATTGATGGGGATGATGGCGGTGATGATGGTAGCGTTGATGGGGTGATGGGTTTGGTGGCGGTGATGACATTGGCAGGGTGATGAGGTTGGTGAGGTTGATGTCAGTGATGATGGTGGGTGTGATGAGGTGATGGGTTTGGTGGTGGTGATGACATTGGCAGGGTGATGAGGTTGGTGAGGCTAATGGCAGTGAT
>ML677405.1:242375-254153 GCA_007922305.1 Dermatemys mawii | reverse complement strand
ATGATGGTGGGGGTGATGATATTGGTAGGGTGATGATGATGGGGGTGATGGGGTCGGTGAGGGTGATGGCAGTGAAGATGGGGGGGTGATGAGGTTGGTGAAGGTGATGGTGGTGATTGGTTTGGCAGGGTGTTGGGGTTGGCGGGATGATGATGATGTTGGCAGGGTGATGCAGGTAATGATGTCAGTGGTGGTGGCTATGGTGATAACAGTGACACCATAGATCATGGTAATGCTGCCACACATATTGTGTATAAGTTGACACCAAGCTCCATCTCCTCTTCCTCTCTAGGCCATACAGATCGTATCTGGCTTCACACAGCTCTCCTTTGGGATTGCCTTGATGATAACTGAAGCCCCAGCCCCAGCCCTCACCGTGGCCAGTGGAGTCTACTTTTGGATCGGCTTCCTGGTAGGCACAGCCAGCTCTGGGAGTGAGGAACTCAGACCATTGGTCCAGTTTCGGGGATGGCAGGGGGATGTCCCAACAGATCTGCTCTGGGATATGCGCTGAACTCTGGCACAGAGGGCCATGAGCAGAGCCAGGCAGGCACTGAGCCCTTGGGAGGGGAGGAGCAGTTGATGGTGACCCTACAAACGCTTTCAGGGTGGACTCACTCCCCCAAGCACGGGTCCGTTTGCTCAATCTGTGGCCGCTCCATCCAGCCCCCCGTGGTGCAGGGTCACAGCCTGCAGATGTGCACTGCCCTGGGCCAGCAGGCCATCATCAGTGCTCACACACATGTTAGGATGCAGGCCTGCAAATGAGGCTCATAAAAACGTGGGAGAGACCCCTGAATGCTGGGGCAGACTGGCAGCCCTACCCCTATGATAGTGCTCTGCTCCAACCCTGCCCCAGATCAGATCCATCGCCCCACCTCCACATGCCGCAGGCTAGATTTCAGTCTGCTAGATTTCACCCACAATCACTGCTCTGACGAAGAGGCCCCAGCTCTGGCAGGGAAGAACTCCTCCGGGGTACGATGGAAACTCACCCCTACATTCAATCAGACTCCACTGTGTATACGCCCCAGTCTGAGAGATGATGGATCTTTGCCTTTCCCCCACCCCCTAGTGGCTGCGCCCCATAAGACAATACTGAAACTGATGCAGGGGACTACATTGGCCCTTATTCTTAGATCAAGAGAGTCCTGCGATTCTCTCCCTGCGTCCCAAGCTCAGGGTCAGCTACCTGTGCATACAGGCGTTAGGCTCCTGTCCCTCTGTCCTGGAGGCAGTGGATCCAAGTGGTGACATGGAGGGAAAGCAAACCCCATCTGGGGAACATCACAGCCATCCTGCCATACGGAAACGCCCAGCAGATTGCACTGTGGCACCGGACAATGAGCCTTTGACTTCTGAGAACTTGGGAAAATCCCAGCTCCTCTGGGCTGCTCTGCAGTGGGAAAAAAGGAGAGGGAGTCCCACGAGATGGGATTTGAGAGCCTGTGAGACCTCAATCCCACCATTAATCCCCCGAAACCTGAATTTGGGTCTCTTTACACCTCGAGACAATCTAGTGTCAACTTTGGGGGCAGGGCTTCCATGGCCCATAATCCTGTGGGGTTCACTCTACCCAGCTCCAAGGGGTGTGTGATTTTGAGTGAGATGGGGACCTGCCGATGACCCTTCCCCATTTGCTGTTCCCTGGGCAGCTCGTGTCCTCGGGATCCGTGCTGGTGGAGACTGAGAGAAGAGAAAGCATCCGGCTGGTAAATATCCTCCAAGCGTTTTCATTCATGGGCGTGGGACTGGTCCATGGCTGCACTCCAGCTAGCCACAGCAGCTGATGGTGCCCAGGAGGCCCTATGTAGCCTGGGCGCAAATTTCAGAAGCCCTGAGCCTGGTGTAACTCAGGCCGTTCCCACACTGCTGCTGGGAGGTGGGCTTCCCAGCTCAGCCAGACGAACATGCGCTAGCTCTGCAGTGTGGCTATGGAGACATGGGTGATGGCCCCGTATACAACCCTGTCCAAGATCCTAAGGTCATCCTCGGGTTACCTGGCTTGTGCCGCTGTGGCCAGCACTGCTAGTTTTAGGGGTGAGCTCGAGCAGAGCTAGCATGTGCCCGTTGACTGGGACTGGGAGTCACGCCTCCCAGCTGCTGTGTGGATGGACCCTTACGCTAGGGGCTGAGATGGGCGAGGGTGGCTTTAACCCCATTGGCCAACCCTCTCCATTCCCGCATCCGCCGGAATGAACATTTGGACCCGTGGGCTTTGCTGCGAGTTGATGGGGCTCCGAGCCTCACAAAATGGGGTCCAGGGACTCTAATACCACAACTGCATAACGATCCGGCCCCATCGCCCCCTGCTGGAATGGATACGCTGCGGCCTCCAAGTAGATGTACTCAGACTCCGTAGGACCAGCACGGGAAGTCCGTTCCGGACCCCAGAGCTCCCCCATGTAGGCCACTCAGCTCCAGCTGTTTCATCCCATGGACTGTCAGCTCAGGTGCCTCCGCTGATGGGCCCGGATGTGGCAGAGTTGCTTGTCCTCCAGACTTGTGTTGTGTTGGACACAAACTGGTTGCCTGCCTCTGCACACAGCAGAGCCCTTAGAGGTTACACCCCTATTATAAACGTGCCGTGAGGATGGCTTTGTAGTTAAGGCTTTGGCCTGGAGAGCCGGCTTCTTTTCCGTGTCTGCCACAGGTCTGACCTCGGGCAAGGCACCTAATGTCTCTGTGCCGCAGTCCCACATCTGTAGAGCGGGAGGCAGGATGGGGGTTATAACAATTCCTTCTGCCTAGTCTGTTTGGGACAGAGATGGCCTCTTGCTGTACCTGTAGGGCTGTTCTGGCAGCGGGGCGCTGATCTCGGTGAGTGCTGTAACGGTTACAGATGTCATGCCCTGCTCTCCTCTGATTGGCTGTGTTTGATCCAGGTGAAAGTCTGCTGCATTATCAGTGGCCTGGTCATCCTGGCCACTCTGGCGGCCGTGATCATTCACGGCGTGGAGATGGGCCAAGACATCCCGTGGTGCAGCATACTTAAGGACGGCGAAAGGACCCCGCTGAACTGCTCCCCATCTATCTACGTGGGTACCTCTTTCATGTCCCCCATTCCTGCAGTAATCCACAGCCTCTTTGCAGGGGCCAGACTGGGGCTAGCACTCCAGGGGACCTGGGATCATCCCTCTCAGGACCCACTGGTTCCGCAACATGGGAAAAGAAACTCAGCAAGGGGCAACAAATCCATCTGTCCCCTAGACTGGGGATGGGGGTTCCAATCCAACAAGAGGGGCGGGAGCTGTAGTAGTTATTTACCAGACCAGGGTGGGTCAGGAGACCTCAGCTGTGTCACTGACTTCCTCTGCAACCCCACTCTGTGCCTCAGTTTCCCCATCTAAGAAATGGGGCTAATAGCGCCTTCCTTGGGTGGCTTGGCCGTCATAATGTTTGTGGAGCCCTTTGAGAAACTCAGATGCAAGCAGTGCTGCCAACTCTGACAGATTTTTTTGAGTTGCACAATATTTGGTGTTTTTTCTTAATGCCCCAGCTCCTGGATTAGGTTGATTAGGTAAGACTCTCAGCTGCCGTTTAAACCCCCAAAAAACTCAGGTTCCTCCAGCCTTCTGGCTGTGGGAAATCGAAGGGCAAATAAAATGAACCCCATTTTTTTAATTGCGTGATTTTTTTTACACCAAACTTGCAATTCTTTGAGGCCTGACTCATGATTTTTGCTTGCTTGAGATTGGCAATGAGTAGGGAGAGGTTAGGGATGGGCTCTTTCTTTAACAGGGGGCCTCCACGACAGCAGCATCGCCCCAGGGCTAGATGGGGCCCACACTGAGAACTGCTACAACTCACCACTCTGCGATTTAAAGAGACCAGTCTTTCCTTGCCTGGCCGGTAAAATGATACCATCAGTATGTAGCCCGGAATGGGGACTGGGTCACGCAGGAGCTGTACAGCCTTATGGGAGGATCTCAGGAGTGGCTGTAGGGTCAGTGTGTGGGTGTTATGGGTCCCCATACCACTAGGGGCACAGCAGCTATTTGAGAGCCTGACTCTTTAGCTCAACCTGTAAAGACTCACGAGTTTAATTCTAGGAGTCCCCAGTTCACTTCCCCAAGGAGCTAGTGAAGATAGTGGCTGATCCCCTATGACATAAAGTGAGTGCTTGTAATTTTAACACCGTTTCCAATACACCACACTCCAGAGGCCTCAAGCTCAGTTCCTGGTGTACCAGGCAAGATGGCAGCCATCGCAATGGCCATAGTGAGGGGAACAGTACAGAGACTATGCTTTGCAAGGCCCACATTGATATTGTGCCATGAGTAGCTACAGCCCATTGGCCTGCCCCAATCCAACACAACTCCCCCCGCTTCACCCTTCCTGTTGCAAAACCCTCGTCCATCAAACCTGTTAGGTGGGTCACTACCTGGGACCCCTATGGGTGTGAGCTGATCCAAAGCTGTGAGCATCTCTGGTGAGCTTCACAAAGCGAGTGAGAACAAGGGGCAGGAGAAGAGCCAGACATGAAGGAGGGGCAGGGAGCTAGACTCCGAAACAAGACAGGCTCTGCCCAGCTCAGGCCTGGGAGGAGACCGGATTCCCTTTGGCTGTACTGGGAGAGTCACTGCCTAATGCAGCCAATTGGAGTCCTAGCCAGTGCCACGCAGGACCCAACACAGAGTATGCCCGGCCACTGGATGGCTGGGCCCCATTGCCATGCCCTGCCCCCTATCAGGGCATGTGGCAGAGAGGAGAGCTGAGGCAGTCCTCACCCACTTGCTGTTTAGTAATGACACCTCCCAGCTAGGGGCAAGCCTCCCAGCTGGGGGACAGGGTGAGGTGGCTCCGTGGAGTGCGGTTTCCGGATGACCTCTCCTGGGCTTCCTTCCCCACAGATTCTGAGTCACGGGATTAACGTGGTGTTCATCCTGCTGTGCCTGCTGGAGCTGTGCACGGCCATCGCCGCCCTGGTGTTCGGACACAAGGCCATGAAACAGCGGGACTACACGCAGATGGTGAGGCTGGCACCCAGACACGCTCCCTGCAGTCCAACCCTGGAGTAACCACGCACAAACAGCGCTCCTCAGCTCGGGCCTGATCCGTAGCCCATTGACATCCGCAGAAAGACTCCCATTCTCTTAGCCACGGAGAGACCTTCTGCCCCATTGCTCTGACAATGGAGCCACCAGCTGAGCCCCGGTTGACATCAATTAGGGTTTGTCCAGGGATTTCAATGGGAGCAAGGGCAGATCCCCTTGACTCCTTTCCTTAGGGAAAGGGAAAATTCATTGCCCATGGTGGATCAGTCCAGTGCTTCACCTCTACGTTGATCCACCGATAGATTCTAACCCTCCACGGTCAGAATAGGCAGAGGTGGGGAGGAGGCCGAACGCCGGTGTTCAGTGTGATCCTGATGAGATGGGAAGGTGTATTCTGTTCTCTGGTTATTCCCCAGGTGCTGTGATGGAGCGGAGGCTGGCTCTGCACTGAGAACATGATGGAGATTTCCTGCACTGGAGCCACAGCGACATGGACCCTTGGCCACTTCTTCACTTTCCCAGGCAGGACAGCGGAGGGAGCAAACTCTGAGACCCGGCATCTCCTGCAGCCCACCCTACCCCCCAACACTTCTGTGACTAGGGGTAGGGGCGGATGCTGAACCAGACACCACTATTCCTGAGCCCCCCCAACTGAGAGATGAGAGCAGCTTTAACACTCAGAGTATCCCCTGACTTTCCCTGCAAACTCTCCTGTCTGTAACCTACTGCAGTCAATGACCTCTCTCTGGACTCTCCTCACAGAATCCCCTCGTGGACTCTGCCCCCTGGAAAACTCAGCAAGGAAAAGCAAGGGCAAGGATCATGCTAAACTGATAAGATCTGCATTTTAATTTAATTTTAAATGAAGCTTCTTAAACATTTTAAAAGCCTTATTGACTTTACATACAACAATAGTTTAGTTATAGAGTATAGACAGAGAGAGAGAGACCTTCTAAAACTGTTAAAGTGTATTACTGCCACGCAAAATCTTAAATTACAGTGAATAAACGAAGACTTGGCACACACTTCTGAAAGGTGGGCGACCCCTGAAGTAGAAGTTTAACCATTCCTTTCTTGGTCTTTGCACTCTGGTCCCCTCACATAACTTCATTGCACCGGGGCAGAGTGGAGGTCTATTTAATTTTTTTTATTTGTGTTGCAGTAAAGGAGTGCAGTGAGCAATGGGCTATGGAGAGAAGTTAACAGATTGGGTAGCCAGATATAAACACATTTGTTACATGATAGAAAATACAGGGCAGTGCATGATATAAAAAAAAACCCACTAGACACACGACATCCTGATTGTCCTAGAACAGAGCAGTGAGGCCATGATCTCCATGTAAATGCCATGTTCAGCCCTCATGTAACTCCTGATGGCCTGGGCTTCCACCAAGAACTTGGCTCCTTTGTCTCCTGAAAATCTTTACTTGTTCTCTCTTCATGTTGTATTATCCCATTCAGATCACAGGTTTTATGGACCAGCCCTTAGCACTTGACTTCTTTGCTGATTTCCAGGTCCTTAGAATGATTTCTTCAGTCACTGCTGATGCTCTCAAACAACATATTTCTGAGGGGAAGTCAAACCCCTAGCAGCCTTCAGGACATGTAGAATAAAGAGCTTAGGACCGCTAGAGTTACTGCTGTTTAGAATCGCATTCACTCACCCTTAACTTCTTTCCAGTCTTCTGTGGTTTTATGGCAGTGGTCATCCGGCTCTTTCATTCTGAGAATCAAGTCATAAAAGAAAGATCTTCTCACTGATCCCCCTTCCCTTCCTGTACCCCAGTTGTCTCCCAGTACCACACTTCTCCCATTGCTAGGATCTTAAAATGTCTCATTCTGTAACCCAACAGGAAGGATTCAGTGGGCCACAATGGGAAAGTCACACCTCAAGGGCTATATAAATATATCAGGTTTCCTTGTTCCCTTCACAGCTCCAGCAAGAATCCACCTCTCAGGTGTGTTGCCAGGTTCATTATATTGAGCACTGTGCAAAAGCTAAAGATGGATTATTATTTTTTATGCTATATTAACCTGAGCTTACAGTATTATAATTAATGTTCCCACAGAATGTTATATCTATCTACATCCCTATCTGTCCATTCGAAAGCAAGCTTACCTCTCGAATTTGAGAAGTGTTCACAAGAGGTTAGAACCTTACCAGTCTGGAGTCTAAGTGGATTCTAAACTAGAGCTGGTCAGGAATTTTTCAGAATTTTATTATTATTTTGTGTGGAAATGCCAATTCACTGAAACCAAAACAGTTTATTGGAAAGGGTGGTTTTGAGGGACTTCTAACTTTTGTCCCAAAATTTTTCAAAACAAGAATTTTATTTTTGAAAAAAAAAAATTTTGCAGTGCAAAACTAGCTTTTATTTAGAAATTTAAGCTAATGATAGTAAAAAAGAAGAGTTAATTTAAAAAGATAAAAATCAAAATGAAATATTTTGATTGACCCAAACTAAAAAAATTTCCTGTTTTTCAGTTTGCAAATTTTTTTGAGATTTTGACATTTCATCCCGATTTAAACCAAGAAAAATTTCAAAATCTCAGAAATTTTATCCAGAGGGAAACTGTTTTCTACCTAGTTTTACAATGGAGTACTCACAGTTCTAGTTGACTGCACTGGGCATTGCAGATATTCAGCGCTGCTTAGGGTCAACTGTCAGACAATGACAGCAGAAAGTGTTATATAGACCAGATCAGAACAACAGAATTTGTCCCATAGATCTTTGCACAGGAAAAAACCTGTTTTGAAATTTGCCTTTGGAAATTGTTGGTTTCCTATGGGGCATTTCAAAACTAAAGCAAAAAACCCCCACTAATTTTGTTTTGAAATGCCACTTTGAAACAAAACAACAGAGATTTATTGTTGCATTTCAAAATGTAGATTTGAAATTAAAAATGTCAATGGATTTCAATTTAAACTCTTTCATTTCAGCTTTTGAAAACTGAAGAAATTGGCGTGGTTACCCCACACACCCTTTTTTCACTTTTTCCAGTGAAGAAAAATGGGGAACAAGCTGAGAAAAGTAAAAATAAAATGAAACACTTGTTCACACGTTTTTTTCAGTTATAAAAGAAATTACAAATTAGAGAAACTAGCCATTTTAATTACTTTTTAAAGGACTTTTCACATCTTTTCAGTTCAAAAAAGCTAAAAGGCGTGAAAGAGCTTTTCACTTCCGAGTTGGAAGAAGTTTAAAAAAGGGGGCGGGGATTTCAACTACTTTTGCTTTTTTGCTTCCTCCATTGAAAAAAAACAAAGAGGAGAAAGTCACCAAAAAAGGAACTTCCAAAACATCTCCAAACCCAAAGGAAAACAACATTTTAAGTAAAAAATGAAAGAATAAATGTTCCTTTAGTTGTGGAATATCAACAAAAAGGCTTGTTGCAAAATGTTACTTCAAAATTCCCTGGACATTTATTCCTTAGGAAGAGGTTTGTTTACATAAGGAAACTGACTAGAATAACTATTTCAGAATAGCTCCCCATCTGGACGTTCTATTCAAGAATAGAAGTCACTTTACTCCAGAATGCGCTTCCAAAGTGTAGTAACTTATTATGGAATGAAATCACTTTTATTCTGGAATACAGCATCCAACTATTCTGGTCAATATCATGGTGCCAACAAACTGTAACATAAGAGAATCAGGAAAGTGATGACAATGCGAACTGCTTAAAAACGTTTTACATACACCAATACAGAGGTAACTGGGTGAACTTCCCTGGTCTATGTTATATAGAAGGTCAGATTAAAATGGTCTAATGGCACCTTCTGGCCTTAAAAGCTATGACTCCCAATCTTTGGAAAATGAGGTTCATTGGACACTCTGCCTTGTTTAAGCTGGCCAGCTTCAGGATTCTGCCTAGAGCTCACGCCTTTTCTTCTGTCAATCATACAATGAATGTCTTTTCTGCATATAACCAGCACATGGCAATATCAGCATTAGCACTGAAAAGAATAACCATATAATGCTGCTGTTCTGAACAACTGTGTTCTCATTTTAGTATATACCAGCCTTTCTCCCCACGCAATTCCCTTTTCAGATTAAAAGTGATATCATTCTGTAAAATGCTTTGTTCCTCATTTTCCTCCCTGATCATCATCTTCCCAGCAATGGAGGGAGGTGGTAATGGAGGGAGGGAGAAAGAGGCATGGATGAAGGTTGCAGCGATGGAGGGTGACAGATGAAGGTGGCAGGGATGAAGGGGGGAAAGGAGGTAGGGATGGAGAGAGTGTGACATTCCCCTCTGTTGTTATCCGGACCAGTGATCTACTAGGTCACCCCAGTTTGACTCTGGGAGCCAGCCTTACTCTGCTCTGCTGTGAGAACCCCCACTCCTGAGCTGGCATGCAAGCTGTTCCTTGGATTGTGCAACCGAATGACATTAGCCAATATCTCCAGTCCCAGCCACAACCCTAGGAACCTCCATCTTGTAGAGTTCAGTTATGACCGCTAGACACTGCAAGCTTATATGAGTTCATCAGTTTAACAAAGACATTGATATCCCAGGGGGAATCTCTGACACACTTCAAACCAAACACACTGTTTCAGGTAAAATAAACCAAAAAATGTATTAACTACAAAGATAGATTTTAACTGATTATAAGTCAAAGCATGACAAGTCAGATTTGGTCAAATGAAATAAAAGCAAAATACATTCTAAGCTGATCTTAACACTTTCAGTGCTCTTACAAACTTATCTCCATAGGCTGGCTGGTTGCCCTTCAGCCGGGCTCTCTGCTTTGATCAGTATTCAGTTGCTTGGTGGTGATGTCTGTAGATGGAGGTGGAAGAGAGAGGAAGAGCATGGCAAATGTCTCTCCCATTTATCATGTGCTTTCTTCCCTCTTGGCTTTTCCTCCCCGCTTCAGGTGAGGTGAGCATTACCTCATTGTAGTCCCTAACTGACCAAAGAAAGGCGGATGACTCACTCAAGAGTACAACAGATCCTTTTGTTGCTGCCTAGACCAGTGTCCTTTGTTCCTGTAAGGCTGGGCTGGGTTTGTCCCATACATGCTCTGATGGGGTGTGAACTGCCCCTCTGCTCTTGGAGAGTTTTGCCTGGGCCTGTTTTAAGCCATGAGGACACATTTTCAGCCTCATAACTATATACATGAAATTACAACCTACATTTATTGTAATGACAATTACTATAATATCACTATAACAATGCTCAGTACATTATGAGTCTTCTGAGACAACCGACATAACAGACTTTGCACTGGATACCACACAATCATTTTATAAGAATGAACATGGACAGAGCGTCACAGAGGGATAATGGAGAATGAAAGTAGTCGTGATAAATGGGAGGACAGAGGCGCAGGGATGGAGATCGGCTGGACAGGGCAGGGGTGGAAGAAGCAGGGGTGGAGGGAACATGGACAGGGCAGGGGTGGAAGAGGCCAGGATAGTCGGAGGCAGGGGTGGAGCATGGAGGAGTCAGGGAATGGGACGAAGGGAGGAGGAGGGACAGGGGGCTTTGCCCTGTGTGGCTCATCATCCAGTCCCCTCTGTTCCTGTGTGGGTGTTACCATAACAATGGAGCCTGTGGGCAGTTTGGGGGGTTTGCTCCCCATTTCAAGGTGTTGATGTCACAAAATGGCCTAGCAAAACAATTGACTGTGTACCCCTCACAAACATGGCAGACATGCGGGGGATGGGGGGACACTGAGAGCCCCTCTCAAGTATGGCGGCTGGGGTAGAGATTTGCGGAAGGTTCCTTCCTTCCCTTTCCGTAGGGTTGCCAGATGTCCAGTTTCTACCAGATCTCCCGGTCAGAAAGGAATCCTGGCAGCTCCAATCGGCACCAGGCCATTAAAAGTCCGCTTGGCGGCAGCGGGTTTGGCAGGTTACCTGCTGCCAGGCTCTCTGCCTATCCTGGGAAGTGGCCAGCCTGTTCCATGAGCCCCTGTGCATGCGCTGCCCCCGCCCTGTGCACCGGCTCCAGAGCGCCCATTGGTCGGGAACTGCAGCCAATGGGAGCTGCGGGGGCAGTGCCTGCACCCTCTGCCTCAGCCGAAAGCCCCCTCCTGCCCCCCAAACTCCTCATCCCCAGCCCTACCACAGAGCCTGCACCCGCAGCTGGAGCCTTCACCTCCCCCGCCACATACACCCCGTGCTCCCACCCTCTGCCTCAGCCTGGTGAAAATGGGAAAGTGAGCAAGGTTGGGGGAGAGGGAGGAGGCCAAAGCCCCAGAGAACTGGTGAGTAGGGGCGGGACTTCACGGCAAGGGGCGGAGCAAGGGCCGGGGAAAGAGGTGTTCTGGTTCCTGCTATTAGAAAGTTTCCCTCTGATGCCCTCCCTCAAACATGGCGGACAGGGAGCGGGCTCTTCGATGGTTCCCCTCACAAACATGGCGGACGGGGGCGGGCTCTTTCATAGTTCCCCTCACAAACATGGCGGACGGGGGCGGGCTCTTCCATAGTTCCCCTCACAAACATGGCGGACGGGGGCGGGCTCTTCCATGGTTCCCCTCACAAACATGGTACCTGTCGTCTGTCTGCTTTGATTCTGCGCACGCGTAGATTTGCGACCGGCTAGTGCCGCGCGCGTCGATGACGTTGCTGGTAGCTGCCCCAAGCTGGTAGGGACGCGGCGCGAGGCTGCCGCCGGACACGTGCGGGATGGAACCGGCCCAGGGCGCTGCGGGGCGGCTGCGGAGGAGCCGGAGGCTGCAGGCGAAGGAGCCAGAGCCGGTGCCCGAGAGTCCCCGGGAGGAGCCCCCGGCTCCCGGCCCCGAGGACGGGCAAGCGGGTGCCCCCGAGGAGCC
>ML677405.1:229602-242365 GCA_007922305.1 Dermatemys mawii | reverse complement strand
AGCGGGTGCCCCCGAGGAGCCTGGCCCAGGCGAGACTCTGGGGGCGGCCCCGACTCTGGCCCTGACCCCGACTCTGACCCCGACCTCGAAGCGGCGCAATCCGGCCAAGGGGATCAAGGAGGCGCCGGCGATTCCCAAGGGGAGACCCAAATCCGGGCGGGTGTGGAAGGATCCCGGAAAGAAGCGGTGAGCGGGCAGGCCGGGAGGGGAGGTCGGGTACGGGGTGGGGGCAGGAGTAAGACCATGGAGTGTGGGTCTGCGGGAGGGAGGAGACATGCGGAGTGTTGGGGGTGGCGTAAGGAGGCTTGAGGTGCTGGCATCTAGGAAGGCTTGTGACTTTCCCATGATGTGGTACAAACGGACTGAATTGGAGCTGGGCACTGATGCTAAATGGGCCCCCAGGATAACGCCTCTCTTGTAAAACTACTGTGGAGTCTGTCCCTGACTCTGACCTGTTGCTCTGTGAAGCTGTCTCAATGCAAATGATCACCTCTGTGTGTTGGTGGTTGATGGGAATTCACGCTCTCCCCTCTCCTCCAGGTTTTCTCATATGATTCAGGACAAGCCCCTCCGCACTTCCTGGGAGCGAAAGATGAAAGAGCGCCAGGAGAAGAAAATAGTCAAGGATTTTGCCCGGCATCTTCAGGAAGAAAAACAGAGGACGCGTGAGGTAATGGGAGGGGATGGTGCAGTATAGCTCCTTGCCTAATTATCCCAACCCTGTGTTTATCTCCCCTCCCCTGCACCCATATGTTATCACAGTGGTAAACTAGGCTCCAACAGGAGGCCTGCAAGAATAAATGAACCCCAAGATCTTATGATTTCCTGATGTTGGAATTGCCTGTGGTGATCAAGTCACCTTGTTCTGTCTCAGTTCCTTCAGTTCTAAGGGCTTGTTTACATTTTCAGCTTTATAGCACTTTCGGTTATACCCACCTTCAGATACAGCTCCAGGCAAAGCGCTCCAGCATGTCCACACTGACAACCGCAACCACATCTGCGGCACTTGGGGTGGGGTGGAGTGGAGTGTGTATTTGGAGGGAGAGAGTGAGTGGATTTGTGGAGTTCTGAGAGTGTGTCAGCACGCTGTCTTGTAAATTCAGTCTCCCATAGCACCCCCTGCTTCTCACACACTCACTTGGTAAAAGTTTGCTTTGTTGATTTGCCCAGTTGCAGATAAGTTCTGAAAAAGTACTTCCGCGTTTGTCCAGCTGAGTTCAAAACAAAGGCAAGAGCGGCCACTTCACTTAAGAAGATTAGGAGTCATTTCTAGAGATCACTCAAAGCACAGTATTGTTACTACCTGTTTACACTGGAGCTCTGTTTACACTGGAGCTGCAGGGATAGCTCAGTGGTTTGTGCATTGGCCTGCTAAACCCAGGGTTGTAAGTTCAATCTTGAGGGGGCCATTTAGGGATCTGGGGCAAAAAAAACCCAACAATCTGTCAGGGGACAATACTTGGTCCTGTTAGTGTAGGCAGGGAACTAGACTTGACGACCTTTCAGCGTCTTTCCAGCGCTATGAGATAGGTATATCTCCATATATTTTTTTTATTCTTGTCTGGCTTTTAAATCTGTAAGATTTGTGCACGAAGAACAAGACCTTGGGAGCGTGTAGAACAGTGCCACCTACTGGAACCACTCCAAGGAATTAAGCCCAACAGCTGGTACTTAAGCTGCCTCTGATGCATAACGCAGCAGCCCGACTGCTCAGTGGCACAGGTCCCCCCAAACTCATCACCCCACTTTCCTGCCGTTTACTGTCTTTTTTGGCACCCCATTGGACACAGAGTGCAAAGCGAGGGGTGTGTCCTGCTATTCAGGGCCCTGTGTGGGGCTGTCTCTGGCCACCTGAGCTCGCCTCTCCTTCCCGCAGCTCTGATCCCAGCATTCCACTGAAGCAGTGAAACCACCCCCCAATCGGAGAGGCTTATGAAAGGAGTCAGAACTTCCATAGCACAGGTCCCTAGATTATGCAGCTCTCACCCACTTGTCGTGTGGACTCCCCAGTCCCCCAGGACGGATCTCTACACACAGATGCACACCTAATTGTTAAAGTACTTAGAGAGAACCACACTGGGCCCGGTGCAAGAGCCTTCTCCTCTGCAGCTCTTGCCCTCGCTGTGCTCTCTTGCCTCGCTGATTCTCTCTCTCTTCCGGTCTTTGCTGGGGACCCCTCTCATCTTTTCTGCCTCTTCTCTTCTACTCCCGTTCCTGGGAGTGACCCTAGAAGGCAGTTTCCCTGAATGGCAGCATATAAAACCAAAGCGTCGCTCTGCTGTTTCCGCAGGAGAAAAAGCGGCGCCGGGAAGAGAACTTGAAACGCCGCCTGGAGAATGAGCGGAAGGCGGAGATCGTACAAGTGGTGAGTGTCCTGGCTTTTTAGGCTCTCCTGCAGGGAGATCCAGACCCTACCTCTACAACGTGGGATGGATTCCTTTGCGGGGCTCCTCCTCTCGTACTCAGTGTCCCAGTTGCTGCTCGGGAAACCATATTTGTGTTGAGGCCAGATATGTGCCCATGTTGGATTTGCGTGAGTTGTTGGGGTCAACCCAGTTTTTATTCCTGCAGAGACTGGTTCTTGTTGAGTGCCCAAGGCAGGGACAAGAGGGTGAAAATGAACAGAGAGAAATCCAGATGGATAGTGGGGAAAACAGCCTCACACTGGAATCTGTGAGCCTCTGGAATAGTTGTGGGGGGAGCTTGTCCCTAAAACTATTCAGGGCTAGACTAGGCAGAGCCCTGCTGGCCGTACTTTAGGGAACAGCCCTGCTTTGGCCCCAAGATGCATTACTTGCCCCTGTGCTATGGGTGGCTGAAAACTTTCCACTGAAATTGTTTTTGACTGAAAATTGGAGGATTAACTTTTTTTGTGAGAATTGTCTTTTTATTTGAAAAACTGAAACGTTTCCATTTGGAAAACATGCCGCGGTGCCTCCTAGGAGTTGTAGTTGAGTTACCTCATGCTCCCATTCTCCTCTATGGACTGGACTCCCCAACCAGACTACATTTCCCATGATGCACCACAGGCAGGACTGCCCATGATGTACAGCTTCTCTAAGGGACAGTGCGATGCATCATGGGAGACGTAGTCTGACCAGGCAGCCCAGCCTATAGAGGAGAATTGGGATGATGAGGCACTTAAACTACAACTCTCATGAGATACCACAGCAGCATTTTTTTCTGACCAGCTGTCCCCAGTAGGTGCATTTGTCCTTGGTCTGTGTTGCTCCATGGCTGAGGTTCACAGCGTTTCTCTCTTGCTCCGCCCCTGCAGATCCGGAATCCGCTCAAACTGAAGCGTGCCAAGAAGAAGCAGCTGCGCCGGATCGAGAAGCGGGACACGCTGGCGCTATTGCAGAAACGCCAGGTGCAGCGCAAAGAGGCCAAGGAGTGAGACTGCAAAGGGGAAGGGGAATAAAGCCTCAGGGCAGCTGTTTCTCTGGGGTCCATCTATCCTGACCCTGTTTTCCCTGCCCACCGCCTCCTTATGCCTTCCCTGGGGATTCCCCATCTCCTCTCCTCCCTGCTGTGGGCTGGACAGCCGTGCTGGCTCACACGCAAGAGGGGTTATACCAACCCACGGTCTGCATGGCTGCTCTTAAATGGAAACCTGCATCGTCTTCTCTTGCACCAGCGAGGCAGGATGCTGCAGTCCGCGGTGCTGGGAGGTGTCATAAGACCTGATGGGACAGGAATGAGGTGTCCACATACTGCCTGACTTGGAGCAAAGAAACCAAAGACTCTGGCAACTGAGCCAACGTGTGAACTGGAACCCCTGCTGTTAAAGGCCCTGAATCCTTTTAAGAGGCACACACTCGCTTGCGGAGCTGGTGGGAGCAGGGCTGAAGCAGGGAGCTGCTTCTGGTGTCTGTCTTGACCTGTGCCTCAATAATTTGATCTTCTGTTAGGAGGAACCACATGGAAAAAGATTTGGGTTTGTAGGGCCCTTGGTTACTGGCTGTGTGCTGTGTCTGTTGGTCTCTTATATTTTTAACGGGCCGTCGCCTTGGTCTGCAGTACAGGACAAAAGTCCAAGCTGCCCGGAGTAGGCCAAACTTTTCTCCCATCAATCTGCCTCTTCCCCAGGTCTGAGGTGGGTTTTTATCCTTTTTGCCTTAGCCAATTGTTGGCCTTTCTGCTTAGACTGACAACCGAATTATTAAATGGGAGGGTGGGTTTTTATTTTGCTGGACTCTTGCCAGAAATCCATCTGAGGTGACCCACTAACTCATTGAAGAGGTTCCTGGCAAGAGCTGGGGAGGATGATGAGGGTGGATTGCTCCCAGCCACGTAAGGGCTGTAGGGGAGAAGGGATTTGTTGATCCATGCAGCAATATTGCTCTGGCCAAAGAAATGAAACAGAAGGGAAAATACCAGCCAAGCCTGTGTCCTGTTCTCTCTTTTCCATCCAGAGGGGTGTAAGGCGCAGGGAGTGTCCACAACAAACACTGTGGTGGGGATGGCGGGAGGGAGCCATTCAGCATGGGGAGAAGACTTGCAGTCCCAGGAGGAGCTCCCATGGGAGCTGTGGAGTCGGCGCTCGGGCACCGCACAGAACCGCCTGCCTCTTCTCCCCCTCGCCCCGCTGCTGCAGAACAATACCAGCTGCTTCTGGGAGTGGCGTGGGGCCAGAGCAGGCAGGAAGCCTACCTAAGCCCTGCTGCACTGCCAACCGGGACCCAACTGTGGTAAGCGCCTTCTAGCCAGAGCTTTCACCTCACACCCCCTCCTGCACCCCAATCCCCAGCCCAGAGTCGTCTCTGCCCCTGCCTAGACCCTGCACCCCTAACCCCCTGCCCCAGTCCTGAGCCCACACCCAAACTCCCTCCCAGAGCTTGCATGCCTTACCCCTTCCTGTACCCCAACACCTTGCCCCAGGCTCACCCCTGGGCCTCAGCCCAGAGCGTGCCCCCCAATTCCCTGCCCCAGCCAGGTGAAAGTGTGTGTGAGGGGGGGACCAAGTGACAGTGGGGGGTGATCCTGGGTTGATCTTAAATTCAAAAAGCGATCTTGTGTGTAAGAAGGTTGGATGCCACTGCTCTAGGTAAATTTCTAAGGGGATGCAAGGAAGCGGGGGGCGGGGAGTAGAGAGAAATGGAGGAGACTGCGTGTAAAGAGTGACTTGCTCAGAAGGGACAGCATGGAGTTGGGTGAAGGGTAGATCTGTTAAAAGAAAGGGATAGAGGGCTGAGGTGAAAGGAAAGGGGACGGTAGTGCAGGTTAAGGCTGGGCATCAGGGACACTTAGAGGGGTGGCCAGACGTGTATCAGGGCCGTTGATTGATCCTTCCTGTCAGGCCGGTGCCTGTAGCAATAGATCACCCCGTCACCTGCAGTTGGCAGCCCTCAGCTGCTGGACTTCTGCCTCCAGCCCTGCCAGGCCCAGCCTGTCACCTCGCTGCACCAGCAGGCCTAGCACCAGAAGAACTGTCCAGAAATAAAGGTGCTGATCTGTCACCATTCACTGAAGCAGGGAGAGAGCAAGATTTGGACTTGTTTGAATTAGTGAAATTGGAGTGGTGACAGTGAAACGCAATGTTTAGGTACATATACGTGTATAATTTGTTTAATAATCATAAGGATTTAAATAGTTAATAAAGATGATTTTAAGTGGTTATGGCTAGGGAAAAACAAGGTAGAAGCTGCAAAAAATCAAAGCTGGGAAAACCAAACTGGAGGCCTTAGAATGATCTGGCCAAGGGCAAGCAGGCAGGTTGGGGGCGAAATAAAGGTCATGCCAAAAATCTGAAGAGAACTGTCAGTTGGGTAGAATACAAGTTTTCAATCAGGTCCAGTTTGATTGACAGGTGTAGGCCTTGAAGCTGATTGGCTGATAATGATAGGGATCGAAAAGAGAACCAGTCAGGATAAGCTAACATCTGTATATAAGGCAGAGAGCTGGCAGGCTTCAGTTAGTCTCTCTGTCTCTGTCTGAGTAGAAGGAGTTAGAATGAGTGGAAGAAGCAAAAGAAGAGGAAAGGCAACTAAAAGAGTTGAAATTCTAAGAAGAAAGAGGGCAGAAGCAAAGAAGCAGTAACAGTGACATTCGGTCTGGCACATCAGAAGGATGTAGAGTGGAAGAAAAGAAACCAACAGGAAAGTAAGCCCATAAGAAGAAATAAACTGAGTGGATGGATGTAAATGGGATAATAAAGCTGGATATTTGTGTATATAGATTGTTTTACTGTTTAAGAACTTGCTGTCAGCATCCTATGTGTGATTAGCCATTGCATATAGAATGTAACTACTTAAAGTTATTTTCCAGTTGTACTCAAAATGACAATATCCTACGTTAATGTAAATCTATGCTAATAGAATTTTATGCCTTTGTTAAGGCATAAATGTGAATTTCTCTTATAGTTTAGATTTGCTGTGTTTTCTTATTATGTGTTAGATTTACTGTATTAGGAAATATTGTGGTAAATAAAGATTATTTTTGTTGTTAGGATTACTGGCTGAGTGTCTATCCCTTGAGCAGAAGGCTTTATCCATGTCCTCCCAAGAGTTAACAAAATAAGTGTTCTCCACAGGTTGGAGTGAAGCCCCCTGGCAGTTCCTCTAGGACGGGGTTGGCAAACTACGGCCTGCGGGTCCATCCTGCCCAGCCCCCGAGCTCCTGGCCAGGGAGGCTCCCTTCCCCGCTCCCCTGGAGCCTCAAAGCACCGTGCAGGCATCACTCTGGCCCGCTGTTCCTGGGCAGTGCTGCAGTGGCAGGGCTGACTCTGGTGGGGCTGCGTTCTCCTGCCGTTTTGAGCGGCTTGGTAAGGGAGCAGGGCTGTGCACTCCTGTGGGGCAGCTTGTCTGTGCGGCTGCCAGACACGCTGCTTTAAGCAGCATGGGGTAAGGGGGCCAGGGGTTTGGATAAGAGGCAGGGAGTCCCGGGGAGCAGTCAGGGGACAGGGAGCGGGGGAATTAGGTAGGGGGTGGAGTCCTCAGGGGGGCAGTTAGGGTGCAGAGATCTCAGGAGGGGCTGCTCAGGGGACAAGGAGTGGGGGGGTTAGATAGAGGGTGGGGTCCCAGGGGGTGGTTAGGGGCCTGGAGGGGGCGGTGAGGGGACAAGGAGCAGGGGAGTTGGATGAGTTGAGGGTTTGGAGGGGGGCAGTCAGGGGGTGTGAAGTGGGTGGGGGTTGGATAGGGGCAGGGACCATGCTGTTTCAGGAGGCACAGCCTTTCCTATCCAGCCCTCCATACAATTCTGCAACCCCGATGTGGCCCTCGGGCCAAAAAGTTTGCCCATGCCTGCTCTAGGGCGTGCCACCCCCTTTTGCTTACCAAAACCAAACAAATTGAGGATTCAGTTGTAAATCTTGTAGGCCTGGAGTCCTATTTTAGGGGTAAAAGGAGCAGCTGGCTGATAAATAAGGGGTTCCGCGGGCCCTAGGACAGTTGCCTACCCTCCAGATGTAGAAAGACATAATTTTTAAAATAAAAAGCCAATTTCTGTCTGTCTTCCCGCTGAGTCCAAAAGGCAGAAATCCAGTCCCAGTTTCTCTGCAAGAAAAGTCATTTTCACACAGCTGAGAATTCAGACAGGTTCCTTCCTGAACAATGCAGCTATCATACCCCGTTCCCCTGGGGTCCAACTCAGGGATCTTTAACCCTTCCCGTACTGCCACTGTCTGGATTGCTAAAAAGCATAGGCCTGGGGAGATGGGGCATCCACTGCTGCAGACTCTAGGGCAGCCCCTGTGGCTTATCAGGAAGAGGCTGTGTAGCCCCCAGTGGTTTATTATGGGTTGATATATAGATCAGTGGTTCCCAAACTTTAACCACCTTTGAACCCCTTTCACTATAATGCCAAGTCTCATGAAGCCCCCTCCTAAAAATGAATATTTCCAGGGATTTTCTCCTTTACCTGAGTATAAATCAGGAGTCCGCAACCTTTCAGCAGTGGTGTGCCGAGTCTTCATTTATTCACTCGAATTTAAGGTTGTGTGTGCCAGTAATACATTTTAATGTTTTTAGAAGGTCTCTTTCTATAAGTCTATAATATAGAACTCAACTGTTATTGTATGTAAAGTAAATAAGGTTTTTAAAATATTTAAGAAGGGCTTCATTTAAAATTCAATTAAAATGCAGAGCCCCCTGGGCCGGTGGCCAGGACCCGGGCAGTGTGAGTGCCACTGCAAATCTGCTCGCGTGCCGCCTTTGGCACGTGTGCTATAGGTTGCCTACCCCTGATATAAATTATAAAAGCAGTGATCTTCAAAATATAAAATTAGTTTTTGTGACATGCTTATTACACACTATTATTATTATTTATCATTACACTATTTTTATTACATTATGCAAATGGCAACACTCTTCCAAGATCTCATTTTCATAGCTTGCATCACTTAGAATTATTATAAGACAAGGTTCCTGTGTTTCATCAAGGAGTATCAGATGTGAAACAGCAGGAAGATATTTAAGAAGCCAGCTCAAAGAGTTCCTCCCACACAAGCATTCAGGTCTTGAGCAGTCCAGGCAAACAACACACATTACAACAAAGCTTAAACTTGTTCTTTATAATAAATTTTGCAAACAATACTAGCTGCCTATTTCATTTTAAAAACAGCAAAAAATATCCACCTCCCTTTCCATTTCTTATAAGGAGTCTTGTGGTTGAAATCTCCTCAGTGTGATAGAGATTCTTGCTTTGCTCTGCTTCGCTCTTGGAAGTCCAGGGGCTGCTGGCCTTGTGCTGCTCAGGATCTCTATGGACAACACTGTCCGTCCGCCTGGACTCACCCACAAATGCACAGCGCCCTGCACACAGCAACACCACAACTGTCCAGCACCGTCCACAGAATCTCCACTCCCTAGTGCCCCAACACACACAGATCCTCCCCACCCCTTTACAGCCCCGCCCCCCCCCCCCCCCCAGATGCCCCACAGACCCACTTCCCCAAGCCCTGCCTCACCGGTCCTGCTGGGAGGTGACCCAGCAGCCAGGGCCAGTTCCAGGGCCGGGAATCGTTCTGGCCCCTCAGGAGTGGTGCGATCCAGCCAGGGAGGACCTGCCCAAGCTGGGGGTCCCTCGAGACGCATTTGCCTGGAGGGACCCAGACAAGCCCTCCACAGCGAGGTCTCGGGGTGCGGTGCAAACAGAGCAGGCTGCGACCCCTTCTGGGCATGTGCCTGGCGCCATGGAGCCACTGGAGCCATTGTAAAGCTGGCACTGACTAGAGATCCTGCCTGAGAGCAGGCTACACACGAGAGACCTGCTGTGAAAAGCTGGTATGGCCTAGTCACTAACTCACTCAACTAGGACTTGAGACCTAGAGTCCATTCTTGTCTCTGCCACTGGCTTGTTGGATGATCTTGGGTAAGTCACTTTGCTGCCTTATGCCTCACTTTCCCCAGCTGTAAAATGGGCCTGATGATACTGACCACCTTTGTGTGCAATACAAAGAGCTAGGTATCCTTACACAGACAAAAGGTGGAAGGGGGAACAAGGCAAGGGCCATGGCCAAAATCACACTGCAGGTCAGTTGCTGCGGTGGGAATAGAAGCATAAGTCTTGGTCCGATGCCCAGCCCTGTGCTCTGTCTGCTAGGCCACCTCGCAACACACCACCTTCTCCTCTGCCCTGGCTTCCCTCAGGAAGGAAACTCTTGCCTACTAATGAGCCCTAGGAGCCAGGACAGCCAGGGCCCTGTGACAGTGAACCAGATTTTATTGCCCATTTATGGTGCTCAGATCCCACAGAGATAAGCTCAGTACCTGGATGGATAGAGAGATTAGATAGAGGAGCGCTGGGCCATAAACGCTTCAGGCCCGGCTGGCGTGGGGAAGAGCGGCGGGCTCTGAAGTAGCCAGGTCCTTTCACCATTAAGGCCCTGAACTTCACCCTGGAGCTGGCTGGCTGCGGAGCACAGGTGTGATTCCTGCCAGCCTAACCCCTTCATGGTGGGATCAAGGGGTTAGGTGGGGCAAGCAGCGTTTGCCAATCCCACGAGGTGCCTGGCTGCAACTGTAAGCACCGAAGACCGTGGAAAATGTGGTGCCTAGTTCATCTTTATTTGTAGGCGAGGGTAGCCATTAAATGCCACAACACCCTCGGTGCTGGATACGCACCTAGTGGGAGACAGGGCCTGCCCTGAACAGCCAGCAGAAGGATGAGGCCGGATCAGCAGGGGGCACTGAGGGGCTGTGAGTTGGGATTGAGAGGCATTGGCAGAGCTGGGCAGGGAGCCAAGCCCTGGGGCAGCAGGAGACAGCAGGGAGCTGTGGGTGAGGATCGAGGGGCACTGGTAGTGCTGAGTGTGGGCAGTCCAGGACAGGGACAGCAGCGGGGGCTATAGGCTGGGACGGAGGGGTGTTGGCAGAGCTGGGGGGGACATAGGGCTGGGATAGGAGGGGGTCAGGTGGGGCAAAGCTGAGGTTCATTGGCCCCTCAGTCATGTTGAAGTGCCCTCTGATTCAGAGAAATATCTCCAGCTTTGATTGTCCTTCCGGGTTAATGATTATCTCCGCTATTGAGCGCAAAGGCTATGCCAGGAGGGCGGGGAGATATAAAGCGAGAACAAGAAGTTTGCGGGGTCAGATAAAGCGCCAAGGCTGGGATCTCTCACACTCCTCTCTCCTGCAACTCTGGCCCACTGCAGACCAGACACACCGGGGAGGGACCCTGAAAACTGCTCCATCTCGGTGGGTGCCCTGGAGATTTCCAGCAGACTCAAGGAGCTCGCCTTCATTCCTTTCTGTCTGGTAAAAAGATCTTGATTTTCCTCCTGGGCTCAGGGAACGCTCTTACCTGGGGCTAGCTGTTGGAGCCCATCACGGCCTCCCACCGCAGATTTCCCTCCCTACTGCCCCAGAGGTACCAGAACAATTTGTATAGTGGGGGTGCTGAGAGACACTGAACCACCCTGTAAAACCCAAATGTGGTGGAAACCACATCCAGCCATGGACTGCGGTAGTACCCCTGATTCCAGCACCTATGTACTGCCCTGTCTTCCGAGTTCAGGCTCTCGGGAAAGGGTCGGGGTGGGGATGAGAGAGAGATTGCTGAAGAAGGTGGGAGTCATATGGTGGGGGGGGGGGTACATGCTGGCTTAGCACAGGGAAGTCGGTCTCTCTTAGCAGCTGTTATAGCCAACTACTTAGTAACACTCTGCAAAGCTGATCCTTTGGCTCGGGTGGGGTGCGTATGAGGTTTTTTTTGGCAGGGAGGGTGGCAGGTTTGATCCCCGATGGTGGCTGAATACGCCTCAGCGTGGACTGGATACACACCTGGATGCACTCCAGACCCAAGACAACCAAAACAAACTGGCCTGACAAGAGACGGAGCCTGTGTGACCTGGGCAAATCATTTAGGGCTAGCGTCACATGTTGCTCAGAACACCAGGACCGGCTCCAGCCCAGTGAGGTGGAGAAGCATCTGATTGTCCTGTTTGCTCAGGACGAGACAGGAGTCCTCCCCTCTTGCGCTCTCCTGCTTGGGCTTCCTCCTGGTGTCCCATTTCCCCGCTTACCTCAGGGCTTTGGTCTCCTTCCCCCGATGGACCTAGTTTTAATGTCATGTTGATGGTTTGTGTTAAAAAAAAATCACCAGATTGGCTTAAAGATCTTGACTCTGAAAAGTCTCTTTGTGAATCCAGCCTGTAGCCTCGCTGTGCCTCAGTTTCCCCATCTGGGGTTGGAGGGAAAGGCGAGGGCACCAAGGGGCCCTGGGGCTGGAAGAAGAGGTAGGGGCACTGAAGGGAAGGTCCGCCCATCTAGCCCAGTGGCTCGATGGGGGAAGAGGAAGGTCACCCTGCAGGAACAGACGGGAGATCATCTCCCCGCCCCATCCCCCGCCCTTCTCCAGCGCTTCCCGTCCGCGGATCCCAAAGCGCGGCCCCAAGGCGGGTGAGTGGCCAGGGAGGACCTTGCAGCCGGAGCGGAGGCTGGGGGTTGCGGGGACTGCGCGGCTCCCTCTCGGTCAAGGGCCCAGCCCGGCTTCGCCCCGCGTCTCTCCCTCGGGATCCCCGCCGCCGCGCTGCGGGGAGGATCACGCACATTGTGGGGCGGGTGGGGTGGGAACTGTAGGATCACGTGAGGGGCGGGTCACATGAGAGGGGGGTCCGGGCCGGCTGGCCGCGCCGCTGGGAGCTCCGGGGGGAGCCGGGGAGGTGCCCAGGGATCGGGAAGGGAGACGGGCCGGGGGGAAGGGAGGTCCCGGGATTGGAGGGAAGTCAGGGTCTCAAGTAGGGTCCCGGTTCCGGGCTCAGCCCCACCGTGGGTTGGGAACCCAGGGCCCCGCCACAAGCCCAGGGCCCGGCCCAGCTCCTGCCTGCAGCCCCAGCGCAAGCCGCGGGCCCCCAGCCGCTCACCTGGGGGGATTGTTCTCAGCTGGGCCAGGCGGGGAGCGGCCCGCAGATGGGTCAGGGGCCGGAACCGGGTTGGGGGGGAGGCTGGGGGCTCTCGATCCCGCCCCCGCCCCTGCAGCAGGTGCAGCGGTAGAGAGCTGGCTGCCTAGTCTCTGCCTGGGGCAGTGGGGCGCGCCCCGTGCTCCTGCCGGAGGGAGGGTGCCGCGGCCGCCCGGGAGGAGCTGTCAGTGAGGCGCGAGTCTGGCGCCGGCCTCTGAAGGTCCCTAGGTCGGGAGAAAATTCGTCCCCAGTGAAGTATGGTGGGGACGCGGGACGAGTCCCCGAAAATCGGGACGTCTGATCACCCTAATGTCAAGGGGCCTTGGGGCTGCTGAGGGGGGAGATCTGGGGCGCCCCATGGGAGTCGTAGGTGCACCCTGGGGCTGGGGAAGACACAGGGGAACCGAGGGGCCTGGGGCTGGAGGG
>ML677405.1:190508-229592 GCA_007922305.1 Dermatemys mawii | reverse complement strand
GGGGCTGGGGAAGACACAGGGGAACCGAGGGGCCTGGGGCTGGAGGGAGAGGCAGAGGAACCAAGGAGCCCCAGGGCTGGAGGAAGAGATGGGGATCCTGAAGGGAACCCAGTTTTTAGCTCCCCAAGTACTGGCCCCGGTGTGGGGCTCAAAGCGCCTGTTAAGGCGCCAGCCTTGGAAAGTCAGACCCTGTCCGTTTTTAGCGGGGAGGTGTCTGCCATCAGGGGAGCGGGGCAGGGAGCTAGGGGGCAGGGGTATGAGGATGCTGGCTCTAACTACTCCCAGCCAGCGTCACTGGGGAGGTTGTGGTCTTGCAATGAGTTCCCCGCCCCAAGCCCAGCCCCCCCATTTTCCCTGCCCCCGGGAGACAGGAATACCAGGGGATAGAGGCGGGACAGCTTAGTGCTGCTGGTATTTTTCCTGCCCCCCTTAAACCTTTCCTAGCTTCTCCCATTGATAACAGTCCGTCCCCCTGTTTCCCTCCCCCCTCTCTGCTCCCCAGACTCCCCCTTTCCCAGATTCCAGCACCCATCAGCCATGATCCAGCTCCGGGTCACCCCTGAGACGTCTCTGGCCGACACATCGGTGAGGATCCGCGTCTCCGGCCTAGCGCCCGCCCAGCTGGTGACCCTGCAGTCGTCGCTGACGGACGAGAGGGGGGTGAAGTTCCAGGCCCGCGCCTACTACCGGGCAGACAAGGCCGGGGAGGTGGACGTGGAGCAGGCGGCTGCCACCGGGGGCGACTACGTGGGCGTCTGGCCCATGGGCCTCTTCTGGTTCCTCAAGCCGGAGAAGCTGTTCCACAGGCTGTTGAAGCGGGATGTGATGAGCAGCCCCTTTCGCTTCCAGCTTGACCTCTTTGACTCCTTCCAGTTCCTTCCCCCACCCCAGGTGGTGCCCCTGGCCACATGCAGCGCGGAGAGGTGGTACATGGGCCCCGGCGTGGAGCGTGTCCCGATCAAGGAGGGCCGGGTCCGGGGGGCCCTATTTCTGCCCCCTGGTGAGGAAACTGGCGCATCGCATCCCTGCCTCTTGCATCCCTTTCCAGCCCAGCCTGGCGTCCCTTTCCCACCTCTCTCTGGTGCTTGATCCTCTTGTACCCCCCCCACCCCAAAGGGTGAGTCTCCTTGCGATAGGGCATGACTGTTAGGTAAGCTCACTAGGGACTCTGACCTCCTCCCCAATGTCCCAACATGGTCAGTACTGCCAACCCCAGGTGTTCAAAAATCACCAGATTTGCTTAAAAACCTTGAGATTTGAAAAGTCATAGAATCGCAGCATTGGAAGGGACAGCAGGAGATCATCTAGTCCAACCCCCTTTTCAAAGGGGGACCAATAATCTCTATTTGTGCCCTATGTCCCTCTCAAGGATTGAGCTCACAACCTTGGCTTTAGCAGACCAATACTCAAACCACTGAGCTACCCTTTCCCCACCTTGCTCTCTGGGTATGTAGGGGTCACATTTAACATTTCTCCAGTAATGGGAGCTAGGAACTTTAAAAGAAAAAAGAAAAAAAAGAAAGAAAGCTGAGATCCTCAGGCACATTAAAGAAAATCCCCACATCTCACGAGACCTCAGGATAAAATGATGAGAGTTGGCAACAGTCCTGTGGCGTTGGCTTCAACACATGAATAACAGGAATGTGGAGTTTCGTAAGAGGCAGTGGCCCAGATCAACAAAGGTATTTAGGCCTCTAACTTCCATTGATGACCAGTTCAGTAGAAGACTTTTGCACAAGATAAATAGACTCCTGTTCCTGTGATCCTCCCTCTCTACCGAGTCCTGCTTTGCCTTAGAAAGCAAAGCCCTTAGCCCTGGGGTTGCCATAACTAACTCCTATGTTTTCCCCTTTTCCCACAATGCCTCTCTCCCCCCATTCTCTGCAGGGCCGGGCCCCTTTCCGGGGGTGATCGACATGTTTGGGGGGGGCCGGCGGGCTCATTGAGTTCCGAGCCGGCCTGCTTGCCAGCCGGGGCTTCGCCGCACTGTCGCTGGCGTTCTTTGCCTATGACGACCTGCCGCAGGTGCTGGTGGAGGTGGACCTGGAGTATTTCGAGGAAGCAGCCAACCTGCTCTTGAAACACCCCAAGGTATGTCCCACTCCTTCACCAGAGTCCCCTCCCAGCCGCTGAATGAGGGGTCCAGGCTCCAGCCTAGATATCTGACATGGAGCAGGTCCTGGCAATGGCTGTCACCCATTACAGCGCCCCCTGCTGGGGAGGATGGGGCTGGGCAGTGCAGGCTCCTCCCCCTGGGTCACATCACCCCCTGCTGGCAAGGACGAGGCTGGATAGCGCAGGCTCCTCCCCCTCCATGGTGTCACAGTGCCACCAATGGGAAGGACAGGGCTGGGCAGTGCAGGTTCCTGCCCCAGGGTCATAGTGCCCCTAGCTTGGTAGGATGGGATTGGCTAGTGCAGGCTTCATCTTCATCTGGGTCACAGCGCCCCCTGCAGGCTCCTCCTGCTCCCATCTTGTGCTGGCTCTAAATTGCAGATTCCCAGGCTGTTGGCTTGATAGTTCTGATGTGGCTCCTGGTTGGTTTTTCAGGTGAAAGGCCCAGGCCTTGGAGTGATGGGGGTGTCCAAAGGGGCTGAGATCACGCTGGCCATGGCTACCTTCTTGGAGAAGGTGGTGGCCGCGGTCTGGATCAACGGCACAGGATTCATGAACGGCACGCCGCTCCGTTACAAAGAGGTCTACATCCCACCAATCCCCTACTGCCCTGAGCGGCTGCTCATCACAGAGTTGGGGGTCCTGGACAACTACCACGTCTTCCAGGACCCCCAGGACCCGGCCTACGCAGCTGCCGCCATCCCCGTGGAGAAGGCTCAAGGGGAGGTGCTCTTCGTAGTGGGAGAAGCCGACCGCAGTTTTAACAGCAAGCTGTTTGCAGAGATGGCCATAGAGAGGCTGAGGAACCATGGGAGGAACAACTATACCCTGCTCTCCTACCCCGGGGCCGGGCACCTGATCGAGCCGCCGGGGTCCCCACTGTGCAGCATCTCGCTGAACCGAGGGAGCCCCAGACCCGTGCACTGGGGGGGTGAGCCGGGGCCCCATGCCAAAGCTCAGGAACATTCCTGGCAGGAGATCCTGAAATTCCTCGACCGCTGTCTCGGACCCACCAGCAACCTGTAACAGCCAAGGGAGTGGAGGGTCCAGGGGGATCCCCTCCTGCCAGGCTGGGGGAGCTCCTCCCATCCCCCCTGCTGATCAACATAATAAATACTAAGAACATAGAATCTGTGGGAAGCTTCCAGGGGGACAGTGGGGATGGGGGGGGAAGGGGGAGTACCCACACAAGGAAGCAGGCTGGCCTGCTGCTTAAGACACTGCCCCGGATTTAGGAGACCTGGGCTCAAGTCTTAGCGCTGCTGCTGACACCCTGGGTGGGTCACTGAATCTTTCTAGGCTTCTGTTCCCTGTCTGTAAAAGAGAGATAAGAGTTCTGCCTCGTCTACGTACACAACAAGCTTGACTCTGTGTGCAGCGCCCAGCTCATGGAGCCTGACTCAGAGTCTGAAGGTGCTACTGGAACGAATCTGGTAAAGAGGGCTCTGTAGAGAAAGGCACAGCTTTGAAGGGAGAAGGGGACGCCCTGGATTTATAGGCAGGGGAATCCACAGGAGATCATTAGCTTAGATATGAGGGAACAGGTATTCCCCCAACAGGGCTTTGGAGCGGTGCTCTGGCTCTGCTCCGGCGCCAGGCAAAAACCTGCTGCTCCGCACTCCAGCTCTGGGCTCCGCTCCAAAGCCCTGTCCCCCAGGAGGTTATAACTAAGGCTAAGATTTTTTCACAGATATTTTTAGTAAAAATCAAAGGTAGGTCACGGACAATAAAGAAAAATTCACGGAAGCCCATGACGTGTCCTTGACTTTTACTAAAAATATCCATCACAAAATGGGGAGCAGTTAGGGAGCTGCAGGGGCCTAGCTGGGAGCTCTGGGGGACCCCACCCCTCGTGGGGGCTCAGAGCTTCAGGGTCTCTGTCCTCCGCAGCTCTGAGCTGTGGGGTCCCCTGCCACCAGAAGCTGGGAGCTGTGAGACCAGGCAAGGTACTGTGGGGTCCCCCATCATTCAGAGCTCCCCTGCACCCATGGTGGCACGGAGCTGCGGGGTACCCGGTGCCCTGCAGCAGGCAGGTGCTTCAAGGAGTTGCATGGGTCTCTCCACTGCCCATGATGGCCAGTAGCTGTGGGGACCCAGCCTCCCATGGTGGCTGGGAGCAGCTGGATCTCCCCGGAGCTGCAGGGTCCCCCACCACCCACAACAGCTGGAAGCTGTGGGGTACCCCCACTGCCTCAGGCTAAAGTCACGGAGGTCATTGTAGCCTTAGTTATAACAATTTCAAAGTGGATTAAACTGCAGCCGTTGCACCAGATATTACACCAGATCTTCTGATGTCCTTACCCTCCCCTCTTAGCTCCCAGAGAAATGCTTGGTTACTGCACATCCGTGGCTGCTTGGTTTCCAAGGTGATTCTCTGAAAATGACATTAAAGTGAGATGCCCCGTTGTGTCCTGATCATTTACAGAAAATGCTCTCATCTTCCCGGGTGTGAATGAACTGCCACGCTGGCCCAGGGAACAGCCATTGTCTTGGTTGCCTCCTGCAGCTAAACACTGGCCCTGCAGAGCTAAGAGCAGGACCCTGCATGGCTTGATGTCCTTATTCGGAGATGGAACCTCGGACAATCAAGCACAGAAGGGAGTGGGGGTATGTCGTACCCAGTGAATAATGGGCTATGTTTAGGCTGCAGGGGGCCATATTTTCTAGTGCAAAGGGGCAGCCTTTCTCCTTGTCCTTCTTCATATCCGTGACCCATGAACGTTCGCCGCGACATAAATCCACGAGACAGTCTGTGCTCCAGGTTAGGCGTGATACCGATCAAGGAGGATTAAGGGAACAATCCTTGCGTTTGAAAGGCCCCAACCCATGGAAGGGTGACACGGTCTGTTCATGTTGTCACTTCACCCATTGCTAAGTCGTGCCTAAGATTACTCCTCCCAGCCAGTCGTGCCCTGGGGGGGGGTGGATTTCAAACAGTGATGAGCTATTCTGCTGAGCGGGGAGCAAATTCATGAGCCGGGGGACTGATTAGAAAGGAGCATTTGTTATAGGAGCATCATCCTGTTGAAAAAAAATTATACCTGAAAAGCTGCACAAACAAATACCCTTCGCTATGTTAGCGTTAATTCTTCTGGCAGAATTCTTTTTTACGCATTTAAGTGGTTCATCAACATGACGCTGACAATTACGTTTTCTCTCCTTTTGCAAAATTGACAATAGGCTCCTTTAGGGCTGTGGGTTGTCAGTGTCTAGTCAATTTCATCTCCCTCTCTTGCACTAGCACAAAGCCCGTCTCCCTTATAACTGCAAAAGTCAGGGGATCAGCTTACAGCACCATTAACGTTTAAACTGTGACCCTGGATCTGGGCCGATGATTGTATGGTCTCAGGGTTGAGCCCAGTTCCAGGAGCACAGAGCTCTGCATGACGCAGCTGAGAAGAGGTGGGGCAAGCTGGCTTTAAGCCACCTTTGCATTCTGCCGACAGATTTGGGGGCAGATTTGGCCCCTCGTATAATTTAGAGCAGTCTCAGGACAGCTCTTACGTTCTGCTGGCTGGGTACAGTCCCCAAGGGCCTGCTGTGCCAGCCATGTATTGTTGAAACACAGAGCACTACATTCCATCAATGGCTACTAGCCAGGAAGGGCAGGGATGGTGCCCCTAGTGTTTGTTAGCCAGAAGTTGGGAATGGGTGATGGGAAATGGATCACTCGATGTTACCTGTTGTGTTCATTCCCTCTGGGGCACCCGGCATTGGCCACTGCCAGAAGACAGGATACTGGGCAGGATGGACCTTTGATCTGACCCAGTATGGCCGTTCTTATGTATTATAAATGCACCCACTCCATGCTGGGGAGAAGGATTGCATGAGTTCAAAGGAAAAACCACGAAGTGTTATTTACAGTGGGGGTCACCCAATGCAATCAAGAGGCAGCAGGTTTAAAACACAAAAGGAATATTTCACACAATGCGCAGTCGACGTGTGGAACTCATTGGCAGGGGATGTTGTGAAGGCCAGAACGAATGCGTCAGAAAGGAATTAGAAACTTCATAGAAGACAGGCCCATCAATGGCTGTTAGCCAGGGTGGGCAGGGAAGCAACCTCATGCTCTGGGTGTTCCTAGCCTCTGACTCCAGACTGAGTGGATGCCAGGCAGGCCCAGTGACGGAGGTGGGACAAGGGGGCAATTGCCAGATACCCCCACCAGTGGCAATTCCGCCGATCAGGTTGTCCCCATCCCTCCCCGTACCTCCTGCCCACCGCCATCAGCTGTTTGGCAGTGTGCTGAAGGCGCTGGCGGAGCAGGAGGAGCGGGAGTGGAAAGAGGAGGGGGTGGCCCAGGCAACTCGTGGCCCAGATGCTGGCAGTGGAAGTGGGAGGATTAGTCCCTTCCAGCTGCTGAGCTGTTGCTCTGTGGTAGCTGCCTGAGAGAGCCTGGCTGGGGAGGTCACTTCCACTTCCTACCCGGGCTCAGGTGCTGGGGTCCCCAGCAGCCAAGCCAGGCAGGGAGAGGAAGCTGCCTCCTCCCCAGCCAGGCTCTCTTAGGCAGCTGCAGGGCAGGGCTGAAGAGCAACAACCAGGAGAGGGCAAAAAGGGGCTCCCTTCTGCTCCCCGCTGGGGCTCTTGCCTGCCAGGGAGAGCAGCAGAACATGCCGGGGAGTGGGGGCAGGGTAGGTGCAGGAGGAAGACAAAGTGTCACACCTACAGGTAACATGGGGTGGGGAGAGCGCGGTGCCCCTGGGCTGGGCGGTGTGGGGGACGTGACCTGCCCTTTAGATCATCCCCCTCTGCCCGCTATGGGGAGGCACCAATTATATATAGGGTGTTCTTGGGGAAGGGGCAGAACAGGGGTGGGATGGAGATGTGGGCCTAGGATGGAGCGGGAGTTCGAGCACCCCCTGGGATATCTGGAACTTGGTGCCTATGCTTCTAAGCATGCTCAGGGTGGTACTGTTGGGGGCAAAGGCCACCAGGCGGGCACATGGAAGCCCAAGCTGTGCCACAAGAGCACGCCCAGCACAGCAGCCAGTGGCAGCTCACTTGGTACCAGCAGGGGCCCATTGACTGTTCTGCCCTGGTGAACCTAAGGGGATGGATCACTTGATAAATTGTCTGTTCTGTTCATTCCCTCCTTAGCACCTAGCATCGGCCACTGTCAGAAGAAAGGGTACTGGGCTAGCTGGACCACTGGTCTGACAAGTACGGCTATTCCTACAGAATCTGTGTGGGAGAGAGTGGAGGCAACACCATGGATTCCGCACAAGCACAGCCAGTGAGGCCTTTCCCAAGGGCGCGGGTGGAAATTGCCCACATAATGGGGACAATTGCAAATGGGGCAATGGGGAATGGGCAATGGGGCAATTGGGGCAATTGGGCAATGGGGAAATTGCCCACATAATGTGGGGGCATATGCCACATATGGGCAAGCCAGCAGTCAGGGAACTATCTGATCCCAGTTCACATGGCTCACAGCCCACCTGACCCCATTGAGCTCAGTTGGATTCTGCTCTGAACGAGGCCCATGGGCTCCGAGGACCTCGAGGAAACTTCTGGGCCCATCAGATCCCAAGCTGGTGTAGCTCTGAGCTAGGCTTTGCCAAGGACTCCTGACAAAATTACTGACACGCTGTTATCTTCCAGCATACAGCCTAGGCTAGTCTGGTGGCTGTCCCAGAAAGTCTGTGTTGCTCCCATCCCATGTCAGACCAAAACCATAGGCAGGATAATGGGGATAAACATGGGTGATCTCAACTCCTGTTTTCCTTAAGGAAACATTTCTGTCTGGGGCTTTGCTGGGTGGGAGATCTTGGCCTCTGAATCCAGCTTCTCCCATCTGTCAGGAAGTGTTACTGAGAAGAAGCCCAGAGTGACCTGGTCATTACTCGCAGACCCATCTGAACTCTAAATTCCCCATGCTGAGACCCGAATTGCCAGTGATTCCCTGCTTTTCCCTTTTCTCAGTCTCTGCTAACTTCCCAACCCCTCGCCACTTGCCTCTAACCCACCCATCACCCTCCAACTCCTTTGCTGCCCTTCCAGCCAGCTGCCATCCTGGATCTACTCGGACGGGCAGCCACAGTGCCCCCTTTTGTAATGTTCTGGAACCTGCCCACCTGGGTACCCCCTGTTGCAACGTTCTGGGACTCCCAGCCCCAAGCCCCTTTGTTGCTATAGCACCCCTTCTTTCAATGTTCTGGAATCCTTCCATCTTGTTGCCATGGTCACCGCATTAAAATATCAGGGGGAGGATTTTTTATCTCAGCTGCGGTTGGCAGGCAGGGAGCTGCTCGGTGTTCTCTGGTCCTGTCATCTGCAGTGGGTCACCGCGAAGGGACCCTTCACTCACTCTGAAACTGAAGCTAGTGTAGACAGCAGCTGTTGTCTGAACAAGGGCCCAAGCCCAGCAAACACTTAACCATAAGCATTAATTTGAGTGGCTTCAAGTCAAGCATGTGCTTAGGCATTTTGTAGGCTCCGGGCCCAAAAGGGGTTTCCCATAGTCAGCGTGTGACATGAGCTCTGTGGCCCCTGCTGGCTTCCCATCAATAAGATGTTGCCTTGAGCAGTAAAGCGCACTCTGTGTCCGAGTCAACGGTGTGACCCAGCTCTTGCCCCAGCGAATGCAGCAGCAGCTGGAAAGTGATACGTTTACTGCAATATGTAATTTGCCCACTGGATGTCTCTGTGTCCTTTAGACTTCCAGATGCAGAGCCTGGTTCTCATTTAATGATATTCCCTAGTTCAGTGGTTCCTAAACTGAGGTTCGTGAACCACTGGAGGTTCACGAAATGTTACAGGGGGTTCTTGGGAAAAAAATCCCTAATGATAGACAGAGCTGTCCCTAGGGACCCTGGGCAGCATGGGGCCAGCAGCCCAGAGCCCCTGGACTTCCAAGAGCAAAGCATGCCATAAAAACAAATTTATATTTCCAAGGTCACTGTTTTTCTAATTTAAATATTCATTCTAAGGAGGGGGTTCCCGAGACTTGACATTTTAGTGAAAGGGGTTCACCGGTTGTTAATGATTGGGAACCACTTCCCTAGCTCTTGATCTGTGGTTCTCAAAGCACTTTACAAAGAAGGCCAGGATCATTATTCTCATTGCACAGATGGGGAAACTGAGACACTGGGAGGTGAAGGTCCCGAGTGAGAGTTTGGCCTTTGAGGATTTGAGCCAAAGTAACTTGCCCAGGACCACCTGCAGGCCAACAGCAGAGCTGTGAAGAGAAACCAGGTCTCCTGAACCAGTGTGCTAGCCACTAGGCCAAGCTGTGCCAAGCACTCTCATTGCTGCCCCATGCACCCCCAGCTGTCTCAGTGCTGGACCCCAATACAGCTTGGGCAAGTCACTTCAACCCTATGCAGGCCTAGTCCTGCTGTTCTGCTCTGGGGCCCTCTCAAGGATCTGGGAATTCAGTGCTATTTTGGGTTTTATATAAGTACTTGTTATGTTTGGGGTGGGAAGTGGAGCCACTGAAAATGGGGCAAGATTACCTCCTGCCCCTGTTGCAAATCCCCCATAAGAGCGGCCATACTGGATCAGACCAATGGTCCATCTAGCCTAGTGTCCTGTTTTCTGACAGTGGCCAATGGTAGGTGCTTCAGAGGGAATGAACATACAGTCAATCATCGAGTGATCCGTCCCCTGTCACCCACTCCCAGCTTCTGACAGTCAGAGGCTAGGGACACCCAGATCATGGGGTTGTGGCCCTGACCATCCTGGCTATTAGCCTGTGACAGGTTGGACCCCCCCCATCCAGGGTGCCACCTAATGTGCTGTGGTCTCACTGAGGCCACCCATTCCACCAGCCTGGGCTTCCTCACCCTGTCTATGCTCTGCCAGGCCCTCAAGCCTTCTCTAGAACCCACATACCGCTAAGGCCACACCCAGCTGCAAACCCAGACTGAAGTCAGCACTCTGTGAGAGTATTCAGCTTGGAGATTCACCCAACACTCATGTGCACACCCCCTTTGGGGAGTACACCCAAAATAATATTGTCTTGTGCTACACAGAAATATCTGCACAGCACAAGCTCATAAAAATTGCCCCCTTCCTCAGTGTGAAGAGAGATATGCACAGCTTCTTGCTCCAGACATGAATCACACAGACAGGGTTATGTTATAAACAAGAAATAAGTTTATTAACTACAAAAGGTAAATTTTAAGCGATTATAAGGGATAGCAAACAGTGCAAAGCAGACTGTGGGTATTCACCCACGAAAGCTTATGCTCTAACACATCTGTTAGTCTATAAGGTGCCACAAGTTTCTTTGTTGCTTTTGCAGATCCAGACTAACATGGCTACCCCCCTGATAGTGCAAAGCAGATTACTGAGCAAATAAAACAAAACTTGCAAACTAAGCTTAATACACTCAAGAAACAGGTGACAAAATGTAATTTCTCACCCTGAATGCAACTCACAGAGTTTCTGGAGTTCCAGTTATTTCTCTTTATAGACCGGACCCCTATCTTAGCCTGGAGTCAACCTTTCCCTCCAAGTGTTTTTAGCAGTTTTCCTTCTTGGGCAGGCAATGAAGGAGAGTCCTCATCAATTTACTCCCCTGCCTTGAACAGAATTTGCATAAGGCAGAAACTCTGTTTCCAGTGGAAAAATACCAGGAGTGTCCAAGGTGGTACTCAGTACAAGGTGACATCATCAGATGACCCTGTTGTGTGTGTCAAAGCAACATCCCAAGAAGCTCCTCAGGAAGGTGGGAGATTAGGATCTTCAGAGTTCTACTGTCCTTCTTAACTGGCTCGTTCAGGATTATGGTCTACTGCAGGAGAGGGCAAACCTTTCAGCCTGAGGGCCACATCGGGGTTCAAAATTGTATGGAGGGCCAGGTAGAGAAGGCTGTGCCTCCCCAAACAGCCTGGCCCCGCCCCCTATCCAACCCCCTCCCACTTCCTGCCCCCTAACTGCCCCCCTCAGAACCTCCAACCCATGCACCACCCCCGCTCCTTGTCCCCTGACTACTCCCTCCAGAGACCCCAACCCCAACTACCCCCACCCCTTTCTAAGCCCCCTTGCTCCTTGTCCATTACAGCTTAAATCTAATTGTTCTATCCAGGGCTCAATGCCCCTAAATCCAGCCTTGATCCTGCACTCCAACCCCTTGTCCTGAGCTCCTTCTGCACACTGCACCTCGTCCCACACTCCGCACTGCCTCCTGCTCCCCAATCCCCTGCCCCAGCCCTACATTCGTGGCCCTGCCTACAATTTCCCCCACCCAGATGTGGCCCTCGGGCCAAAAAGTTTACCCACCTCTGACCTAGCTCCATCCTCTTTGGAACCCCACTTCAGGTAGTTGAAAGCAGCTATCAAATCCCCCTTCATTCTTCTCTTCTGCAGACTAAACAATCCCAATTCCCCAAGCCTCTCCTCATAAGTCATGTGCCCCAGCCTTCTAATTATTTTTGTTGCCCTTTGCTGGACTCTCTCCAATTTGTCCACATCCTTTCTGTAGAGGGAGGCCCAAAACTGGGCACAATACTCCCAATCTTACAAATCAACCCATTTTCAGGAAGCCCAGAGCTTTTTATAATGAGCTGATGTGCCCGGCAGTCACTGATAGCTTTTAATAATCGCTTGCAATCTCTAGGCTGCCACTCTGCCTAGTAACAGGTGACGGGTACCTGAACGTTGCTTCCTGAGCCGTTGGCCACACACCAAACCTGGCTTGCAGAGACAGTGTTGAATGAAGCAAGTCAAATTACCACAGCAAAGGACCGAGTTGGCTTTGATCCACCAAGCTCCATTCTCCGGAGTTTCCCGTCACATAATGGGCATTAACCTATATTACAGGCAGTGCTACCATGGCACCAAAGGCATCCCCGGAGTAACTCCACTGTCGTCAGGGTGAATTGGGCGCTGTGTCTTCACAGCACTTTAAACCATGAACGAATACACAGCAGCTTCATCTCTGCAGATTTGCAGAGCATTGCGAGGGGGTTTCACAGAGACAAAAGGACTGGAGGCAGGGTGCAGGCTACGTTCCCCCTCAGCACGCTGATCCAGATTTACACACAGATTTCAAGCTTCCCAGAGAACAGGAGGGACGGGGGAACCCCTAAGACCCCAGTTCTCATACATGGGAAGCGATTTCCCTTTGACTCCAGTGGGAGTTACACTCACCCTCCGGCATGGAAATGGGGCCTCCTTGTGTTGCTCTGGCCCATTAGGAAGATGGGGCCATTGGTGACGTGGAGCTGGGTTTGGCTTTCCAACAGCCTCAACAGTTTGTTTGGATCTGGGGGTTAGTGACTTAATTTTTCAGTTGGGAACTTTCCCAGGGGGGTTTCAAAGGCTGGATGAGGTACACCACACCTGCTGTAAACAGCGATGGTACCTGCTTTTGCTTTTAGTTTCTAGAGGGACTTTCCAGCAGCCCCTCTCTATAAATATCTTTAAGAGCTGCCCTGGGCTGACAGTTCCAGATCGACCAAGTGTTCCCAGGATCCGAGAAGTCACAAGGAGAAATCATGACTACAACAGTGCAGCTGCTGCCACAGGTAAGCAAGAGTGAGTGATGTGCCAGTTAAAGAAATAAAGAATGAGGTATCTTTGTTCTTAGTTCAGTTTCATAAGCCTGCCACTATCATAACTTTGCTTTCTTCCACCGAGATGATCTCTGCCTTTATAACCAGTTCTGATCTGCCATCTCCAAACGCAAGGCTCTAAATAGGGCCTGGAATTCTCACTTTAGCAATGTTTCTTTGAAAGAAACATTTACGGATTGCGCTTGATGCATAGGATGCTGCTTTTCCTCATGACAGTCTCAAGTAAAAATCTCTCGCTCTCCATGATCACTCAGAAATCACTTCATTTTAACCCTTCTTCTCCTTTGCTGTTGTTTTAAAGACAGACGCTCATAATTCTCATTTACACCAAAGCCCTTTTGCACCATTCTTGCACTGTAACAGAGGCTTCAGCTATGTCTCCACTGCAAGAAGGGATGTGTTTTTACCCTGCGATAGCTGCCTCGATGTAAAAACACACTTGTTTTTGACAGTGAAGACATAAGGGAGCACTTTCTAGTTGCAACTACTTTAAGCTGGCTTTATAATGACTGGAGCAATGTAAACTGGTCTTAGTATAAACAAGAATCAAGCTCAGATGTTTCTCTACATTCCAGTGAATCAACTATTGGAATTATTGAGTCAGTGTGGGAAAGGGACTAGTTGGCATTCCCTTGAGCTAGGGTTTTTTTTAGTTGAAAAGTGGGTTTTTGTAAAAATGAAATTGTTCTACTACTAATTGGAATGATAATTTTTTTGGGGGGGAGAGTTGAAGTTTTCCAAATTCCCACTCTGTTTTTTAAAAATATTCCTTTCCTTTTTCACTATTGGAAAATGGGAGGAGTGTGTAACTGTGCTAAGAGAAAATGAAAGAGAACAGACCATTTTCTCTCACTTCATAGAGGAGGAAAAAATTAAGTGAGAGGAAGTGGAGAAAAAAGTTATCCCTCACTTTTTTCACACTTTTAAAAGAATTCACACTTTTCCAGTGGAAGAAAATAAACAGTGGCAGAGAAAGGCAGGGGGCAAAAAACCAAATATTCTACATGAAATTTTTCAAAACAAAATAAAAATTAAAATAGTTTAGGATGTAAATTTTTTGCAAATGAAATTGCCAACCAAATCTCAACCATCTGTAATAAAATCTTGCCTCCCTTTCTCCTCCTTCTTATTTCCGTATCAAGGTATGGATCTTGATACAGAAATAATTGCCCTTTGGTGGACTGGGAGGAACAAGTCTCTGAGACTGTATGTTGCAGGGCTGGGTGTGTTATCTCTCTGGCCTGGAGACCAAACTGCAATAAAGCTTACACAGTGCCACCGCGTCTCAGAGCCAGGGTCTGTTGACTCATGCTTGCAGGCTTGGGCTGTGGGGCTAAACATTGTTGTATAGGCATTCAGGCTTGGTCTGGAGCCTGGGCTCTGAGACCCTCCCCACTCACAGCCACCAAACTTAGGTCTGCGGGATCTAGGCTTGTGGACTCCATGTTTCCAAGCCCTTGCTTGAGTGTCCACGCTGCATTGTAAACCTGGGCTTACAACCACTTGGCCAAGGTCTCACAGCCATGCTAATGTGTCCATGCTGCACTACGCAGACCTCCTGACTCAGGTCTCCAGCTTGAGCTGCATCCACACAACACAATGATAGGGCTTGGACCTAAGTCATAGGGTCCTAGGACTCAAGTCCTGAGTGCTTACCAGGTCAGACTGATTTGTGTGTGGACGGAAGGGAGGCTCAGGGTCAAACTTGAGTCAAACCCTAAGGGGTTTAGGCCTTTCTTGCCAAGGCAGCACTGGTGGACTGTGCATTGACTACTGAGCTCAGTTTGGGCAGGGGGTAACAAGCTGGAGAGGACTGAGGGAGAACTAAACAAACCGCTGGAGGGGTGGATTAGAGAGGACAGAGCAAGAGATCTCAATGGGCCTTGGGCAGGAAGCCAAACCTGCAAAGCTCCTCATGCAGAGGGAGTGTCCAGAATGTGAGTGAAGGTCAGAGGCAAAGGATGGGGGAGGACGACAGGGCCAGTTCTAACATCTTGCAGTTCCTGCCCATAGGGACCAGAATCAGGCCAGGCAGATGCTCCATGGGGCACAATCTTGATGATTCTATGAAATCCCCCCCCACCCGCTTTTTTTTTCTATCAGCTAGGCTAGGAATGGGGCTTTGAGGCGGGGAATTAGAACTAGTGGATGGAGGTGCCTGGGGCATAAGGCATGGGGGTGCCTGTCAGAGGAGGAGAGGGATGGGGCACCAAAGCACACACAGCAGCAGGGGGTAGGGGAGATGAGAGAGATCACCAAGCCCAAGGCATAGGCAGGAGCTGTGAGATACATGCCCTCAGAGGCAGGGCCCGGGAGCTTGAACTCAGTGGGTGGCACGACAGAGAGCCAGGGACGGGACCCAGCTGGCACGGGGGTGATATTTTTGAAGCAATGAACAAGCGAGCTGACCTTGGTGGAGGGGACAGCGGTAGCAGCAGCAAGGCCAGGCTGGAATTAGGGGTGATGTGAGGGTGAAGTCCAAAGGAAAACAGGCTAGTGAAAGACACCGAGACTGGGATGGGGGCAAATCCCCAGTGTAGACGAAGGAGCTCTATGGGGCAGGGTCTGTGTCTTGTTTCAGGGAAGTCCACAGCACACTCCTGGGTGCTAAATGAAATGAGACTGGCTGGTTTAGGTCGAGATGGTGGATGCAGAAGTTGGAATGTGTGGACATGAAGAGAAGGGTAGGTGGGAACAATAACGGAATAGGTCTCTTCTGCCTCTAATGTCTCTGATCCTTCTGTTCCTCCCCCCATCGTGTTAGGTCATTCAGAAGCCTGGCTGCTCAGCAGTGCTACAGAATTCTCCCACCAGTGTCTGGAAGGCTCCTTTGGAGAAGGCCACCCACCTTCAAACCCTCGTCTTCGGCCCAGAAACTGACACTAAAGTGACCCTGAACATCATCAGTGGCCAGAAATCCCTGTGCCTGGACGCCGATGTCCACAACACGGTCGATCAGATCAAGAAGTGGATCTTGCTGGAGAGGAAGTTTGGTGGCTCCAGGTCCATCCGCCTGCTGTATCGGAACCAGGAGCTGCAGGGCCCAAAGACCCTGGGCCAGCACAGAGTGAAGAGCCCAGCCACCCTCGTCATCGTCCACAGATGCCCTGGGGGATAAGCAGCTAGAGCATGCTAAAAGGAGCAATTGGTAAAATTAATGCAAATCGCTTTGTTAGCCAGAATCGAAATAGTTACATCAAAAAGGGAAAAGATAAAAGCCTTACTAGATGTTTATTGTGGCTTTGAAGAAGGGTGATGCCCTTCTTGAATGTTTTATTATGTTTTTACTTGTTTTCCTATCTTTATGTTAATTGATTTAGTGGGAGTGTTAGAAGAGGGATGTAAAGGTAGAAGAAATAAAGAATAAGAGTGTTTGTGTGAATGTACGCATGGGAAAGTAGGAGATGAAAGAGGTACCAGTGCCAGCCTAAGAATTACAGCTTCTTATATTGTTGGGCTGAAGAATGTGCAAGGCGAAGGTGACCAGATGACCCCGAAGGGCAAGCAGGAACCCCCGCTGTTATCACTGGACGAGAGGGCCAAATGACTGAAGAACAAAGATAAACAAGATAACCCCCCACCCCCAGGCATCATGGAGATGTTACATGCTGGTTACTTATCTCATCAAAGGTTACAGCAGCGTGACAAAGCGTCATCTATAGGCTTGCATGGCAGAACATTTCTATAAGAACTGAGTAAAAATAACAAGATGGTGAGTCTGGTTCTTCAACCACCCTCCGGGAGCACCTGATGCACCTCGGACAAAGGCTCGGCTCCACCCTCGTGTCCAGGCTACCTGGCCAGTAACTTGGCATGAGCAGCTCTTAGGCCAGTAACTATAACAACCTCGTAGAACTCTTCAGAATGAATGCATGAATTGGGGATTGGTCCTGCTTTGAGCAGGGGGGTTGGACTAGATGACCTCCTGAGGTCCCTTCCAACCCTGATGTTCTATGAATCTATAATGATGGGTTATAACTAGAAATAAGTAATTTGGTATTGTGTTGCTTTTCTTGCCTGTATTTGCAATAAATGTGGCTCTTTGCCTTGTCCCTCATAAGATTCTGCTAGTTTTTATTTAAGTTGGTACAACAGCTTGTTTCTTTAAATTAATTTCTGTTTTCTGATCTTAGTTCCAGTGATTGTGCTTAGTTTTCGAATTTGTTAGTCCTGAGCATTAAAAGACACAGAATAAAAAGTTTTCCAAGGGGCTGGATTTCTCTTCTTCCATTCACATTCTGGTCTTCCATTCTTTGTCCCTACCCCTTGAGTGTTTTTTCAGGTTGAAAGACCAGCACTATGAACTGAGCACAGCACAAGGAATCACAACTTCTGAGGTTCTCATCTCGGGTCTGACGCTAACCTTTTTTGGGCTTCTCCAGTCCTGGCCCCACATGGTTCTCTTGACTGAAATCTACCCACCACTGCTGCTATTACAGTCTTACGCCCCTACATAACTCTGCCAATGGACCTCAGTCCTGACCTGCCATCCCCCTCAATCTTATTGCCCACTGCACCACTGCATTTCTATTTTAAATTATACACAAGCACTTATATTTAAGCAAGAAACAAAGTAGAGCAAAAGGCTGGTCTGTGATGAATGCAGAATTCTCGCAATTTCTTGCCAAGAATGACGCTGCTGGTGAAAGGGTGATATTTACTGTCCACCGAATGGAACTGCGTTAAAGGAACAGTCAGGGTATCATATCAGGCACTCTCAAATGGGGACATGCGAGAATTTAATTCTGCCCCCCTCGGCATATGATACAGTCTTTGATGACATGATCACATATTTTTTCCTATGGGACCCCTGCCTCATTCAGTGCACCAGATGGACAGCTCTCACTGAATGAAGCAGCAGATTGAGATTTCTGTTTATCTTGCCCTGTTTAGTATGTGGCCTCATGTCTACCAGACAAACCCTGGGCTCAATGAAGAATTTTGAATTTCCTCCAAGGCTAGCAGCTGAGTGCTCCACTAGCATTAATGGGTTTCTCTCCACCACACCTATGTGAAGCAGGGTTTAGAGTCGATTGGAAACTCACCAACAAAATATTTTTCCACTGATAAATGCTGTTTGGTTGAAATGGAAAGTTTTTGTGGGAAAACATTTTGTGCTTCTGAAAACACATTGGACAACATTTTTTTAAAAAAGCTTGAAAGAGTGGAAATGTCCTGTTGTGACATTTTTGCAACAAAACTTCCAATTTTGGGGGTGTGAAATAACGTTCATTTCATTTTTTATTTTATTTTAAAGGGCTGAAATGGAAAAAAATGTTGTTGAAATTATCAAAACAAAACATTTTAATTGACCCAAACCAGGTTTTTTTGGATTTTCAGTTCACAAACATTGTCAAGACGTCGAATTTTCATCCCAGTTTGGGATGGGACCATTTTTTCAGAATCTTGAAAATGTTCCCAGGATAGGCAAACCATTTCCCACCCAGATGTAATACCGCTATCCCCACAGGTTTTATAGGTCTTAGTGAAGTGCCTTAACTATCTATGATGGGTTCGGTCACAGAAATCCCCTTGGGACTGTCACCTGATGTGCTGAGACTACCTCTGAGCTTGTTTTCTCTGCCAGTTTGGGCCCCCAGAACCCTGCTTTGTTGAGACAGACACACCAGTCTCCTCCAGCACAGACCCAGGGTCTGAACTCTGTGCCCCAAAGCTGCACCCTTAACTGAAAACAGTTTAAGAAGTGCTCCTGTCTCCAGCACCCAGACACCCAACTCCTAATGGGATCCAAACCCCAAATAGATCCATTTTACTCTGTATAAAGCTTATATATGGTAAACTCATCAGTTTTCCACTCTCTATAACACTGATAGAGAGATATGCACAGCTGTTTGCTTCACCAGTTATTAATTACTTACTTTGGGTTAATTAATAAGTAAAAAGTGATTTTATTAAGTATAAAAAGTAGGATTTAAGTGGTTACAAGTAATAACAGACAGAACAAAGTAAGTTACCAAGCAAAATAAAACAAAACACACAAATCTAAGTCTAATACAGTAGGAAACTGAATACCGGTAAATCTCACCCTCAGAGATGTCCCATTAAGCTTCTTTCACAGACTAGACTCCCTCCTAGTCTGGGCCCAATCCTTTTCAGACCAACGTTGTGGTTTATGGTCTGAGTCCAGCAATCATTCACACTCTTGTAGTTTTGTCCTTTCTTCAAGTTTCTTTCAGGCATCTCTTTGGGGTGGAGAGGCCATCTCTTGAGCCAGCTGAAGACAAAATGGAGAGGCTTCCAGGGCCTTTTATATTCTCTCTCTTGTAGGCGGAAATTCCTTTGCTCTTCTGTGCAAAATCTCAGCAACAAGATGGAGTTTGTAGCCACCTGGGAAGTCACATGTCCATGAATGACTCAGCTTTTTGCAGGTCGACACCATTGTTTACCTGTTAGTTAGACCATTCCCAGGAAAACTCAGATGTGGATTTGCGGCTCCCAAAGTCCATTGTCAGTTAAGTGTTCTTGATTAGGCACTTACTCAGGATGGTCCTTTCTCAAGAAACTGACCAAATGCTTCACTGATGCTACTTAGAATCAAACACATTGAGATACAAATACATAGCCAATATTCATAACTTCAAATACAAAAATGATACATATATATAGACAGCATAATCATAACAAGCTAATTACAACCTTCCCATAGACACCTTACTTGACCTCCTTTGTACAAGATTTGGAGCAACTATAGGACCTTGGTTGCAACAATGATCTATATGGTCACAGTTCATGCCAATAATATCACACTATCCTTTCACTTTGTGTACAACTGCACCTTATTCACCATGCACCATTAGCTGCAAATGAGGCACGGGGCCTACGGAGAATGCCCTCATCACTACTCTACGGCTTCTTTCACCTTCCATCCTGTGCACTGAATGAGACAGGATCCTGTTGAAAAAATAGCACACGATCATGTTACAAAAGACTGGATCACGATGCACACGCACAAGAGGGCAGAGTTCAGTGCTGTGGTTTATTACTCACCCAAATCTGGGTTGATTTTTTTCAGAGGGACAACACAAGGTACCTGCTTGACCCCAGGGCTAACCTGCTGCCGAATGTCTAGTTCCTGCTCAAAACCCCAAAGGTGCTAGAGCTTGTAAAAAAAAACATTGGTAAGCTGGATTACAAGTGGCAAAGCCGCTTATTGTCTTAGCTCATGTTCTCTGAAATGGCTGATAAATGTTTCCAAATCAGCTTAGCTCGAGGCAGCAGAGATGACCAATGCCTGCCAATGGAGGGGAGGGGAAAAGGGAGCAGAGGGCAGCCAGCTTCAGCAGTGTCATAGCACATGCTCAGTACAAGTAAAGCAGCAAATTGGGGGGAGGGGCACATGATCCTGCCTGCCTCTCACATCCCCTTCCCTTCCTTCCCCCCACCATGCATCCCCTCTATGAGGCCAGCAAAAGTATAGAATATTTTATCCCAAAGGGTTAAAATTCTGCAAAGTTATAAACCACTGAAAACAAATGAATCTACAGGGCCTCATGCCAAATTCAACATTCAGCTCATTTACAGGAAACCCACAGCTTAGAGTAAGTTGTTCACAAGCAGCTGTGATCAAAAGTGACAATATGAATCATCTGAAATCCCCAAAGCTCTCATGTCCCTTGCGACAACCGACTTTGGCCACAGAGCGGGTGAGAGGCAAACAATACAAGCAGTCAATGCAGTGACAAGTTTGCTTTGGCTTTCAAATGAGGGTCTCTTGGTTTCTTTCGCCTGATCAGTCCCATACTCTGCACGGCAGCACTTGTGTGTTGAATGCAGCCCTGGTGTAACGTCACTGTTGTTACAGGGCTAGATTTGTCCCTGTGTCTTCACTGCACTTGACAAACACTATCCCATGAGCCCTGGATCAGCTGAGCACTGAGAGGTGGGTTCACAGACAGTGAAAAGCTCCCAGCCAGATGCAGAGCGATGCTCCAAAACGAGCTGGACACCTAACCAGATTTTGAACCCCCCAGGCCCAGTTCTCAAGTGGTGGGATCTGAGCAAGTTGCAGTTACTGGTATCCTGAAGTGGGGAACTCAACCTCTCTGAGGTTTGCTCCAGCTCATTATGAAGATGGGGACCATTGACAAAATTGAGCTCCAGACCTGGGTTCAGATCTCAGTCACCCTCAACGTTCAGGGGTGATGAGATCTGGGTCTTTGGCTCGGGCCCACTGGCTAGGCTTTAGCTTGGCCAGGGTAAAGGGCTCGACCTACCTCACCCCGCTGCCCTTCCTGTCCCCGTCCCACCCTAGGCTTTCATCTGGGAGCGCTGCCAGGTGCTGTTGGATGGGACAACCGTATACTGCTGTGTCTTCAGCGTAGCTTTTGCTTTCACTTGCACTGCGAGAGTATAAAGAACCTCAGATAACAGCCAAGTGGCTAAGAATAGACAGATCGGCGGTCCAGGCCAGGTCGCAGAGCCAGGATAACCATGGAAACGCTGCGCCAATCCCAAGTAAGTTGGTGGGTGGGGATCTGCCAGCTAAGCAGGACAGACAGGGAAAATATGTTATTTTAATTTTCACTGTTGCAAGCCTGCCACCACCGCAAAACCTGCCCCCCCTCCAGCATCTTTCTTTCTCTCCATTGTTTGTCTCTCGCTCTCCCAGCCTCTCCACTCCCCCCATTTTTTTCTCGGCCTCCCTCTCTATTTCTCTCCCTTGCTTCATTCTCTCTGGAGACAACCTCTGTGGCGCGAGCGCCTGGCGTACCCAAATCGGGAGCAAAAACTCACTTGTTTCCACGTCAGGTCTGAAAATGCTCCTCTTTACAATGCTGACGACTTCAGAAGGGGCCCCGGATCAGCTGATTTAGAGGTATCAAATGCCCCCTTTCCACATGGATGGACTCACACTAATAATGTAAACGGACCCACGAATCTGCGTCACTCTCTTGTGGACTAATTGTGAACTCAGATCAGGTCTTATGTCAATCTTTTGGTTCTGCGTCTTGCACTGTGGGATCCTGATCCATGACTGTTGTTCATAAGCACTACAACCGTGCAAATAGCAAATAGTAACTAAGGGCTGCCAGCCCCTGTCCTGCTGATTTTAAAAGTTTCTCCTGCTGATAATGGCTCATTGATTAAGCCACTTAAAGTTGGTATGGCAACCTCCACTTTTTCATGTTCTGTGTATATCATCTAATCTATTTATCTATCTATCTACCGTATGTTCCACTCTATGCATCTGATGAAGTGGGTTCTAGTCCATGAAAGCTTATGCCCAAATGAATTGGTTAGTCTCTAAGGTGCCACAAGTACTCCTCGTTCTTTCTGTTAAAAGTGGGTCACCAAAAGGTGACATGCCCTAGACCAGATCAACTGGGCTGTAAATGAAGCATTGTGAGATAACCCAATGGATTCCCCACACTAAGTCAAATGTTAATGCAGAGATGTGAAATTAACAGGAAAAAACAAGCCTTGGGGGTTGGGCGGGGTGTTATCCTGTCTATGAGTAAAGACAATGTACTTTGCCAGTTTCTCTAGAGGTTAAAGAAGACGCTCTGTCTCTCCTCAGGGAGGAAGTAAAGAGACAGTGGTTTTGCTTCATGAGAAAATTTTGCTTCATGGGTCTCAGCCAGGCTTGCTTGAAGGGGCTGCAGGGAACAGTGGGTGAGGGGAAAGTGCAGGTTTAATCTCTAGAATACATGTTATGACTCCATTTTATGTGTTTCCATTTGTTTCCAATATTCTTACTCCTGTTCCTTGAATCTCTGAGGACAACATTCCCACTTTCACTATAAATATCTCTGAGCGCTGTGGAGTTCAGCAAAGGGCTGGTGTGCCCTGTTCCTTTGGGAAGACCAGGGTTGGTTGGTTTGGTCAGCGCTCAGGACTTAAGGGGCTGGCCGCTGCTGGGAGTGCTTAGAGGACTCGGTGGTTGGTGTGCACCTATTTCTCTCTATACAGAGCGAGTGAGGCAGAGACGGATTTACAGTAAAATACAGGGTGCCCTGGTATGGGGCCACCTTACAACAGGAGGTCCCAGGGCTGGGCAGTTGCGGGGGCAGAAGCTTGGCCCTGCTAGCTCTTGCTGCAGGCTCCGCCCCCCCCCACTGGCAGCCAAGCTTGCCTCCTCCCCCAGCCTGCCACATTCCCGCCCCTGCCCCTCCCTCCCAGTGCTTCCCCTGCCACTGCTAAACAGCTGTTTGCCGGCGCTCCTGGAGCTTGGAGGAGGGGGAAGGCCATAGCGCGCTTGGGGAAGGAGGTGGAGGCGGGGCCTTGGGGGAGGGGGTGGAATGGTGGCAGGACGGAGCAAAGGTGCGGCCCCCGCACTCCCCCTGCACATACCTATCCTCAGCCCCCTGCCGTGAGCCGCTCAGGGCAGGGGGCTGAGAGCACCCCCTTGGCCTCAGCCCACACCCTCACCCTGCAGTCCTGACTCCTACCCTCCCCCCGCATCAGCACCCCCGCCCTGAGCACCAAACGGGAGCTCCTGCACACCCACACACCCACATTCCCACCTGCACCCCTCACACCAAATAGGAGCTGCCCCAGGTAAGTTCTCCACACCCCAACCTCCTGCCCCAACCTCGAGCCCCCGCCTGCATCCTAACTCCTGGCCAGACCCTGCACCCCAGCCCGCAGCCTGCTCCTGCACCCTAACGCCTTCCCAGACTCTGCATCTCCAGCCCTGAGACCCCTCCCGCACCATAAGCCCTGGCCAGACACCGCACCCCAACACTTTTTTACATTTTTTTCATAAAGCGTTCTTATCCAAAGCGCTTTACGATAGTTAGCTAACGGCACAAACCATATTTGGAAAGATCCACCCCCCCCCAGGGATCTTCAAGTGGTCTGTGGAAAAACAAGCTAGACTACAAAAACAATCAAGGTACCTCACTTCATTGTCATTTACTTCCTATTACTTAGAGGAGGAGGAGGAAGAAAAAAAGAATGAAAAATGGGGGGCGGGGGAGAGATAAAAGAGAATGTTCTTTTTCTTGGCTGGGTCCCAAGGAGGGCCTCGCTAACTCTAAATCTACCTCTGGAGTGAGGCCTGCCAAGACCTGGAAGGCAGCGCTTGTATAGGCAGAAGCTGTTGGTCACAGGGAGCTGATTAGCTGCAGGCGGAGACAAGCCTGCTTCATGCTAAGGGCAGGGGGTGCAGAGGTACCTCACAGCTCAGGATACCCTTAGGGAGCATCACACGGGGTCAAAGGTGCATTTTGAGGGAAGGATGGACGTTGGTTCTGCTTTGAGCAGGGGGTTGGACTAGATGACCTCCTGAGGTCCCTTCCAACCCTGAGATTCTATGGTTCTATACTGTAATTATGTGTCATATTACATGGGCCGGATAATTGTTCCTTTCTGGCGGCCATGTCTGACTCTTTCACTTCACTCCCTTGTGTGTTAGGTTCAGCAGAGGAACGGCTGCTCGCCAGTCCAGGTAGCTTCTCCCACCAAGGCTTGTGATGGGCCCTTCCAAGAGGTCACCCACCTCCACCCCTTTGTCACTGGCCCAGCAACTGACACCAGAGTGTCCCTGACTATCAGCAACGGCCCGAAAACCCTGCAGCTGGAAGCCGATCTCCACAACACGGTTGATCACATCAAGAAGCGGATCATGGAGGAGAGGAAATTTGGTGGCTTGCGGTCCTTCAGCCTGTTGTACGGGAGTCGGGAACTGCAGGGCCCGGAGCTCCTGGTGCAGCAGAATGTGAAAGACCAGGCCACGCTGTTCATCGTCCACAAATGCATCGGGGGATAAATGGGATTAAAGATTTGCAGGGAGAAGCATGCATTAGACAGGATGCAGGCTAATTGCTTGTTGCTATGTATCAATCTATCTGCTCACTACGCTCAGGCACCAGCTGCCTTAGTAACAAATCCAAATGATTATTTTTACTGCATAAAGAATCATTTCCATGCTGTAAAAGCCATCTGCTTGACGGGCTAAAGGATGTCAGAGGGCTAAAGGCTGAAGGGCTGGAACTGAATTTTTGTAGACAACTGGCGGATCCAGTTTCTTGACTTAGTTTTTCCTGCTGAAATCTAAATAAATGGGAAATGCCAGGCTGCCTCGGAACTGCAGCTGTAATTACGCCATTCAGAGAAATGCAAATAAAGATCATAAAAATTAACTACCTGGCTGGATTTCTTTTTTCCCTTTTTTGGGGCTCCTGGTCTCTCTCCCTCACACACTCTCACTGAAGGAGGGGCAGGGCAATTTGATTTGAGCACTGAAAAAGGAGCCAGGAATCCTGGGTTCCAATTCCAAATCTAACACTGACCCACTGCTTGGCTGCTCCCATCCTGGGTTTCACATGGTTCTGGTGATTCACCTCCACCCGTCTAGCAGCTCTGCTGCTATTCCAGCTCGGTGTAGGGTGACCAGACAGCAAATGTGAAAAATCGGGATGGGGATGGGGGGTAATAGGAGCCTATATAAGAAAAAGATCCAAAATCTGGACTGTCCTTATAAAATTGGGACATCTGGTCACTCAACGGGGCCCCTACATAACTCCGCCATTGGGTCTCATTCCTGACCTGCCATCCCTCCCCCACATGTCATGGGCCCACTCTGCCACTGCTCTTCTACTTTACATTCTGTACAAGCACTCGCATTTGGCGTGCTGGGCACTTGCACCTGGGCGGTGGGTGAAACTTCCCCTGGGGGAGGCGAGCTCCTTGTCCTGCCTCTTCCACTCACATCTTGTCCTGCCTGCCCCCCACATCTGCTCAGCCCCAGACCCCACCCCCCCCCACCCACCGCTGACTCGCCTTTCACCGCTTTACCCCCCCAAGATTCCCTCCTCCACTCATCTCCTTCCCCCCCTGCTGCTCGCCCACCTACTGCTCATCTTCTCACCCCCACCCCGGCCAGACCCTTTTCTCCCCCACTCCGAGACCCTCCCCCGCCACCAATACCTGCTGTGCAGCTGACTCACCGCTCACCTCCTCACATAAGAACGTAACATAAGAAAGGCTGTACTGGGTCAGACCAAAGGTCCATCCATCCCAGTCTCCTGTTTGCTGACAGTGGCCAGTGCCAGGTGCCCTGGAGTGAGTGAACCTAACAGGTTCAAGTGATCAAGTGATCTCTCTCCTGCCATCCATCACTCCCCTCTGACAAACAGAGGCTAGGGACCCCATTCCTTACCCAGCCTGGCTAATAACCATTAATGGACCTATCCATGAACTTATCTAGCTCTTTTTTGAACCCGGTTATAGTCACTCACCCTGCTGCTGCGCCCCGCCCCCATAACACCCTCTCCCCTTTTCACCTTAAAGACTGATGAAGTGAGTCTTCGCCTACGAAAGCTTATGCTCCAAAATATCTCTTAGTCTATGAGGTGCTACAAGACTCTTTGTCGCTTTTGCAGATCCAGACTAACACGGCTACCCCTCTGATACTAGATCAAGAAATATGGCTGGCTATGTCAGCTCCTCCTTGAGCCAGGTCAGCAGTTACTTCTGGGTACAGAGACTAATTGAAGGGTCATCATTTGGAAACTATTTTTAACTCCAATAACACATTTTCCTACCATATGAACGCCAGCTGAAGGTGGCCAAAGGCTTCCTGGGGATTGGCAAATGCCTGTCAAATGGCTTTATTACCACTTTCATGGCTCTTTAACAGTGTCAGTGATCTCTGCTCCTAGGTCCCTGGAAGGCTTTTTCACTGTGTAAAGTCACTCAGGGATCCCCTCACTTCCTCCCCCCACCCCCGACCCCCGCTACTGACTCCCCACTGGCATTCTAACACCCCCCCCCCCCGCACCCTGCGTGGGAGGTGGGGTGAGGAGAGACACAGGCTGGCAGCTGCAGGGACCTCTGAGGGGGGAAAGAGGTGGGGGGGAGGAGAGGAGGAAGACTCACCCCAGGCAGTAGCAGCAAGCCGTGGGAGCCTTGGGGGAAGGGTCAAACCAAGGAGGGGAAGAGGCTTGGGGGGACCACAGCCCAGGTGTCGGGCAGCAGGGATGGCTGTGCTATGGGAGGCAACGCCTCCCCTTGCCTGTTATACCCACCATCCATGCACTTGCAGACAGAGCCAGTGAGAATGAGGATGCTCAACATCTCTGAAAAATCAGATTCCAGGCTTCTCGGGTGGGGCACTGGGTTCCTGAGACTCTCACAACTAGTGGATGAATGTTTCCCTGGCCCTCTCCGTGCCTCCATTCCCCATCTGCAAAACGGGGACAACAATACCCCTTACCTACCAGAGGACTATGACGATAAACTCATTAATACTGGTGGAGAACTCGGGAGCTGGGATGATGTCTACCATAGAAAACCCCAGGAGGAAATTAATTTATTCTGCACTCAGTGCAGGGTTTGGCCGGTGGGCAGGAAACAGGGCGTGAGGCCACAAACATTGAGTGCGGATAAAGAGAAGTATTATGCCTCTATCTTAAATGTGACTAGTACACCTAATGAGAGAGTGGAAAAGAAGAGCATGTGGTGATTCAGTTAAAGCCCAACATAATGCAAATACACAAGGGGGCACAATTATAACTCAAAGTGGGGGCTGATCTTCACAGGGACAGCAAAGTGTGCCTCTGTGACCCCAGCACTAATCCCTTACTGTCAAGTACCTGTACCTTGGGGGTGGGAGAGGGAAAAGGGAGGAAAGGAACTACACTTGTTAAAAGAAGACTTGGAAATGTAGCTGGAATTGACAAAAGTACAATTTTCCCTAACAGCATTGTGGGCGATGGCTGAGCTGTTTCTGGGAAAAATTGGGCAAACTATTAAGCCTTAGGCAGAGAGCAGTCAAGGAATATTTGATCCTAAAGAGTTAAAGTTTGGCAAAGTTAAAAGCCACTGAAAGCAAGGGACATATTAGGCAGGTATAGGGCATTGTTTCTTATTCCACTTATAATATTTTGGCCCATTTCCAGGAAACTCACATCTTTGAATAGTGATACAGTAGAACCTCAGAGTTACGAACACCTTGGGAAAGGAGGTTGTTATGAAGTTTACAGCTGTAAAGGTTACAACTGAACATTGACCTAATACAATTTTGAAACTTTATTATGCAAAAGAAAACTTCTGCTTTTTAACCTCTTTAACTTAAATGAAACAAGCCCAGAAACAGTTTCCTTACCTTGCCAAATCTTTCTTTTTTAAAACTTTCCCATTTTTTAGTAGCTTACATTAACACCATGCTGTATTTGCTTTTTCTTTTTTGGGGGTCTCTGCTTCTGCCTGACTGCATACTTCCAGTTTCAAATGAGGTGTGTTTGACTGGTAACTCTGATGTTCATAACACTGCAGTTCTATTATATTGACATTCAAAAGTGACTGACGGCTTTAATCTTCTCTTGCAAACTCTGCAGCTCCAGTCTGGCCGGTGACAGGTGATGGTTGTCACAGGGACTGCTGCAATTGGCTATCGAGTGAGTGAGATGGCAACAATGTGAGGAAAATCAACTCGGAGGCCAATACACTGGCCTTGGCTTTTGAATGGGTGTGCGAGTTTCCTGGTTTATTTCTCCTGAGCATTCCCATGGTCTTCATCATATTCAGCACTTCCATGGCACTTCTGGACCACTGCCTCAGTGCTGTAACTTCACTCCTGTCAGCAGGGCCGTCCTTAAGATTTATGGGGCCCTATGCAGTATTATTAAACCGGTGCCCCTATGCCTGACAGCAGTCCGGGCTCACGTGTATTTTAGCTAAGGGTGGTCTTTTGAAGGCTTTATTTAAAAAATGATATGTCTGAAAATCCAAGCATTTAAGGCTACAAATGAATACTCAGATTGTGCATCTAAAAATCTATGCAAGGATTTTTTAGAGATGTGATTTTATAATCTTCAGCAACACACTAATGAAATATTTGTAAAGCAAATTTTAAACTAAGGTCCTGTAGACTGACGTGTTCTGGTAAATATTACAGCAATGCACAACTGTTTTTGTCAGTAAATTCAGAAACTGACAGTATATACCTGGGGGTTGGCAAATGCCCATTAAATGGTTTCATTACCCCTTGAGTGGCTCTTTAACAGTTTCAGTGTTGTGCTAATAGGTCTGGCAGGCTGGAAGGATTTTTCCCTTTTGAGTACTAGATCCCTTCTGGAGAAAGACTCACCAGGCTTCTTCAGCCAGCGGTGGTAGGAGCCTGCAGGACGGGTCAGATTAGAACAGGGATAAGAAGAATGAGAGGATGGACACAAAGACCCAGGAGTGCCCCAAATTTTCAGGTGCCCTACACAGCCAGCAGCCTTGTATGCCGCGTATGCCTAAAGATGGCTCTTCCTGTCAGCAGGATTACATCAGGGATATGACTGTATGTCTCTACAGCTCTTTACAAACACTAGCTAATAATATGTAGCCTCATCTTCCTGGCCCCACAAAGCATTGCAAGGGAGTGTCACGGAGACGGAATAGCTCCAGGCAGGATTCCCAGTGATGCTCAGAAACGGGCTCAAGCTGCAAAGCCCCAGTCCAACACCACACCCAGATTTCAGATCTCTCAGAGGCGGGGGGTGCTGCACTCCAAGGACCCAATGCTTTACAGAGGAGCAGTAATGCCTTTTGACTTCACTGGGAGGTATGTGTACACTGCAGGGGGGAAACTGGGCCTCCTGGGTTGGTCCAGGCGATTATGGAGCCAGGGGCCACTGGTGAAATGCAGATCCAGAAATGGGTTCAGATTTCAGACACCCTTGAATCTGGGTATCTGGAGCAGGCCTGTCTTTAGCGATGTTCGATCCTAGGCAGCAGAAAGCACTGCAGTCACCTCCCCCATCTCTCCTTCCTGTCCTCCTCCCCTGGTTTTGATCTCAGAGGCTTTCCCAGGCCTGGCTGCAGAAACAGTTTCCTTTTAGGTCTTGCAGGGGCTTTTGACTGCAGATAAAACTGGTAGGGTGAGCAGACAGGCAGTTCGGAAGAGTGCTGGGTGGGACATTGGCAGCTACAGAGAGAAACTTTGTACCAAGGGATAGAAAAGGAGGAAGAAAGAGAGACGAACTCTCTCACCGTCCTCCATTTCTCTCCTGATCTTTCTCTCCCACTGTTCCTCTTCCACCCTTCGTTCTAGCGCTTGATTTCGATGCTGGCGACAGGGAGCACCCTGGAAGGGGACACAAAGTCTGTGGGGGAAGGAATGGAGGGCGGTTGGAGGTTGGTCTCACTGACTCTGCTGGTGGGCTCTGTGTGACACAGGGCCTTCAAGGACAAGGGCCAGACGCTTGGACTGGCCACGCAGCACGACTGGAAGCCAGAGACTCCAGTGGGGTGCGTGGGACATTTCTGAAGCAATGAGCCAGGTCACTGATTTTAACAGCAGCATTTTAGATGGATGGGGGAGGGAAGGGAAGTACGTTTGTGAAACAATGTGCTGAAAGCAGCACTAAAGGAGCTGATGAGACAGCTCAGCAGATAAATGATCCACATGCACACAATACAATAGAGAATCCAAGCATACGAGGCGTACTCCCAGCCCCGTCCGTTACACTAGGAGGAGAGGAAACAAGACAATCACCCCACTTGGGGTTCAACCAATGGGATGTGTGCAGCCAGCAGAGGGCGGAGTCTGGAAAAATGCATCATGGCCATATAAAGGCGGAGGGTGGTCAATGGAATTATCACTAGTGGAGGGCAAAACGCAGTCCCGAGGAGAAACAGGTAGGCAAATATCCCGGCTACCCAGCCCAGCCACTGAAAGGCCTCAGGCCCGGGAATGGGAAGAAGCAACAGCAGCAGGAAAGCAGCAATGGACAGGATCAATGGACAGAAGCGTGGCCTGGGATCAATGGGGATAGTGGAGATCTCACTGGTGGGGTCCAGTGAAGCCAGGGGTCTAAGCAGACATCTCCATGTAGTATGGAAATCTGCCTAGACCTGCTTCATCTCAGGGTCTTTGTTAACTACCAGTGGTTTCCTTGAGCTCAGAGTAAGGAGGGAAGCAGCATAATAAACCTATGGCCCCTGAGGACTCCTGAATGCCCAATCTCCTCGGGATCTCACACTGACAGCGAGGACAGAGTGAGGGGTCCTGCTCCAGAAGATCAGTCCAAAGGGTGGGGGCAGGATGTGGCCATGATAACTTAAGAGGTCCCATCTGGCTGCAATGTCTCATATTCTCTTGCTTCTCTATCTGGCAAGTTAGGTTAATCTGAAGGGTGGCTGCTTACCTGGGCAGCTGACTTGTCCCACCAGTGGATACGATGCTCCTTAGCAAGAGGCCACCTAGCTGCGTCCCCTGATCATCAGGCTTGACTTTCCGACTGGGACCAGATTGCTCATGATCATATCCTGCAGCCAAGGAACCTGTGCCTGGAAGTCGGCCTCCATGACACTGTCACTCAGAGCAAGAAGCAGATCATGCAGCAGAGGAGTTTGGTGGCTCAAACTCCTGCTCTGTGGGAGTCGGGCACTGGATCTTTGTCCTCCATGGCATAACCACAGTGCTTGCTTTCGCCAAACACGAGTGTTTGCGCTTGATACAGGGGTAACCGGGTGACATTCTCTGGTATGCAGGAAATCAGAAACAAGGATCAAATGGTCCCTTTTCTGGCCTTAAAATCTACCTATCAGGGCAGATCTATGGAGGTTGGATACCTTCCCTTCATTAATTGGTGGGGGTAGAAATAACTGGTGGATGAGTGGCAGGGCCCGTGTTGTATGAAGTCTATGGAATTAGCTGCTCCGTGTTTTTTGTGGGGGGAGGGGAAGGAGTGTATTGCTTTGGGCAGGGAAGGGTGAGGTGGTGGGTGAAAGATTTAGATTGGATTAGTGAGAAATTGCCTCTTCCATCCCACACCCCTTGAATTGCTCCCATCTAAATCCCACTCTCCCATCAAAGCCATTCCCTAGCCAGACTCCCCCATTTTACAGTAGGAAGGGGGAGAAAATCAGAATGACGAGGGGGAATGGAGGGACAGAGCACCCGTGGGTGACCAGACAACAAATGTGAAAATTTGGGATGGGGGTGGGGAATAATAGGGGCCTATATAAGAAAAAGACCCAAAAATGGGGACTGTCCCTATAAAATCAGGACATCTGGTCACCCTAGCACCCGCAGTCAAGGCACTCAGCTACTCCCACCCTCACCCCAGAAGGGCCGAGCTAGAACCAGGGCAACCCTTCCATCATCCCAGTGGGCAAGGAGCTACCAGGCATGCCGCACCTGGCTGGGGCCACATAATCCTGTTACTAACCACACACAAACACTGAGGCCTAGGCCTAAATATGCACATGCCCAGACTGAAGAAACACAGGGAGTGTCATGAGTGGGTACTGCCCAAATCCTATACACTGCACAGGGAGGGGAGCTGGAAGTCCCCACGCCAGCAGCAAATGGTTTCCATTTCAAACACACACTGGCTGGCCCTGAGGATTTGGTTAGGACCCATCTCAATGATGTTTTTCCTTATGTACAGTAAAGGCATCAAGTCCCTGCCCCCCGCATTCCTGTTTGTCACTTGTGGACTTTCTGCAGTCCTGGCTATTGTACTTTGACACTGAGACAACATCTTTTGGTTTCAGTTTCTGCAGCCTGGGGCATTTTAGTCTGAATTCCAGGGGTTTTTCATGGTGATAATCCAAACATCCCCGGCCGAGGGGATGCCCTAGGCCCCCCAGAGCAGCATAGCAGAACTGCCAGGCTAGGCCATCAGAATAATAAACTGTGGATATGGATCAGACGCTAAAGGTAAGTGGGCGAGGCAGTTCTTCTGGCTAATAGGACAGCCTGAAAGAAAGGGGTGAAGGAGGAACAAGGACAACAGTGCAAAAGAAAGCATCAAATAACGTTGGGGGTTCATTTAATTTTGCAAACCTGTCACCCCAACAACCCAGCTTTATCCTTTCATTCTCTTTTATCAGTCTTTGTTTTCTCTTCTTTTTCTCCATTTTCTAGGGTTACCATATTTTGCCAATCAAAAAAGAGGCCGGGGTGTGTGGCCTAGCCCCACCCCCTCCCTCCCACTTCCTGCCCCCCTCAGAATCTCCAACTCCACCCTCCTTGACCACTGACTGCCCCCTTCTGAGACCCCCCCACCCTAAGTGCCCCCCAGGACCCCACCCCCTACCTAAGTCTCCTTGACTGCCCCCCCAGAACACCCATCCATCTAACCCCCCCACTCCCTGTCCCTTGACTGTCCCCTCCAGAAATTCTCTGCCCCTTCTCTAACCCCCCACATGCTCAAAAAAGTGTGTGGGGCTCTGCTCTCAGCCCGACGCTGCCATACTCCGCAGCTCAACTGCACAGCCCCCACGTTCTCGGTGAGGGAGCAGCAGAGCCCAGCAGCTCTGAGAATGCAGTGGGGAGGGGAACTACAGCTGCCAGAAGCTGTGGGAGATAGAGGGAGGGTCTGGAGGCTTTGACTGCCTGAGCCCAATGCTGCGCTCTGCACTGGGGGGAATCCCGGACATTTTTAGACTTTTACAAATTCCCCCCAGATGCTATTTTTATCTAAAAAAGCCAGACATGTCTGGGAGAATCCGGACAAATGGTAACCCTACCATTTTCACCATTTCCCCCTCCTGTTCTCTTGTGCCCGGCCTGTTTTTTATCACTCACTGAGACAATCTTTGCGCCTTTCAGACCGATACCAATCTGGGTCACCGAAAATAGGGGGAAAAGAGCCACTTGATTCTCAACCAGGTCTAAAATCCTCACCATGCAAATATTTAGGTTTCTTTTTCCCCCATCCCACCCACTACAGTTTGTTTGAATTGATAACATGCTTCTTTTCCATATACAAGGGGGCATGTTATACGTCTAAAAGGACTTACAAACCTGCGTCACTCTCCCGTGGCTGTTTTCTCAAAATCTGATCTCACTTTTGGCTCCATGCATTGATCCCTGCAGCCCTTTAATCCTTTTCAAGCCTCCCCAGATAAAAACTTTCAAAAATAATGTGTCAGACCCATAGAAATTTTGGGGGAGGTTCTGTGTGCTGGTGGGGAGGATGTTTGTGTGTGTTCGAAGTCATGAGATTTAAAAAATAATACATTTGGGGATCTTTTTAATTGCCTTCTTGATTTTCAGCCTTTAGGGTCTATATTTTCAGGCTTTTCTCTGCATCCTTGAAAGCTAGAAATTCACTTTTTTTCCCTCCTGAAATCTGCAATTCTCTTTATTACATGCCTGCAGGACCTGAGGCAGAAAAACACCCGGTATCATGAGACTGATAATAAAATCACAAGGGTTGGCAATACTGCCTTTTATTTTGTTCTTCTCTAATCTCCCTCCAGTTGGTCCGTGTCTTTTGGTAATAGGGCTGCCAGAACTGAACGCAGCTTTCAATGCAAAGGCCGCACCAGTGCCACACAGACCCTGGAAATTCCCTGCCCTGCTATGGAGGCATATGTGTGAAGGCAGTTTCAGATCATATTGCCTTGTTCTCTCCCATAGGCAGTTGTTTCTGTAATGTTTTTTTCTGGATTCAAATACTCAAGGTTATTATTGCCTCTGGATAAGACAATTGTGGTGAGACTTTGGATATATCTGACTTGGGTTTGAGCCCAAGACCCACTTCTGTCCACATATAAATCAGTCTGACTCAAGTCAGCAAGCACTCCGGACCTGGGTCCTAGGAGCCTACTAGGGAAGTACTCAGAGCCCAAGTCCCACTGCGACTCAGGTCCAAGCCCTGTTACTTTGCAGTGTAGACGCAGCTCAAGCCACAGGACCAAGTTAAAAGGTCTGTGTAGTGTGATATGGACAAGATAGCATGGCTGAGAAACCTGGGTCCAGCGATTATAAACCCAGATTTACAGTGCAGTGTGGATGCTCACGTGTGGGATTGGAAACACGGAGTCCACAAGCCTGGGTCCCATGGACCTGAGTTTAGTGTGCAGTGTAGAAATACCCTACATGGATCCATGCTGAGACATGCTTCAAGTCCATCAAAAGGAAAACATGGTAGCGAAAGTCACCAATGATTGGAACCAAGAGAAATCCCTAGTGTAGACAAGGGCTAGGATAAATAGCCCCTTGGGCTTGTATCTGTGCTTGTTTCAGGAAAGTGCAAAACACACTTTTGGGTGCTACAATAAGTAATGGTAATGGCAGGGTTAGGGGGACACACTGGCTGTAGCTAGTGGAATGGGTGGGGGTAGCAGGGGAGCATGATGGGTGCCGTAGCTGGGCACAACACCCTAATAGGCATTTTCTGGTGGCAATGTCTACTCTTCTTCTGTTCCTCCCCTGTCAGGTTAGTCAGAAGGATGGCTGCTCAGCAGTGCTGCAGGACTGTCTCACCCATGTCTGCAAGGCTCCCTTGGAAAAGGCTGCCCACCCACAATCCTTCACCATCGGCCCCGAACCACCAACCGGCCCCAGAGTGTCCCTGATCATCACCAATGGCCCAATAACCCTGCAGCTGGAAGCCGATCTCCATGACACGGTTGATCAGATCAAGAAACGGATCTTGCAGGAGGGGATATTTGGTGGCTTGGGGTCCTTCAGCCTTTTGTACAGGAGTGGGGAACTGCAGGGCCCTGAAACCCTGTGGCGGCAGAATGTGAAGAACCAGGCCATGCTGTTCATCATCCACAAATGTTCTGGTGGGGGAGGAGAGAGAGGAGAAGAAGGAAAAGGGCGGGGAGAGGGTCCCTTATCATTAGAGGAGGAAATTATTGGTATTTGAAAGAATCCAAACTGTTTGTATCTCTCTCAGGTACTTCTAGAGCACCAGTCAACATCACCTCTAGGCACTGGTTGCTGTGTCCAGCTTTTCACACACAGGTTTGAAAAGTGTCATTTAAAAGATGGTAGCTCAATGTTTTTCTCAAAATGGATGGAAAGTGGAAATAAACTATGAAGAATATTAGCAAACCAGCTGAGTTTCTTTTCTCCAGTCTCTTCCTTTCACCCTTTTGTTTTCCACTCCAGGCTTGCTCCTCTCAGAGGTTTATAGACTTTCATGTTGAAAGAGGGGCCACCTGATCTCCTGGTCTGTGTATGGCACACGCAGTCAGGACCCCTGGGTTCTAAGCTCAGGCCTGACGCTAATCCCCCTCTGTGACATTGGGCATGTCACTGTGCTGCCCCGTGCCTCAGTTTCCCCATCCGTATAATGTGGGTAATGCTACGTATTTCTCTCACCAGAGGTATGTGACACTCAATCGATGTAAAACAAGAGCTCTGAGCAGCTTGGAGAGATGAGGAGGGAAAGAGAATGACTGGAAAGGAAATTGTGGGACATCAAGTTCAGTCGCCAGCTATGGCAGGCAACCCCATCAAACACGCCACCTCCCCACTGGGGGATCAACCCCCCAGTCTCTTGCATGGCAGGCAGGGATCTGCACCACTACATGAAAGAGGAACACAGAGGGGAGAAGATGATTATGTGAAGAGGGAAGCTTCAATTCCCATCACAATATCAAAACAAGAACTGGGAGGAGGGCAGGAGGCTGAGGTTGCATTTGGAGCTGGGGGTAGGAGTTTTGCTGACATTTCCCTTTCACCCCTAGCTTTGCACTTGTGACCTGGCCCCTCAGTGGCACCAGGGAGCTCCCCAGCTGCTGCCTCTTTGCTCTCATGGTTCACACCCCGCCCCTTCCCACACTGATCCTATAAAGCCCCAGTCCCCCAGTCCCCCAGTTTGCTTGCATGGGGAGTGGCTGCTGGGTAGGGTTTTGCTAGTAGCCCCTGAAATCATGGAGCTGGGCTGTAGGTATTTTGTGGGCTTAGTGCTGCTCTGGTCCCTGGGGGCAGCCCTTGAGCAGGGGGACTTCCGCAGGGTCAGTTTCTCTGTCTTGCAGCATGGCTATGACTATGACTGTGGAGATTATGGGATGCAGCTGCTAGTCTTTCCCAGCCAGGGCCGCACTGTCCGCTTCAAAGTTGTGGGTAAGTAGTTTCCTGGAAAGGTCCTCCTAGGCTTTTCCATCTGCTAGGAGTGTTAACTGGGAGCTTCTGACTTAATTACTTCTCTTGGGCAGGCTGGAGAAGGGATGTGATCTCTTAACCTTTGGTTGTGTGGTGACCTCCTTCCATTTGCAATGATCTCAGCTGGCCTGCTTGCTAACCTTGGCTCTTGAGCTCCTGGGCTAGTCTGACTGGGGCAACTTCCTGTGTATCCTGAGGAGGCCTTGTTGAATTAAGTATAAGTACAGTGGGACCCCGCAATACCGTGATGATCAAGATCCAAAACAACCCGATCGTGATAATGGTGGGGTCGTGGTATTGCGAGGTTCTGCTGCATCAAAGCAGCGGCTGCCGCCGCCATCAGCAGCCAGCCGCGCACTGCGCTATAAGCGGATTTGCGCTATAGCGGGGTGCGGTATTCTGGGGTCCCACTATATCTAGTGTCCTAATGGCTGGCCTAGGGTTAACTTGTGCTCCTCTCTATGGGGAAGGGGTTACTGCAGCTCCTTCAGGAACTAAAAACTGCCTAATGACCACCCATTATCTGGCTGATTTGCCTTAATCCCCAGTGAGGGACCATCTCCTGGAGAGGCTGCCATGCTCTAGTTCAAACTGGGCTCCCTGGGGACCAACAGCCCAAGAAAGGATTCCTGAGTAAAGAGCCTGTGTTTAAACTCCCTGACCTTTCTCACCAATGGTCAGAGCAATGCTTGGGGGAAAGGTTGGCAGGAGTGATACCTACCAGAGCTTGTGTTGGCAGTTGTGGTGCCCTCTGGCCAGCTTCTTAGCATGCGTGTGGGGTCTTAGTTTTTAACATCTCCTGTGTCTTAAAGAATGCTGAGTAGCAATTTACAGTGGCTGGTAATATACTGGTCATAGCTAGGGCCCTACCAAATTTGCAGTCCACTTTGGCCAATTTCAGTCATAGGCTTTACATGATTTCACTACATTAATGATTTCAGCTATTTACGTCCAACTCCTTGGTATTGACATGGTCAGGGTCCTGACCCAAAAGGGAGTTGGGAGGGGTCCACAAATTCATTGTAAGGGGTTGGGTTGCAGTACTATTACTTTTCTGTGTTGCTGGCAGGGGAGTGTCTACAAAGTTGGGCTCCCTGCCAACAGCTGCTGCTCCTCTCTGGGCTCCGAAGGCAGTGCAGAACTAAGGGTGACAATACTGTGACCCCAAAAATAACTTTGTGACCCCCTGCAACTTCCTTTTGGGTTGGGACCCCCAATTTGAGAAATGCTGGTCTCACCAATGAAATCTCTATAGTATAGAGTAAAAGCGCACAAGACCAGATTCCATGGTTGACTCATGGCTGTGAATTGGTAAGGCCCTATCTATTGTGGAGAGGGAGCAGTGCAGATGCTGGCCATTTAGGCAGTGTGACTTGCTGGGGATACTGCAGTGTAGGCTGGGAACACGCTTCTCAGGAGGCAGAGGTCCAGGCCTCTGCTTGAGAGGTGATGGCTGAGGAACAGAGGGCTTAAAGTGGATGCCCTCAAGGGACCACAAGGAGGGGATACAGGTGCAGTTATTCTGAACTGACCCTATCGCTTACACCTCACTGCACACCCTGAGTCACTGCTCCTAGGACGCATCTGAATGGCCTTAATAGGCTGGTGCCAGACCTAACTCTCTTCCTTCTAGCTTGTTATTGCACTTGCTCCTGCCCCGAAACAAGTCTCTCTATTGTAAGTCCTGGACAGAAGGCAGAGGACACAAGTCACCTTGTAACATCCCAAAGACTTGGCTTTGAGTTCTCACTATTTAGGTGGCCTAGGCTTGTCTTGTGGGATAAGTTGACACTGGAGTCACTGCAGTGTTGTAACAGGGCTATGTCCTAAAACCTCACTTTGGAGTCAGGTGATCTCTTATAAATAGGGACTGTCCATGTTTTAGGCTCAGGCCTTCCCAAGCTGCACTGAGACAGCACAGTGTAATGCAGCACTGTTCCTGCTCCAAATAAGAGTACTTAAAACACTGCACTACTTCTGCACTACTGAGGAGCGGGGAGGGTGAAGAAACAGTGTCTCATGTTGAACTGTCTTGTCAAACTTTTCCTGCCACCTCCACATTCTGTCCACAGATGAGTTTGGGACAGCCTTTGAGGTGACCAACTGCTCCATCTGTCTCCACTGGGTCACATCTAACCAGGAAGGGGCAGTGATCTTCTCAGCAGGCTACAATGGCTGTCATGTGCTGAGGAAGGTGAGTTTGTGCCCCTCTGTGCTCCTGGTATGAAGACCTGTACCTGCATCCCAGCAAAGCACAGGCCTTGGCTCTGGTCCAGAGTGACTACATGGTGCAACTTTAGCTGGACAGCCCACAGTAATCTTACTTGGCCCTATTCCATAGCCCCCCGCAGAGGACTAAAGCTGTTGGCTCCCGACTAATCCCCCTCCATCTACTTTTATTAATGCCTCAGGGTTAATCAACACACCTAATACTTGTGCTTCCTTTTTCATACAGAATGGTCGTAACCACCTGAGCCTCCGAGTGGAGGAACTGCTGAGCACCGGGGCCATCGCTGCCACCCGTGATGTGAACATGACCTGCCCCAAGCCCACTGAACATGACTTAACCCCAGAGGAGACCATGCGCTACATACCGCAGCCGGGCCTGGTGCGCCCGGTGCCGCAGCCGCAGCCGGGCCT
>ML677405.1:176806-190498 GCA_007922305.1 Dermatemys mawii | reverse complement strand
GTGCGCCCGGTGCCGCAGCCGCAGCCGGGCCTGGTGCGCCCGGTGCCCTACATCTATTCTCCACAGAGTAACAGAGGTACGTTTTCCTATGTTTCCACTGCTGCGATTCAGGGAAACTGTCTTTGCCCTTCACCCTTACTCAGGACACTGCAGAACACCTTCAAATTCAGAACTTGGCCCATCCTGGCTTTGAGGCCTCTACCAAGAACTATCATGGCTTATGTCAGGGACTGGGGCTGGATGACAAAAACAGGACTATGACCTTGTACTAATGTGCTGGAGGAGGAGAAAGAGGTGGCTCTGAGCATGTGGTGTCTGGTCCATGGGTATTGGGTACCCACCTGTGTGGGTGGCATCTGTGGTGATTGACTAAAATATGTGGAAGTTCAGAAGTCAGTGGTGATATGGGGGGATGCTGGGGAGGTAGAAAGGCAACAGACTGAATTAGTCTAAATGCAAAGGTCTACTGATAACTCAAGGACCAAGGTGAAAGCATAACCAGTAAAAATAGATGTGGAACCAGAAACAAGTGAACACTTGTTGACTAATAAGGGGATGGGCTAGGCTACCCATTTTCTTATGGGTCCTTCAAGACAGTAGTGGGGGGGAAGACCAAGAAATGAAGGCTACTAGAGCAAGCTTCACCACTATTGCTACCACCCCACTATCTCCTGGGGCCTGGGACCACCTTTGCCCTAATCCTGAGGCATGTTCTAACCAGGCCCAAGAGGGATCCAGATGACCTTTCCACACCATCAGTGGTAACCCAAAGTATCTTGGGGTAGCAAAGTAGTCATGTACTGTACTCCCGACCATCTTCTCTGCTCAGTGGTCTGTACCCTGACCTTCCAGGTGCCCGTCTGACACGGGAGCAGTGCCGAGTGGTGGCTGGGAAGATCTCCTGTGCAAATGCCCTTGACCAAGCTGCTTGCTTCCAGGCTGGCTGCTGCTATGATGGGACTGACCCAACTACCCCTTGCTACTATGGAAACACAGGTAAGGGAACAGCTGAAGGAGCTTTGGGGCAAGTTCACAAAACACTCAATTGGAGGAGGATCTAGGCCACAAGCCAGCTATCTCATTCCATCCCCACTGGGTAGGGTAAAGAAGCAGGGTATAGAAAGTGTCTCAATCCCTTATTCAGGGCCCAAAGTCCCTGTAAACTGAGTACATCCATAGATGTTCACACCCAGGCTTGTGGCCCTTCCCACTGAAAGCGTGGGAGCTCTCCACAATGAATCCCACTGCCCCAACTCTAAAGGTAGAGGCAGGGAAATGGCTCAAGAATACAAGCCTGAACACTCAAAACCTGAGAAACTTCCTTGGGCCTGCACAGTGAACTCTGCCACTGCAAGGTAAGGAGAGAGAATCCATCTTTTCTCCAGGGGGTTCCACCTGGGGAACATCCTGGCCCCAAGCCCTCCTGTCCTTCTCTATCTTATTGAAGGAGAAATAAAATGGGGGTGTACTAGCCTGTGTTTGTGAGGCATGATGAATATTGGCCTCTGGCCAAACCTAACTCTGACTTGTAATAAAGGGGTTTTTTTGGGGGGAGGGGAGTCCTGCCCCACATGTTCCAGCATCCCTGGGCTGCAATTGCTTAACCTTTCTCCTTTGCAGTCACTGTTCAGTGCCTTGTGGATGGTCACTTTATTCTGGTGGTCTCCAGGGACATGTCTGACCACCCCATCATCCTGGACAGTGTCCGGTTAGCCTATGCCCAGGCAGGGTGTGACCCCATCAGGATGACGGAAGCTTTTGTGCTCTTCCGCTTTCCTCTCACACAATGTGGCACCACAGTCCAGGTAACAATGCATCCCCCTGATGTAGCACAAACCCCTTTCTGCTTCACAGGAAGGGATTAAACACTTCCTGTTTCCCATTTTTTCCCCCCTCCAGATGGTTGGGGACAAATTGATCTATGAGAATCAGCTCATCTCTGACATTGACATACAGACTGGACCAGAGGGGTCCATCACTCGGGACAGCACCTTTGTGTAAGTTTTTGTCTACTTCTTTCCTGCGTAAACAAGTCTTTCAGTGTGAGAATCCTCTTTCTAAGGAATCTGATAGAGCACCTGTCAACTCCCTTAGTTTCTAGTCTTTTTGAGGACAGAAGAATCTCAATATTGGCAGTCTTCATTCTGCCATATGATTGACTTTCCATTACCACCAAGCAACACTGTTGCAGTCCTGAACTGCAAGATAAATATGTAGTTGTGAAGCTCCACTTTCAGTGGGAAGGAAAGCTGACTTTGGAAAAACCAGCAATCAAAATTCTGGACTCTGGGAATTTCAGATTAATTTGATTGAAATCCTTCTAAATATCTGTGGAAAATTGACACTTTTGACCAACTCCTGATGTGTCTCCAATGACAAGGAAGAATAAAACACAACTGAAATATGGCTGGGATACTACTAGGGTGATGGATTCTACTGTGGCAAACAGCCATGCAATTACTGGCAAGTAACTAGAGCCTCTTTTTGAATCTCTTCAGTAATGACTACCCAGCTCTCCCTATACTAGGGCACTAACCTGGTGCTGACTCAAAAGAACAAGTGTCAATGACTGAATTGTCAACTCTCCATTGGAGATTGCCCTTAGATATCTTCCATCTGAGTGTGGACTTAAATCGGCCAACAAGGTTGTCTGACTAGATCACACCTTGAGGCAGTAAGGCCAGAAACCTGAGACTGGGTTGGGAATGAGCAATTGTGTAGGTTCTTACGCACTCAGTGATTGGTACTTGGGTCTTACCATGTTGAGCAGTGGTGGGCATCTAAACTGAATGGGTACAAATAGCCACAGGGGATGGTGAAGATGTACAATGTGACTCCTAAAACACCTTAGCTTGGCAACAAACTCCCCCATCTTCTCCCTCTGGGCTCTCCTGTGCAGCCTCCATGCTCGCTGCATCTACAATGCCAGTGACTTCCTGCCACTCCAAGTTGAGGTCGTTTTGCCCCCCACACCTGCTCCAGTCATCGAGGCAGGACCCCTCCGGCTTGAGCTGCGCATTGCCACAGGTAGGCAGCCCCTTGCTCCAGGGACGAGAACCCATCCCCCTGAAGGGCCACAGGTCTCAGCTCTGCTCTCCTCCTGCCTTCTCCTCCCACAGACCTGAGCTACAGATCCTATCTCACTGAGAGAGACTACCCTGTGGTGAAGGTGCTCAGGGACCCGGTCTACGTGGAGGTTCGCATCCTGCAGAGAACAGACCCTAACCTGGTTCTGGTTCTGCACCAGTGCTGGGCCACCCCAAGCACTAACCCCCTGGAGCAGCCACAGTGGCCCATCCTGGTGAACGGGTGAGTGCCTGGGGGCAAAGGGATTACTGGCTCTCAAGCCAATCCTGGGAAGGTGCTTAAATCTTGCCCCTCCTTGTTCCCAGGTGCCCATTCCTGGGAGACAACTACAGAACCCAGCTCATACCCATAGGCCCTGCCTCATCTGAGCTGCTCTTCCCAACTCACCACCAGCGCTTCGTCCTCTCCACCTTTGCCTTTGTGGACTCTGCCTCCCAGATGGTGCTCGAGGGACTGGTAAGAGCTGGGGAGTGGGGGAAGAGGAGGAGGCTGAATGCCTATGCTGGGAAGCCATTCCTAGTACAACCAGGGGGATGAGTCCTGAAATCCCTCTCTTAAAGAGGAACTTGGCCCATCCACCTGGAAAAACTCCCTTTGAGGGTGTTGCGGGCTGCAATCCCATGAGGAGTTACACTGAATCCTGGTACTTTAGTTAGTTACATTGTGGTAGGTGAGCATGTCAGGCCGGTTGGCTCACATGTTCTGCAGCCCCACTTCTCTTCTTAAGAATGTTGGTCTTGAGCCCTTTGACCACTGAATGGCATAGTTCTGGTCACTGCTAACCTGGGTACAAGACTGACCTTGGGTGGAAGTAGCTCTACCACAACCTACATCTTTGTCTTCCACCAATTAGAAAATAGCATGAAGCTTTGGCTGTTGGAGTAGGACCTCCTTGGGGGTGGACAAATAGCACCCCAGTTCTCAATCCAAGAATAGCCTACTCCTGGGCTTTGCCTGCCCAAAGAATCAGCCTGCTGAAATCCTCCAGTAAATGGTACATACCTGCACCTCCTGACTGATGTACCAGGTGGCATTGCCCTCTGCTGAACTCCATGACTCGGACTTCAATGAAGATGCAAGCCCAGTATTACAGTAACTAATCTGACCCAAAAGGACTGGCCCTTTTCTCCTTTGAGGAGATGCATGTTTGACGCTGTGCACTTCCCACTCATGCTAGGTGGCATCTAACTTGGGTTCCTGCCATGTCTGGTTTAGGTGTACATCTTCTGTAGTGCCTCTGCCTGCTCACCATCCCAGTTGGAGCCCTGCAGGACCATATGCCCATCACGTTTGACTGAAAGTAAGTCTGTCCTCCATGTTGATCATGGTTGTGGCATGCTGGTGGTGGTGGTTCCAGACCCATACTGGCTGCAGTCCAGCCAGAGCTCTCAACTGTCCAACTAGCTGTTGGCAAGGAGCATGAACTCCAGCTCAGACCAGTTCATGAGCCAGGTACTCCACAGCCTCTAAGAGCATTATGTATCTGTACTGAGTTACTTCCCACTGATGCATCTGACACAGATCACTAAGTCAGATTTCCTGCCCTTCCTTGTGGCAGCCATGAAAGAACAATGGCCTGGCTGTCTCCTGTAGCTGTATAGGAACCAAACACTCCTTGGACTCCACAGGACAGAGTCTTAGCTCTTTGTCCTCCAAGACAGTCCTGAGACCTGGAGATATGAGCAGAGATCACCTTTGTCAGGCCAGCAGCTGGTTGAGCTCTGGGTCAGATAGTTGACTGCATCCTACTGGCAGCCCAGAAGAGCCTCCAGATGCTAATTCTCCCTCTTTCCCTCAGGAAGCCGTCGGTACCTGACTATCCAAAATGGAACAGAGCCTCACAGTGTGGTGAGTGCTCATGGGCCTGTGATTTTCCAGGACAGCCCAGAGGCAGTGAAAGAGCCAGTCTATGGGAATGAAGGTAACTAGTCTCTCAATCTCAGAAATTCAGTGGTGTCTGGCACCATGGCCAGGTACATGGTAACGTCAGTCCTGTCTAATAAGACATGGGCAGGAGGCCCTGTGTAGAAGCATGAAGTGGGGACTGAATCCATGACTTACCAGCTCCTGCCTTCAAGGCAACAGAAGCTTGCTAGCAGCAGAAGATGCAAGGACTCTCATCTGGCCTGGCTCTTACTTGTGCCCCTTGTTTAGGGTGTGGGGAACATGGGACTAAGACCAGAGTAACTGAGGAGGTCCTATTCAGAAGCATGTAGCTGGGATTTAAATTACTGAGTGGTGTCCCCTAAGGAGCAGGGAGTAATGCAAAGAATTCTCTGCCTGATTCCAGTTGAGAATTAGTGAGTAGGGATGGAGTCCATCTCCTACCCCTGGTGGAGAGATGACTGCCATCCCTGGTGGGGATAGATCAGGAGTAGGCAACCTATGGCACAGGTGCCAAAGGCAGCACGCGAGCTGATTTTCAGTGGCACTCACTGCCCAGGTCCTAGCCACTAGTCCAGGGGGCTCTGCATTTTAATTTAATTTTAAATGAAGCTGCTTAAAGGTGTTTAATCTTATTTACTTTACTTATAATTTTGTTACATATTAAAGACTTATAGAAAGAGACCTTCTTAATGTATTACTAGCACTGGAAACCTTAAATTAGAGTGATAAATGAAGACTCAGCACACCACTTCTGAAAGGTTGCCAACCCCTGGGATGGATGAATCTAGATCCTTCCATCTCCTTTGGCCACCTACTTAAACCATAATTTTCCCACAGACCCTGTGTCTAGACTGGACCTGTCCCATGTGCTCTTGGCTGGACTGTTGCTGGTGGCTGTGGTCTCCATCCTCACTGCTGTGATCATGCTCTGGAAGAGAAAAAGCTGGATGACAAGGCTCCAAAACCCTCATGAAGGAACATTGTAGCAAAAAACAATAAAACTAGCTGTATCCTGCTGGTGGCTTGTGGTCTCCATTCTCTTGTGGTGGCCCAGGGCATGCACTACTCAAACAGCAGTTAGATTGTTACTCTAGTTTACAGAAAATATCCTGCCCCATGCATAGCCTGTAAGGTGAATGGTGGGGGCTTGCGGGGGGGCAAGGTCACATGACATAGACGCCATTCATGCAACAATCCCAAGCAGATATTAACTGCATTAAGGCTGCCTCAACCAGCACAAGCTTCCAAAGCTCAACTTGCACAAGGCTTGTTTTTCTTGCTCTCTGTAGCACCTGCACCTGTGGTAAGTGTCTGCTTGACCCAGGCTTCTGCAACTCCACATACCCTTGCAAGGGTCTCCTAGCCTCCATGAGAAGAGGGGCTCCCTTCTATACCCCCTAAGGGCCAAAGTGGAGGAGCGCCACTCTAAGGAGGCTCCCTAGGAGAATTCCCATTTCTACCCTCCTCAGACGATCTCCCCATAATAGGCCAGGCCTGAGGCACCTGGTTCTAGATCTAGCCACAAGACTTGCCCTCAGAGTGGAGGGTGAAGGTAGCCACTGAAGCCTGTTGTCACTAACATTCAGCTCCTCCAAAGCAGAGGCCAAAAGCACAGGGCAGTAGATTCTAGGTGTGCAGCAGCCTAGAGCTGACATTCTAAAGTTGAGTCTAGAAGTGAGAGCCCAGGTGTTGCTCCCCCTGCTGGGGTGGCAGAGCCTTTAGCAAGTGTTACATCACTAATGCCTCTTTAGTGGCTAAGTGTCTTGAAGGGCAGGATTTTGACAGGCCAGCAAAATGCCTAGGCCACTGCTGGGACTGAAGGCCTATTGTGTGTGTTGCCAAAAGCAGCTGACTGGCTTTGTAGCAGCCTTAGCCTAACTGGTCGTCAGGCAGGGGTTGAGCGTGGCCCTGCTGCTTTCCTTGGTCAGCAATTTCAAAAGAGCTTATGTCTGCCTCTGTGTGCCTTTTTTCCTTCCTTTAAAAAAAAAAAAAAAAAAAAGGAAGCAAAGCTTCAGAGTGCAGGAATAGTCCTGCAGGACTAACAGATAGAAAAAATCCTTGTTCAGTGATCTCTCCTTGACATGTTGCTGTAATTGTAGCAGTTACAAATAAAAAGGAGCTAGCCAGGTCTGGGGAATCTTGGATTTAACCTTCTGGACATCTCTTGGCCTCCCCAGCAATGGGTAGAGAGCCAGCCATGTGAGACCCTCTACCCACACCACTGGTAGGGTGACCAGACAGCAAATATAAATAATCAGAGGGGAGTGAGGGTGATAGGAGCCTATATAAGAAAAAGACTCCAAAATTGGAACTGTCCCTATAAAATAGGACCTCTGCTCCCCCTAGCCACTAGTAACTCTTGTTTAGGGTGCTTGTATGCTTCAGCCTATCTGTGAGTCCCTGAACACAATAAAACAAGGTGGGGGGGTATAAGTTTGGATGGCACAAATGCAAATTGCTTTCAATCTTTAATCAAACAGATATTATGTCCCCCTTGACTCTGAGTACAATTACCCCAAGCTTTGGGTTGAAAGAGTAGACAAACTGAAGCAAGTTCAGACCTACTGGTTATCTCCTAATGGCAGAAAAACTAATCCATTGGCTCCCTAGGAGAATTCCCATTACTACCCTCCTCAGAGGATCTCCCCATAATAGGCCAGGCCTGAGGCACTGGGCTCTAGATCTAGCCACAAGACTTGGCCTCGGAGTGGAGGGTGAAGGTAGCCTGCTGCCACTAACATTTGGCCTCTGCTTTGGAGGAGCTGCAAGTGCAGGGCAGTAGATTCTAGGTGTGCAGCAGCCTAGAGCTGACATTCTAAAGCTCAGTCTAGAAGTGAGAGCTAAAGTGTTTCTCCCACTGCTGGGTTGGGAGAGCCTTTAGCAAGTGTTACATTACTAATGCCTCTTTAGTGGTTAAGTGTATCTTGAAGGGGGGGGGGGAATTCTGAGAGGCCATCAAAATGCCAAGGCTACTGCTGGCAGTGGAATACCTGTTAGGTGTATTGCCAAAAGCAGCTGACTGGCTTTGTAGTAGCCTTAGCTTAACTAGTCAGGAGGGGGTTGAGCTGCCTTCCTTGGTCAGCAATTTCAAAAGAGCTTAAGTTGCCTCTCCTTTTTTTTTTTTTTTTTTTAAAAAAAAAATATTAAAAAAAAAAAAAAAAAATCAGGAAGCCAAGCTATAGTTTGAGTGTAGGAATAGTCCTGCAGGACTAACATAAGAAATGCTTGTTTAATGTTCTCTCCTTGACACGTTGATGTAATTGTAGCAGTTACAAATAAAAAGGAGCGAGCCAGGTCCGGGGAATCTTGGATTTAACCTTCTGGACATCTCTTGGCCTCCCTAGTAATGGGTAGGTAGCTGGCCACATGAGACCCTCTCTCCACACCACTGGTAGGGTGACCAGACAGCAAGTGTAAACATCCAGGAGGGAATGGGGGTGGTAATAAGCACCTATATAAGACCCCAAAATTGGGACTGTCTCTATAAAATAGGACCTCTGTTCCCTTAACCACAGGGTAATTCTTGTTTAGGGTGTTCTCACCCTTCAGCATACCAGAAAGTCCCTGACCTCAATAAAATAAGGTGGGGGGGGGGGGAGGGATAGTTTGTGCCATCTAAACTCAAATTGCTTTCAATCTTTAATCAAAGAGATGTTATGTCCCCCTTGACTTTCTTACAGAGTACAATTACCCCAAGCTTTGGGTTGAGAGAGTAGATACACTGAAGGAAGTTCAGACCTACCAGTTATCTCCTAATGGCAGAACAACTAACCCATTGGCAGGCAGGGCCAATTCTGCTGTGCAGTCCTCTGACCAAAAGGTTGGTGGGTTCTCAAGGGCACAGGGAAGTGGCCTTATGAGTAAGGCCCTACCAAATTCATGTCCATGAGCAATGCATTACAGACCATGAAACCTGGTCTTTTACAGGGTAAAAGCACCCAAGTTCAGGGGAGACCAGCAGTCCTCAAATGGAGGATCCTGACCTCAGTTCCCCATAGGCTGTGCAGCAGCCTATTTAGTATTGTGTAGGAGCTTGGGAACCAGTCTATCCAGGACCTGCTTGTTCCCATAATATAAGAAGATGCCACCAAATGAAATGAATGGGCAGCAGGTTTAAAACAAATAAAAGGAAGTTCTTTGCACAGTCAACCTGTGGAACTCCTTGCCTGAGGAGATTATGAAGGCTAGGACTATAACAGGGTTTAAAAGGGAACTGGATAAATTCATGGAAGTAAGGAATGGTGGCCCTAGCCTCTGTTTGTCAGAGGTTGGTGATGGATGATAGGAGAGAGATCACTTGATCATTACCTGTTGTTTTCACTCACTCTGGGGCACTTCACATTGGCCACTGTCGGTAGACCGGATACTGGGCTGGATGGACCTTTTGTCTGACCCAGTGCAGCCTTTCTTATGTTCTGCTTAACACACAGCACTGGGATATGTTTATAGTAAAAACAAGAAATTTAACAAAAATCAGAAATTCATGATAAAACAAATAGAATTAATGGAAACAAATGGTTACAAACAGTGGCGTAGCCCTAACCTGCTGTTCCCCCCCTAGTCTGATCTTCTCACCCTCCCCTCCCCTGCTGCTTTAACCTAACCCCCTCTCTTCCAAGGGAGGGGCCATAGTGGTAGTGGTGCTCCTGACCCCCCACAACTTTCATATAAAACAAAATCATAGCATGCTCTCTAGAGCCTAAACTTAACTGACAAGATATGCCTCTGTCTCGTAAAGATTAGCGCAGCTGTGATCCTCTGTTCATAACACAAGCCAGCTAGCAGCTTGTCCCCTCCTGAAAGAAAACTGGGTGTATTGCTGCACTTCCAGATATAGTACCAATGATCCATTGTCTTCACTTGCAGACAAGATAGCCTCCGGCTTGTTTATTTCTTCCTGCAAACTTCCTTTTTTGAAGATATCATACTCTCTTCATTAGTATTCGGCTTAGATTGTAGCTGGGCATCCATTGTGATTTGACGTTACCTATGGTCAGACGGAGAGATAAGCTAAGATAAGATAATCTTGGCTGAAAGAAATTTTATCACCTTCTGGTGACCAGCCCCAAGTCACAGACCTGAAGAACATAATTTTCAGTATATCTTCTTAGCTCCTTACACATTATCCAGGCATACATTCTGCAATTATTCTGAGGACCAATAGGACACAGGCTTTCTGGAAAGACCTTCCATAACACCCTTTGGTGAACTAGGAAGTTGACACCAGACCCAGTGATCTCTAAAACCCTTTATACCCCTTTGCTCTCTGCCAGTTGTCTCCAATAGGACCCCGAGTCCCATTCTCCCAAAGTGCAATGTGGCACCTCAGCCAAAAAGAAGACTGTGGTGTATCATGGGAAATGTAGTCCTTCTAGACAGCACAGCCAATAGAGGAGAATGGGAGCATGAAGCACCTAAACTACACCTCCCATGAGACACCATGACAGCATTTCCCAATCAAAATGTTTTCAGTTGAAAATTAGGAGCCAGAAATGTTTGTTTTTCAGCCAACAGTTTTTCAATTGTAGTCTGAAAATTTGGGTTTTTTTGACTTTTCACCAAATAGTCAAGTTTCTACATGGAGGAAAAAAACATTTGCAGAGCAACTCCAACCCTTATATATGCTGAGCAGTAACCTGATCTGGGAACAGTCCCATTTAAATCAACATGAGGATCAGATGCAGAATATGGCCTTTTGACCACAATGTCTTTGGGGCAAAAACTGCTTCTTACTATGCCTATGTTCAGCACCCAGCACAATGAGACCTTGATTTCAAGTGGAGCCTCTAGGTGTCACTGTAAATGCAAATATGTATTAATAACAATCAAGTGTCTTGCCCAAGGGCATGGACAATCTGTGGCAGAGCCACGTTCAAATTCAGACCATAATGGCAAAGCCCTGGCTGGGATGATTTAGTTGGGGTTGGTCCTCCTTTGAGCAGGGGGTTGGACTAGATGACTTCGTGAGTCCCTTCCAATCCTAATCTTCTATGATTCTGTGACCCACAGTCCTGGATCCACCCAGACCAACCTGCCCCCAAAAGTCACCATACTGAACTGGGGCTAGTGTGCTGCACCATTCCTGTATGTACCACACAATTGGTCACAGGCTGGGAATGGCTGTTATGGTCACACAAGGGAGGTCACAGGTCATGATAGATAAGGACTGGAGGTGGTGGACACTAGGCCAAGCTCGAGGCAGGTCTCCAATTATTCCCTATCAACAGCAGTTTCTTCTAGCCCCTCCTCGCCCACTGGGAAGGGAGTGAATCTTGGAAGGAGTTCCCCTTCCCTCCCACTGACCTCCCACAGTGTGAGAGAGAGAAAAGGGGGAGAGTAAACGTCACAAGTAAGGAGAGGGAGAAAATGACAGGGCAAGACTGGGGGACAGAGAGGGAATATCCCAAAAGCCAGAGGAACAGTAGGATTCACTGTGTATGTGTGTGTGTGTGTTGGGGGGGGGTTGTTTGTTTTTGGTTGGGGGATTCAATGGTTACATCTCCCTTTTGTCCTGAGCTTTGCACTTTTTACCCGGCCCCTCAACATCAGCCGACAGCTCTCCAGGTGCTGTCTCTCTGCTCACCTGGTTCACATCCTGGCCCACCCCTTCGCTAACCCTACAAAGCATCAGTCCCCCAGCTTCCTTAGCTATGAGAAGTGGCTGCTGGGCAGGGCTTCTTCCTTAGCACCTTCAGCCATGGAGCTGGGCTGTAGGTATTTTGTGGGCTTAGTGCTACTCTGGTCCCTGGGGACAGCCTGTGGGCAGGGGGAATTCCACAGGGTCAGTTTCTTTGTCTTGCAGCAGGGATATGAGTATGACTGTGGAGACTATGGGATGCAGCTGCTGGTTTTTCCTAGCCAGGGCCGTACAATCCGCTTCAAAGTTGTGGGTAAGTCACTGTGGGGCTTGCTTAATAGGCAGCCAAGAACACCCCTATCTATGCTCAGGTTCCCCTCTAAACAAACATGCTGGAGGATTTCTTAGAGGCCATTGATTGTTCCTGTCTCCTATGGAAAACTCTAGTCTTGCATGTGGACTGCCTTCCTCTGTTAACTGCGGATCTAATTTTTCAGTGTCTATAACTTTCTAGCTGAGTTGCTGTCCTCCACCCTAGGAGGTGTTACTGACTGAGGAAGACAGTAGGTGTCATCTGGCTGACTTCAGTAGTGCCTCTTCTGTTTGTAAGACCAGGGCCTGAATAGAGTGGTAATCTGAAAGGATGTCTCCCAATGCAGGAAGGCCTCCTATCTCTGGTTTGGCCCCCTGAAACTTTCTCCACTCTAGGACTCACAAATGACTATGTGATAGAGGCTAATATTGCTGTTGCCATGCATCACTGCAAGACGGCCCTTGCACTGCCAGAATTTGGGGCCCTTCCATTCTCCTTGGTAGGTTTAGGAGAAACTTGGCAAATACAGACTAATTTGGGGATGGTGGGTAACCCAAATCCAGCTGTTTGATAAAAGGGGCCCCCTGCAATAAATTCCTCATTCCTCCTGGCCTTGCTTAACTTCCTTATCTTGTTCAAATATTGTTTACCTTGTTCCCTCTCCTGTTTTTTCTCTAATTGACTGAGTAACCATAGAAAGCAGTTTGTGCAAGGTCAGCCTGAGATGATACAGGAGACATACCCAGTGTCTTTCCTCTGTCTGTCTTAAACCTATAAATACTGATGTGTTGGTCTAATAAAGCTGCCACATGCCTCCGAAGCTACTAGCCTGAGGGGGGGGGGGTGCCCTTTGATCGAAGTTGCTTGGCATCCATGTGTTTCTTACATGGTCTCTGTCAGTTTTGAGCTATAGCCCAACTCCGCGCTACCCGGGTGTTGGAACGGTTCGTAGGACAAGCTGACTTTTACCTAACACAGCTACCCAAAGATACCACTGATGGAACAAACCCATCCTTCATACGTTAGCCTTCCTATGTCTCTGAACTAGAGTGCCTTCACTTACCTTTACCCATGGATGAAGGTTTGTCTGAATGTGACTCTCTCAACAGATGAGTTTGGGACTCCCTTTGAAGTTACAAACTGCTCCATCTGCCTCCATTGGATCACGTCTGGAGAGAAAGGGGAGGTGATCTTCTCTGCTGGCTACAACGGCTGCCATGTGCTCAGGCAGGTGAGTGAGTTGGTACAAGAGGCTCCAGGGTCTCTGTCATCCCTGCTGCTACGCTGAACACCTGCGTTTTAATCCCAATGTATCAAGGTGGATAGGTCCTCGGCCTCCTGTGTAGGACTCTTGACTGCCCCATCCTTGATGAGATCTACCTAGTGAACCCAGGCTGCTGCAGTGCTGTAGATTCTTCCTTATCTGCTGTCCCACAGCCTGTGCTAGGACGGACAATCCTCCAGGATTGTCCAAGCGTTCCAGGAATTAATGATTATCCTTAATTAAAGACTGTCCTGCAATACAACCTCCAGCGATGTGGCCAATGAAAATTGGCAACCCTAGCCTGTGCAGAGCCGGTCTGGGCCGAGCAATCATGGACACTCCAGTGCACCATCATTTTACTAATCATTCTGCTTTCCTTGCAGAATGGCCATAACTACCTGAGGGTCCGAGTGGAGGAACTGCTGAGCACCGGGGCCATCGCTGCCACCCATGATGTGAACATGACCTGCCCCAAGCCCACTGAAGAGGACTTAACTCCAGAGGAGACCATGCACTACATACCGCGCCCGGTGCCCCAGCCGCGGCCGGGCCTGGCGCGCCCGG